>OX493265.1:86283348-86597686 GCA_950370525.1 Bellardia bayeri | reverse complement strand
AAAAAATGCAGTATTTACCGAGATATTAAGGTTTAAAGTTTTTTTTGAAAATTCCCTTGAAAAATTAATTTTGCCCAAAAATATAGTGATCACAGATTTTGCTTATTTTTTCAAAAAATGCAGTATTTACCGAGATATTAAGGTTTAAAGTTTTTTTTTGAAAATTCCCTTGAAAAATTAATTTTTGCCCAAAAATATAGGTGATCACAGATTTTGCTTATTTTTTCGAAAAATGCAGTATTTACCGAGATATTAAGGTTTAAAGTTTTTTTTTGAAAATTCCCTTGAAAAATTACTTTTTGCCCAAAAATATAGGTGATCACAGATTTTGCTTATTTTTTCGAAAAATGCAGTATTTACCGAGATATTAAGGTTTAAAGTTTTTTTTTTGAAAATTCCCTTGAAAAATTAATTTTTGCCCAAAAATATAGGTGATCACAGATTTTGCTTATTTTTTCAAAAAATGCAGTATTTACCGAGATATTAAGGTTTAAAGTTTTTTTTGAAAATTCCCTTGAAAAATTAATTTTTGCCCAAAAATATAGGTGATCACAGATTTTGCTTATTTTTTCGAAAAATGCAGTATTTACCGAGATATTAAGGTTTAAAGTTTTTTTTTGAAAATTCCCTTGAAAAATTAATTTTTGCCCAAAAATATAGGTGATCCCAGATTTTGCTTATTTTTTCGAAAAATGCAGTATTTACCGAGATATTAAGGTTTAAAGTTTTTTTTTTGAAAATTCCCTTGAAAAATTAATTTTTGGCCAAAAATATAGGTGATCACAGATTTTGCTTATTTTTTCGAAAAATGCAGTATTTACCGAGATATTAAGGTTTAAAGTTTTTTTTTGAAAATTCCCTTGAAAAATTACTTTTTGCCCAAAAATATAGGTGATCACAGATTTTGCTTATTTTTTGCAAAAAATGCAGTATTTACCGAGATATTAAGGTTTAAAGTTTTTTTTTGAAAATTCCCTTGAAAAATTAATTTTTGCCCAAAAATATAGGTGATCACAGATTTTGCTTATTTTTTGCAAAAAATGCAGTATTTACCGAGATATTAAGGTTTAAAGTTTTTTTTTGAAAATTCCCTTGAAAAATTAATTTTTGCCCAAAAATATAGGTGATCACAGATTTTGCTTATTTTTTCGAAAAATGCAGTATTTACCGAGATATTAAGGTTTAAAGTTTTTTTTTGAAAATTCCCTTGAAAAATTAATTTTTGCCCAAAAATATAGGTGATCACAGATTTTGCTTATTTTTTCAAAAAATGCAGTATTTACCGAGATATTAAGGTTTAAAGTTTTTTTTTGAAAATTCCCTTGAAAAATTAATTTTTGCCCAAAAATATAGGTGATCACAGATTTTGCTTATTTTTTCGAAAAATGCAGTATTTACCGAGATATTAAGGTTTAAAGTTTTTTTTTGAAAATTCCCTTGAAAAATTACTTTTTGCCCAAAAATATAGGTGATCACAGATTTTGCTTATTTTTTCGAAAAAATGCAGTATTTACCGAGATATTAAGGTTTAAAGTTTTTTTTTGAAAATTCCCTTGAAAAATTAATTTTTGCCCAAAAATATAGGTGATCACAGATTTTGCTTATTTTTTGCAAAAAATGCAGTATTTACCGAGATATTAAGGTTTAAAGTTTTTTTTTGAAAATTCCCTTGAAAAATTAATTTTTGCCCAAAAATATAGGTGATCACAGATTTTGCTTATTTTTTCGAAAAATGCAGTATTTACCGAGATATTAAGGTTTAAAGTTTTTTTTTGAAAATTCCCTTGAAAAATTAATTTTTGCCCAAAAATATAGGTGATCACAGATTTTGCTTATTTTTTCAAAAAATGCAGTATTTACCGAGATATTAAGGTTTAAAGTTTTTTTTTAAAATTCCCTTGAAAAATTAATTTTTGCCCAAAAATATAGGTGATCACAGATTTTGCTTATTTTTTCGAAAAATGCAGTATTTACCGAGATATTAAGGTTTAAAGTTTTTTTTTGAAAATTCCCTTGAAAAATTACTTTTTGCCCAAAAATATAGGTGATCACAGATTTTGCTTATTTTTTCGAAAAATGCAGTATTTACCGAGATATTAAGGTTTAAAGTTTTTTTTTGAAAATTCCCTTGAAAAATTAATTTTTGCCCAAAAATATAGGTGATCCCAGATTTTGCTTATTTTTTCGAAAAATGCAGTATTTACCGAGATATTAAGGTTTAAAGTTTTTTTTTTGAAAATTCCCTTGAAAAATTAATTTTTGGCCAAAAATATAGGTGATCACGGATTTTGCTTATTTTTTCGAAAAATGCAGTATTTACCGAGATATTAAGGTTTAAAGTTTTTTAATGAAAATTCCCTTGAAAAATTAATTTTTGCCCAAAAATATAGGTGATCACAGATTTTGCTTATTTTTTCGAAAAATGCAGTATTTACCGAGATATTAAGGTTTAAAGTTTTTTTTTGAAAATTCCCTTGAAAAATTAATTTTTGCCCAAAAATATAGGTGATCACAGATTTTGCTTATTTTTTCGAAAAATGCAGTATTTACCGAGATATTAAGGTTTAAAGTTTTTTTTTGAAAATTCCCTTGAAAAATTAATTTTTGCCCAAAAATATAGGTGATCACAGATTTTGCTTATTTTTTGCAAAAAATGCAGTATTTACCGAGATATTAAGGTTTAAAGTTTTTTTTTGAAAATTCCCTTGAAAAATTAATTTTTGCCCAAAAATATAGGTGATCACAGATTTTGCTTATTTTTTCGAAAAATGCAGTATTTACCGAGATATTAAGGTTTAAAGTTTTTTTTTGAAAATTCCCTTGAAAAATTAATTTTTGCCCAAAAATATAGGTGATCACAGATTTTGCTTATTTTTTGCAAAAAATGCAGTATTTACCGAGATATTAAGGTTTAAAGTTTTTTTTTAAAATTCCCTTGAAAAATTAATTTTTGCCCAAAAATATAGGTGATCACAGATTTTGCTTATTTTTTGCAAAAAATGCAGTATTTACCGAGATATTAAGGTTTAAAGTTTTTTTTTGAAAATTCCCTTGAAAAATTACTTTTTGCCCAAAAATATAGGTGATCACAGATTTTGCTTATTTTTTGCAAAAAATGCAGTATTTACCGAGATATTAAGGTTTAAAGTTTTTTTTTGAAAATTCCCTTGAAAAATTAATTTTTGCCCAAAAATATAGGTGATCACAGATTTTGCTTATTTTTTCGAAAAATGCAGTATTTACCGAGATATTAAGGTTTAAAGTTTTTTTTTGAAAATTCCCTTGAAAAATTAATTTTTGCCCAAAAATATAGGTGATCACAGATTTTGCTTATTTTTTCAAAAAATGCAGTATTTACCGAGATATTAAGGTTTAAAGTTTTTTTTTGAAAATTCCCTTGAAAAATTAATTTTTGCCCAAAAATATAGGTGATCACAGATTTTGCTTATTTTTTCGAAAAATGCAGTATTTACCGAGATATTAAGGTTTAAAGTTTTTTTTTGAAAATTCCCTTGAAAAATTACTTTTTGCCCAAAAATATAGGTGATCACAGATTTTGCTTATTTTTTCGAAAAATGCAGTATTTACCGAGATATTAAGGTTTAAAGTTTTTTTTTTGAAAATTCCCTTGAAAAATTAATTTTTGCCCAAAAATATAGGTGATCACAGATTTTGCTTATTTTTTCAAAAAATGCAGTATTTACCGAGATATTAAGGTTTAAAGTTTTTTTTGAAAATTCCCTTGAAAAATTAATTTTTGCCCAAAAATATAGGTGATCACAGATTTTGCTTATTTTTTCAAAAAATGCAGTATTTACCGAGATATTAAGGTTTAAAGTTTTTTTTTAAAATTCCCTTGAAAAATTAATTTTTGCCCAAAAATATAGGTGATCACAGATTTTGCTTATTTTTTCGAAAAATGCAGTATTTACCGAGATATTAAGGTTTAAAGTTTTTTTTTTGAAAATTCCCTTGAAAAATTAATTTTTGGCCAAAAATATAGGTGATCACGGATTTTGCTTATTTTTTCGAAAAATGCAGTATTTACCGAGATATTAAGGTTTAAAGTTTTTTTTTGAAAATTCCCTTGAAAAATTAATTTTTGCCCAAAAATATAGGTGATCACAGATTTTGCTTATTTTTTCGAAAAATGCAGTATTTACCGAGATATTAAGGTTTAAAGTTTTTTTTTTGAAAATTCCCTTGAAAAATTAATTTTTGCCCAAAAATATAGGTGATCACAGATTTTGCTTATTTTTTCGAAAAATGCAGTATTTACCGAGATATTAAGGTTTAAAGTTTTTTTTTGAAAATTCCCTTGAAAAATTACTTTTTGCCCAAAAATATAGGTGATCACAGATTTTGCTTATTTTTTGCAAAAAATGCAGTATTTACCGAGATATTAAGGTTTAAAGTTTTTTTTTGAAAATTCCCTTGAAAAATTAATTTTTGCCCAAAAATATAGGTGATCACAGATTTTGCTTATTTTTTGCAAAAAATGCAGTATTTACCGAGATATTAAGGTTTAAAGTTTTTTTTTGAAAATTCCCTTGAAAAATTAATTTTTGCCCAAAAATATAGGTGATCACAGATTTTGCTTATTTTTTCGAAAAATGCAGTATTTACCGAGATATTAAGGTTTAAAGTTTTTTTTTGAAAATTCCCTTGAAAAATTAATTTTTGCCCAAAAATATAGGTGATCACAGATTTTGCTTATTTTTTCAAAAAATGCAGTATTTACCGAGATATTAAGGTTTAAAGTTTTTTTTTGAAAATTCCCTTGAAAAATTAATTTTTGCCCAAAAATATAGGTGATCACAGATTTTGCTTATTTTTTCGAAAAATGCAGTATTTACCGAGATATTAAGGTTTAAAGTTTTTTTTTGAAAATTCCCTTGAAAAATTACTTTTTGCCCAAAAATATAGGTGATCACAGATTTTGCTTATTTTTTCGAAAAATGCAGTATTTACCGAGATATTAAGGTTTAAAGTTTTTTTTTGAAAATTCCCTTGAAAAATTAATTTTTGCCCAAAAATATAGGTGATCACAGATTTTGCTTATTTTTTGCAAAAAATGCAGTATTTACCGAGATATTAAGGTTTAAAGTTTTTTTTTGAAAATTCCCTTGAAAAATTAATTTTTGCCCAAAAATATAGGTGATCACAGATTTTGCTTATTTTTTCGAAAAATGCAGTATTTACCGAGATATTAAGGTTTAAAGTTTTTTTTTGAAAATTCCCTTGAAAAATTAATTTTTGCCCAAAAATATAGGTGATCACAGATTTTGCTTATTTTTTCAAAAAATGCAGTATTTACCGAGATATTAAGGTTTAAAGTTTTTTTTTAAAATTCCCTTGAAAAATTAATTTTTGCCCAAAAATATAGGTGATCACAGATTTTGCTTATTTTTTCGAAAAATGCAGTATTTACCGAGATATTAAGGTTTAAAGTTTTTTTTTGAAAATTCCCTTGAAAAATTACTTTTTGCCCAAAAATATAGGTGATCACAGATTTTGCTTATTTTTTGCAAAAAATGCAGTATTTACCGAGATATTAAGGTTTAAAGTTTTTTTTTGAAAATTCCCTTGAAAAATTAATTTTTGCCCAAAAATATAGGTGATCACAGATTTTGCTTATTTTTTCAAAAAATGCAGTATTTACCGAGATATTAAGGTTTAAAGTTTTTTTTTGAAAATTCCCTTGAAAAATTAATTTTTGCCCAAAAATATAGGTGATCACAGATTTTGCTTATTTTTTCGAAAAATGCAGTATTTACCGAGATATTAAGGTTTAAAGTTTTTTTTTGAAAATTCCCTTGAAAAATTACTTTTTGCCCAAAAATATAGGTGATCACAGATTTTGCTTATTTTTTCGAAAAATGCAGTATTTACCGAGATATTAAGGTTTAAAGTTTTTTTTTTGAAAATTCCCTTGAAAAATTAATTTTTGCCCAAAAATATAGGTGATCACAGATTTTGCTTATTTTTTCAAAAAATGCAGTATTTACCGAGATATTAAGGTTTAAAGTTTTTTTTGAAAATTCCCTTGAAAAATTAATTTTTGCCCAAAAATATAGGTGATCACAGATTTTGCTTATTTTTTCGAAAAATGCAGTATTTACCGAGATATTAAGGTTTAAAGTTTTTTTTTGAAAATTCCCTTGAAAAATTAATTTTTGCCCAAAAATATAGGTGATCCCAGATTTTGCTTATTTTTTCGAAAAATGCAGTATTTACCGAGATATTAAGGTTTAAAGTTTTTTTTTTGAAAATTCCCTTGAAAAATTAATTTTTGGCCAAAAATATAGGTGATCACGGATTTTGCTTATTTTTTCGAAAAATGCAGTATTTACCGAGATATTAAGGTTTAAAGTTTTTTAATGAAAATTCCCTTGAAAAATTAATTTTTGCCCAAAAATATAGGTGATCACAGATTTTGCTTATTTTTTCGAAAAATGCAGTATTTACCGAGATATTAAGGTTTAAAGTTTTTTTTTGAAAATTCCCTTGAAAAATTAATTTTTGCCCAAAAATATAGGTGATCACAGATTTTGCTTATTTTTTCGAAAAATGCAGTATTTACCGAGATATTAAGGTTTAAAGTTTTTTTTTGAAAATTCCCTTGAAAAATTAATTTTTGCCCAAAAATATAGGTGATCACAGATTTTGCTTATTTTTTCGAAAAATGCAGTATTTACCGAGATATTAAGGTTTAAAGTTTTTTTTTGAAAATTCCCTTGAAAAATTAATTTTTGCCCAAAAATATAGGTGATCCCAGATTTTGCTTATTTTTTCGAAAAATGCAGTATTTACCGAGATATTAAGGTTTAAAGTTTTTTTTTGAAAATTCCCTTGAAAAATTAATTTTTGGCCAAAAATATAGGTGATCACGGATTTTGCTTATTTTTTCGAAAAATGCAGTATTTACCGAGATATTAAGGTTTAAAGTTTTTTAATGAAAATTCCCTTGAAAAATTAATTTTTGCCCAAAAATATAGGTGATCACAGATTTTGCTTATTTTTTCGAAAAATGCAGTATTTACCGAGATATTAAGGTTTAAAGTTTTTTTTTGAAAATTCCCTTGAAAAATTAATTTTTGCCCAAAAATATAGGTGATCACAGATTTTGCTTATTTTTTCGAAAAATGCAGTATTTACCGAGATATTAAGGTTTAAAGTTTTTTTTTGAAAATTCCCTTGAAAAATTAATTTTTGCCCAAAAATATAGGTGATCACAGATTTTGCTTATTTTTTGCAAAAAATGCAGTATTTACCGAGATATTAAGGTTTAAAGTTTTTTTTTGAAAATTCCCTTGAAAAATTAATTTTTGCCCAAAAATATAGGTGATCACAGATTTTGCTTATTTTTTCGAAAAATGCAGTATTTACCGAGATATTAAGGTTTAAAGTTTTTTTTTGAAAATTCCCTTGAAAAATTAATTTTTGCCCAAAAATATAGGTGATCACAGATTTTGCTTATTTTTTCGAAAAATGCAGTATTTACCGAGATATTAAGGTTTAAAGTTTTTTTTTGAAAATTCCCTTGAAAAATTAATTTTTGCCCAAAAATATAGGTGATCACAGATTTTGCTTATTTTTTCAAAAAATGCAGTATTTACCGAGATATTAAGGTTTAAAGTTTTTTTTTAAAATTCCCTTGAAAAATTAATTTTTGCCCAAAAATATAGGTGATCACAGATTTTGCTTATTTTTTCGAAAAATGCAGTATTTACCGAGATATTAAGGTTTAAAGTTTTTTATTGAAAATTCCCTTGAAAAATTAATTTTTGCCCAAAAATATAGGTGATCACAGATTTTGCTTATTTTTTCGAAAAATGCAGTATTTACCGAGATATTAAGGTTTAAAGTTTTTTTTTGAAAATTCCCTTGAAAAATTAATTTTTGCCCAAAAATATAGGTGATCACAGATTTTGCTTATTTTTTCGAAAAATGCAGTATTTACCGAGATATTAAGGTTTAAAGTTTTTTTTGAAAATTCCCTTGAAAAATTAATTTTTGCCCAAAAATATAGGTGATCACAGATTTTGCTTATTTTTTCAAAAAGTGCAGTATTTACCGAGATATTAAGGTTTAAAGTTTTTTTTTGAAAATTCCCTTGAAAAATTAATTTTTGCCCAAAAATATAGGTGATCACAGATTTTGCTTATTTTTTCGAAAAATGCAGTATTTACCGAGATATTAAGGTTTAAAGTTTTTTTTTGAAAATTCCCTTGAAAAATTAATTTTTGCCCAAAAATATAGGTGATCACAGATTTTGCTTATTTTTTCAAAAAATGCAGTATTTACCGAGATATTAAGGTTTAAAGTTTTTTTTTGAAAATTCCCTTGAAAAATTAATTTTTGCCCAAAAATATAGGTGATCACAGATTTTGCTTATTTTTTCGAAAAATGCAGTATGTACCGAGATATTAAGGTATAAAGTTTTTTTTTGAAAATTCCCTTGAAAAATTAATTTTTGCCCAAAAAAGTAGGTGATCACAGATTTTGCTTATTTTCTCAAAAAAACGCAGTATTTACCGAGATATTAAGGTTTAAAGTTTTTTTAGAAAAATTCCTGGACAATTGATTTTTGGTCAAAAATAAAATTGATCACAGATTTTGCTTATTTTCTCAAAAAAAACGCAGTATTTACTGATATATTAAAGTTTAAATTTAGTTAAAAAAAATAACTTTCTAGGAGAAACTAGATTTTGTTTTATTGTACTGTCTTCTTAACTATTTTCCTTATTTTTTTCCAACACTGTACTTCAGTAAACAACTTTGACAAACTTCGATTACATTTTAATATATTTTTCTATCTATAATTGATTACACAAAAAATAATACAAAATGGTAAATAAGCAGTCACATTTCCAAAACAAATTTAACATTAAAAATGCTGCAATTATGCCTTTAGGTCTACAAAACTCCCGCACATCTGAAATCACCCATTAAAGGAGCATGCGAAAAACAACCACAAACTAAACGTCCCATAAGCATTGGAGCCAGCATAGAACAGAAACCTTGGCAGCCTACCCTTCGTAGAGGACGTGTGGCTGCTGAACATATTTCGGGAAAGCCGTCATATAAAGCTGTTCCCACCTATCTGGGAGCACATGTAGTTGATTCGCAGAAGAAGTCCGCGCCAGCCTATTCTCTGGGCAGAAGAATAACACGAAATCGGGACTTTACCGAAGATGGTCCCGCCAAATTTAATATAAGCGGATTGTGTAATAAGGGGCTACAGAAAGCACCTGCTTACTCGTTAAAAAGTCGTAGGCCAGATATTAAACGTTTCCAAGCACCACCAGCTAATAAATATTCCATAGAAAATGCACTAAAAGCCACCACAAAAACCATACCCAAATTTTCGTTTGGCAAGAGGCCGGGTCTTATAAAAACTATACCAACACCAGGTTAGTGGATATGAGATTACAAAAATCTTATGACACCTCCTGAATTTGTAAAGAAATTTGATCAAATGTCAGATTTCGAAAATTTCAAGAATTAAGCACATTGACATTCTACCATTCTAAATATGCAATATGGGAATTTGTGGTGTCATCGGTGTTTTTGTAAGAGCATGGATGAAAAACTTAGCTCAGTTGTGGAACTATATTTCAGCTCCTAATGTTTACAATTTACCACCGGTTTTTGGTACCGCCAAACAAGGTAAGATTAAAGCCGCTCCTGCTTTTTCTATGCTGGGCCGTGAAAAGCGTCGACAAATTCCTGCTTTAATCTTTCCCGGTCCTGGTGATTATGAGAATAATTATCGTTATTTGCAAAAACTTTCGCCACGTTTTAGTTTGCGCTGCAAACATAAAGTTATAAGTGATGAACACGTGAAACCGGGACCAGCAGCACATTGCCCGGAAAAGGTGAGTTTCTTAACTAAACAAAATGTATTTGAAAGGATATTAGTTTTATGGGTTTTATTGCAGTATTTTAAACACAAATCTGTAGCGGCTCCTTCATTTGCAATACAACATACCCCCTATTTGGGTCAAAGAAAGGCTTACTTAATGCCTGAAAATAAATGTTCAGCTAAACCAGAATGGATTTTGTAGGCACGAAGTAGAATCCTTATATTTTTTTATGTTTGAATGGACATTTTTTTTGAACAAATATGTATTTAAAACAGAAAATGGAACAAAATTCTTAAATGACAAATCCGAAAACCCCATCATTATTTGTTAACAAGCTTAAGTACTTTTTTATATTTTTACTGCCGTATTTATAAAAAATTAAAGTAGACTTCAAGTGTACTTTAAGCAAATTTTGTATGAGAATTTTGTCTTAAAGCACACTTCAAGCCTACTTTATTTTTTATAAATACAGCAGTTAGTATTTAGTATATTATATGAGAAACGCGGCTTTGACAATCACATAATCTTTATATATATAATTCTACTGTACGTGTGTTGTGACTGAATTCTTCCTAAACGGCTGGACCGATATGCGTTTGGGTGGCGCTCCGTGTGGTTTAGATTTACAATTCGGTCCAATTTGACAAAGGGGCGTGGTACCTCCCATACAAACCACAAATTAAAAATCTATTATTTCTGCTCCTGATAACAGTATTTCAACAAAATTTGGTACATCGGTTTTGTGTGCATTTTTTAAGTGCTGCTGCAAATATGGACGGGATTTGATAAACACGCGTGGTTTCTCCCCTACAAATCTCTTTATGTATATAATGAAATTATTTTATTATTTGTCTTTCATTTCATACTTTGGTTAAAATCCTAATCGCTTGAAATATTATGCAGGACAACGTCTGCCGTGTCAGCTGGATACTATACATCTTTGGTGGAAGTAGGCAATGTCACGCCCCTTTTCAAAAATGGCACTGGTGGCCTTTATTATTATTATTATTATAAAATTTGAAAGCAAAGCAACGTTTGCCGGGTCAGCTAGTTTGTCTATAAATTTGTTAATCGAATCAGACATGGCGCAACTATACATGGTGAGTGCAAATCGACAACAAATACAACACAATACAGAAACAACAGGCATTTTGTTTGTGTAAAATAATGTACTACTGTCAAATATACTTGAAAAAGTATTACTTTTGACATAAGTAAATTGTAAACAAAGCCAGTCAGCTGGGCTACTGCACTCACCTTGTATAGTTGCACCATGGAATCAGATTAATTGAAATCACAAAACTTAAAATATTTTTAAAGATCTTGCTTTCTAAAAGTTCCGTTTAGATAAACCGTAATGAACAAACACTTACGAGTAGTTAATAATTTTTATGTTATTATTAGTTTATGACCAAGCCATAAACCGTTTATAACGTACGTTTATATTTTATAAATCACTACAACATTTACGGCTCTCGTCAAATAAAAATATGGTGATAGAGTGAAGAAAACACTACTTATTGAAATAATGAATGGGCTAGTTTAAAGTTTGGAAGCAGTCTAGAGGTTCATAACTGTTTAATCCAAATAAGACATAAAAAGTTATAAAATATTAAAAAAAATAGTTGCAAATTATATCACTGCCTAACCCCAATATTTACCAATTTCAGTTAAAATTTAACTGTATGTAAGTTTTAACAGAAAATTTGTAGTTAAATTTAACTGAAACGATTTTTGAATGAATTAAGTAAATCATTTGCAAAAAACAATGGAATTTATATTTTTGGACTGCTTTGGACATGATTTAATTTCTAGCGACAAAATAGACAATTTTGAAAAAAGGATATACAGTGCACTCGGGAAAACGTCAACTAATTAAAACCACGGGTGTTGACGTTTAACAAATTGTTGACGTTTACGAATGTAAAATTTTAACATAAAAAACATATCGATAATGTGCTTTTAAGCGTTTTTATTGATTATAAACTAAAATCAAACATAAACAACTAGATAGATAACTAGCACCAAAAGAATACATTTTAAATAAGATAATATTTTTATATCATATGCATTTAAAAAAATCTGTTATTTTTTTCTGCTGTTTTTTTCTTTCCAACTTGGAAGAGAGCCTTCTCTCTATTTATTTTATAAAATTTTAGAGTAGGTAATGTAAAAAAGGGTTGACGTTTTGGGATGTTGACGTAAACGTGCGTGGACGTTTTCCCGAGTGCACTGTATTTATAATCTACCACCATAGTGCACGTGACAAAAAAATAAAAAAAATATTTCTGGAATTGTTTTTTCATTATCTTTAATCCTAGGGGTGACTGACACAAACTTTTTTTGTATGAAAGGCGAACCACTCTAATGTCCATGTAAACCTTGTGCGTAGAGTACAGGTAGCAATTTTGAAGGTATTTCATTTAGGATTAAGTGTGCATTTCCATATTTGTCTAAATTCTAATAGAAAATATCATCCTAAAAAATATATGTAATATGACTGTTAAGTGCTTAACAGTGATCTGTTGACTGTAACATTATCAATGTTAAAAAATATGTATTTTGTCTGTGCTAGTTCAATTCAAACTTATCTAGCTATCACACATAAAATTTATTTACGTTAAATATTTTTGTTCTGTATTTCTTTTAATTGGTGCCAATAATACGCAAAGTACAGTACGAAATTTCGTTAAAACTTAGTAGAGAATTTAGTTGGGCCCAAGAAGAACTTGGATTATAATTTTATATACCTCCCATGCGAAAGTCTACCCAAAATAGGGCTTTGTCACAAATAAGTTGTATATGAAACCTAATCACCACTTTGTACAGATCGGTTAATAATTACTCAGAGCTGCTATATACGGCCCACTTCCGAAAATCACTTTAAGCTATTAATAATCCATAATAGGTCATATCTCCCATACATATATGTAGGGTATAGTCGGTCTTGACCATGTAGTCCGTTTCTTACTTGTTTTATTTTAAATTTCAATGGAAAATATTTTTTAGAAAATATACTACTAATATATACTTTTCCAACATTTCTGGCCGTATATCGGCAAAAACGTGGCAACTGTTGTTCTCTAAGTGGTCAATCGTTTCGGGCTTATCGGAGTAGACTAGCGACTTTAAATATTAATCACTTGACAATTGACAAAATGGCGCCAATTTAAAAAAGTGTTGCCCACTTAAAGTTCTTTAAGGAAATCACTTATCAAGATTGTTTGTCAAGGATCAAATGATAAAATTGTACTTATTATACCCTTTACCTTCATGAGAAGGGTATATATAAGTTTGTCATTCCCTTTGTAATATCCACAATATAATTTTCCGACCCTATAAAGTATATATATTCTTTATCCTTATAGATAGCGGAGTCTATTAAGCCATGTCCGTCTGTCTGTCTGACTGTTGAAATCAATTTTCTGTAGTCCCTAGATATCTTCGGGATCCAAATCTTCAATAATTCTATCAGACATGCTTTCGAGAAGTTTGCGCAAAGATAATGAGCAAAGATAACCTCTGAATATTTCATCAAAAAAACTAAGTGTATTAATATTGTTACGAACAAATTCATCAACAGATGGCGTTGATCACAAAATGTGTATTAATATTGTTACGAACAAATTCATCAACAGATTGCGTGTTTATATAATTATGCATCCACAACAAAGGTGAAGGGTTTATATACCCGCATAGCCGAATATAGCACTCTTACTTGTTTTTTTTACTAATTCTCGCAAAGAAAACCTCTTTTTATTTTGAAATATATAAAAACATGTATACATTCACAACAAATCTCTGCAACAAAAATCTCACAATGTAGACACTAATACAATTTTAAAGAAGATACGACAAGAATCGCAGCGACAAAAATTTCATAATATAAACCGGGACTAAGGGATTTGTATGACAAAAATGTAGAAAATTTTGATCATTCTTAAAATGATTTATCATCTCAATTTTTATAATTTAAGTAGCTTCTCCACATTGGTGAAAGCTTTCCTTATCAAAATTGTGTGTTTATTTCTTCTAATTTTATATAAATTGTGTTTATCTTAAAGACAATTTACTTCAACTCATAAGAATACAAATTATTACGTCTTTGTAGGTTTTAGGGCTATTTCCCCACAAAGCTCACGCAAATACGTTTTTGTTGTTAAAATTATTTAATTGCTGCTGTGAATAAAAAAATGTTAAATGTATTAAATGTTGTAGGGATGTCAAACGGGACTAGTTTCCCGAGATTTGAAAAATTTATTTCAAAAAAGTCACTTATGTTAAATATAAATATGTATGCATGGTGTAACTATACAAGGTGAGTGCAAATCGACAACAAATACAACACAATACAGAAACAACAGGCATTTTGTTTGTGTAAAATAATGTATTACTGTCAAAAATACTTGAAAAAGTATTACTTTTGACATAAATAAATTGTAAACAAAGCCAGTCAGCTGTGCTATTGCATATGTATGTATGTTTAAAAACAAACATTTTATATTGATTAAAAGTTTATAAACCATTAATAAAAAAAAACCATAATAACATTATATTGAAATGTGAAGCGCCGATCAACGATCAAATAAACTCGTCATTCAGTGCATATGTGTGAGTGTCGTATGCTTGTAGCTTTAAAGGAGACGTACAAATAATCATGACAATCACCAGTTGTATTTTGACTTCGTAGCGTTCTTATCAAATCATTTCGTCGGCAAGTTTTGGTAATTTTCAATAAAACGCCATAAAAACTTTTGCTCGTCGATGCACTTTTCCATTAACTTTATAATCAATAAAATCCATAAGATAAAGGTAATATTATGAATCTTTAGATGTTCAACAAGTCGCGGTTTAAATATTAAGGAATCAGACGCTCTTGATGTTTTAGGCATGAAAATCCAGTGTGATGTCCGCTGAACCAAACACGTTTTTCAAGTGTCAAAAGAAGCGTTCAAGTGCCTGGGGTTTTTAAAACGGTCATCACTTCATCTGATATTCTTACTATTTACACCACCTATATTCGATCGAAAATGGAATACAACTCTCATGTATGGGCCGGTGCTTCGAAGTCTATTTAGGAGTTACTCGACCACGTACAGGAGAGGGCAATGATCCTTATCGGTGACAGTAGGGTATCCAACTCTATTGATTCACTGAAGCATCGCCCCAATGTAGCTTGTGTTTCACTATTCTATCGATACTATAGTGGAATGTGTTCTGCTGAAGTTAGAGAACTTGTTTCCGAAACACGTAGTTTTTTGCGTAATGCACGTTCTTCAGTCAGGGCTCATCCATTCATGGTCGACTGGACAGTGGCTCGCACAACACATTACAGGGAAAATTCGTTCTTTAGCCGTACTGTCCGTATGTGTAATAAACTACCTGTGGAAGTGTTCCCTGTAACTTTCAATATAGGAAAATTTAAATCAAATGTTCACAAACACTACTCCCTCTAATCTCCATCCCACCTATTTTCATAGTTCCAACACAATGCATTGCATTAAAAATAAGTCAAACGACCTGGGATATTCCAGATATTGATTTCATAAACAAAGACCCTTCATCTTCTAACTAGTGATCGTTAGTAACAGACAGAATAATCAACTTTTCGCTCTGTATCTTTGCTAAAAATTAGTTTATTTCCCCAGGCATTAACATTCATCAATTAGAAAAAATCATATTAAAGCCCAGATAGATCAGCCTTTATCGAATACTGATGTTTTATATTAGGTTTCCACGACGTCTAATCCCCTGCGAACATCGAAACCACACATGTTCTGAAAGTAACAGACAAAGAAAATGATAAAGCAATAACGATATAAATTGATAAGAAATTATCTAAAAGAAAGAAAAAACGCGTTTTAACTTAAACTCTTAAGTTATAAAACTATTATGTTGTCGACAATAACAAAACTTAAAAAAACTGCTAGACTTCCTATAAATGCGTAAATTACTAACGGCATTAGAAACACATTTGAATTTGACAACAAACGCGGCAGACGTGATGAAGGTTCTGTTAATACTTGTAGGCTGTTTGACTCTTATGGCTGTGAGTACAGCCAATCAATTTGCTGCTCGCTATGATGACTTTAAGGTTTACAGAGTGAATGTTAAGGATGCCCAACAATTCAATGAATTTACGAAATTGGGCGATAATTTATCGGTAAGCGGTTCTCTAAATTTCATTATGTAATGAGATTTTTCGAAATTTATTAAAATATTTATTATTATTTATTTTCAGCTGCGCTATTTAAATGAACTTAAAGGTCCTGGTTACAGTTATGATGTTGTCATTGATCCTGCCAACCAAGAGAAATTGGAGAAGCAATTACGTTATCTGGAATTGGATTTCTCCTGTGTCATTGAAGATTTGCAAAGGTAAGTTCAAATTATTAAAGAGTTCTAAAATTAAACACAAGCAATTTTGCTGCCAGCATATTTGAGTTGGACCAGAAGATAAATCAACAAATTGTAACTTTTTTAGTTGTTTTTTTTTTGGACATTTAAAAGAAATTGATTTGATATTTGACTAAAATTACTCATTAGACTCTTTGGTCTACATTGGCTTTTTAATCTAAAATAGTAAACGAAATAACAATTAAGTAAAACACTTTACTTTATTTTCAAAAATATTGTCTTGCACAATTTTGGAAAACAAATACCAAAATTTTCTCAAAGAGAGATAAAGTGATTTACACAATAAACTGCCGAAATCTGACGTACGAAAACAAAACCTTGCGTTTGACAGTAAATTTAAATTATTATCATAATTAAACAAAATTCTCATAATTAATAATTCATTTGATTTTCACAGTGTCTTGGACGAAGAATCTCCACCCCAAACCTTTGCTACGGCACGGCGACGCATCGAAATGGATTGGTCTCAATATCACGATCTGCCCGTCATTTATAACTGGTTGCAAAAATTATCCTACAAACGTCGTCATTTGGTCAAGCCCTACATAATTGGTCGTTCTTATGAAAAACGTCCCATTAGAGCAGTAAAAATTTCCGCTAAACCAGGCAATAAAGCAATTTTCGTAGAGTCCAATATTCATGCCATAGAGTGGATTTCTTCCGCCACCACCACCTGTTTCTTTGAAAAGTTATTGAATTCCTCAGATGAGAAAATGAAGTATTTACTGGAAAACTACGATTGGATATTTGTGCCTGTTTTGAATCCAGATGGTTTTATATATTCCCATAATAAGGAGAGATTATGGCGTAAAAATCGTAGACCCACCGGGTTCCATAATGCTTCGGGACCCTGTTATGGCATAGATATGAATCGTAATTTCAATTTCAAATGGGGAGGTAAGCAAGAAATTATAAGGTTTAGTAACGAATATCTAAATAATGTTTATCGTTTGTAGTAAGTGGCCATAACTTAGATGTTCCTTGCGATCATTGGTATGGTGGTGCTAAACCCGACTCTGAGTCCGAAATTATTGCCTTGGAAAAGTTTGTTAATAGCTTTGAAGATAATTATATACGCATGTATTTGGCTTTCCACTCCTATGGCAATTGGGTTCTCTTACCTTATGGTCATACCAACACAGAATTCCCTTCCAATTATGATCAAATGATGAGAATTTCTACAGCTTTTGCTGATGGCGCTCGTAAGAAATATGGCACAAAATTCATTAGTGGCGCCAGTGGTTTACTAAATTGTAATTTGCAGGATTTTGTTTAATTTCTTACATTAATTTAAAATGTTTGTTTTATGTTTTTAAATAGATCCTGTCTCGGGTTCTGCCAAGGATTGGGCTTATGGTGTCAAGAAAATACCCTTTACCGCTACCATTGAACTACGTGATCGTGGTCAATATGGTTTCTTCCTGCCACCTTCTCAAATTATGGAGGTTTGCAATGAAGTTACTGATGGTCTTGTGGCCATGGTAGCCAAAGCCAGAGAAGAGGGATTATTTAATCAGGATAACTATATGACATGCCATTTAATATATTAAATTATGTAATAATAAAATATATATTTCAAGATTTCGCTGGAGGTCTTTACTTTTTTTTAAATTTTATCTTTTCGGCTACAATTAGTTTATAGTCTTACAGTCTTATTCAGAAAAAATTAAAGTAGACTTCAAATGTACTTTAAGAAGATTTTGTTAAAAATTTTGTCTAAAAGCACACTTTCAACCTACTTTATTTTTTATGAATATATAATCACAGATAATCTAACTAATAAAAAGCTCTCCAAAGAAAAGTATTAAGTAAATTAAATTATAAACGTTATACATTTTACTCCTTATCCAAATTAAGTTCGTATAGTTCTATCCATTAATGGATTTTGAGATAAATTTTCAATACTAAGAGATGATTTCTAGCATCTTACTTTTTGGCAAGACTGTGACAAAAGTTCAGCTGTTTGGTGTAACATGTTACTGTTAAACATTCAGTTTGGTCTATAATTTAACCATGAATCGACAAACAAACGTACAAAGCTTGCAGATTATTGAATTTTATTCTCAAAATTCATGCTAGGTTAAGAAAGCGCATTGTGCACTTCTTCTATTTTATGGTCTGGGTGACAATCTGAGGCGGCTATTCGGTAGCTTGTGATTAAATTTCTCACCAAATTTACATTATTGTATATTAAATCACCAACACACATGCGTACAGTGCGGGCAGAGGAAAGTATCTCAGCTGTAACCGCCAGTGTCGTTGATGACCTCTTTTACTCCACTACGTGGAAAA
Organism: Bellardia bayeri; assembly: GCA_950370525.1. Taxonomy (NCBI): domain Eukaryota; kingdom Metazoa; phylum Arthropoda; class Insecta; order Diptera; family Calliphoridae; genus Bellardia; species Bellardia bayeri. The sequence continues at coordinate 86,579,108 of OX493265.1, read as the reverse complement.
ATTTGGGGAAGAATTTGGGATTAAAACCTTTTAAAATACAGCTGGTGTAAGAATTGAAGCCACTCGACCTACCAGAAAAGATAACTTCGATGGCAAAGTTGTCTGATGATCCACTTTTTAATCGAAGAATTGTGTTTACCGAAGCAACTCATTTCTGGTTAAATGGATACGTAAACAAGCAAAATTGTCGTATTTGATGTGAAAATCAGCCAAAAGCATTGCAAAAACTGCGAATGCATACCGAAAAATGAACTGTTTGGTGCGGATTATGAGCCGGTGTCATCATTGATTGTGAGCTAGGGTGCTGCAGCTTAATTGGTTAGTGCGTTTAATGGATCATTAAGCATGAAATGGTATTTGGAGCTCGGGTTGATTCCCAGCTGCTCGCACTAAAACAAAATCTAACTAATATTTATTCACAGGCTATAAATTATGCTTTAAAGATAATGTGCCTACTCACCACCAGAGGCGCTGCAACGCAGCATTAAAAACAAAACTAATGCGCAATTGCAGAGTTGTAATATAAAAAGCTTTCTTCCAAAGAAAGTAACACAATATAAAGGCAAAGTTTTACTTTTCTTTACAAAAAAGACGGTGCTAAATGCAAAATAATGGCCTAATTGAGAGCTGATTTCAGTCAACAGTTTATTTCACGTTGCAGCCGGTCAATTGACCGCCTAGATTTTGCGATTTGTCGCCTTTAGACAATTTTTTTTTGTGGAGCTATGTTAAGGCTAATATTTATAGGGACAAATCCGAAACGGTTGACGCACTGCTAATATTGGCCGATATCTTGGAGAGAGTATGCCAATATTGGACATTTGCATGAAATCATCTTTAAACATTGAATTAAATTATTTATGTAATTGTTAAACAGATTAATTTTAATTTTACTCAAAGTTTTAAATATGTCTAATAGTTTATCTTTAAATCTTAATAATAAATAACCCTGCAAATAATATTGGTCTACGTGATCCATTTTAGATGAAATGGACTACTTACAACATGGTCCAATGTAATGCAGTCATGGACCCAGTCATAGTTAAACAAGAGTTTGTAGTTAAACGACATGGTTTCGTGTTAACACGATTGCATATTGAGTTGTTGTTGTTTACAACTAACCCTTTTGAGTACTACATGGAGTAGGAGCATGGAATAGTTTTGGGACTTCTTCGATGGCTTATATGTATGGTTCAATCCTAGGAGATCGCAATGTTAAATCGACCACCTTTTTTTCATATATTTGGAGTAGTTTTGGAGTACTCCTACTCCTCTTTGGTCTAGTCATTACATGCATGTATGGACTAGTCGAGTTATTTGCAGGAAAGCGAATGGGCGCTAACTCTTTTATTAATTAAAGTTATAAAAATAAATAAAATAAACTGTGTGAAAAAATCAACAAAATATATCAATAAAAAAAACAGAAACGAAAAACAGTGGCAAAATTAATAAATCAAGCCTAGAGCATAGTGAGCGTAAGCTAAGTGTTAAAGGCAGAAATGCATACCTTACAGTAAATGCAGAAGAGAGTGAGATAAAAGAAAATAATTGAATTGATTTTTAACTTCCAAACCCATTAAACCGCTTTGTTTGAAAATAGTTGTACTAAAACAAAAACTCATTAGTCACCAACAGCTGTGAAACCTAGAACTTTAATAAACCACACTGAAATTTTCAATATGCCTAAAAATATGCAAAATAAATTAAACAAAGCAAATACAACTACTAACACGAAAACGGGAGCTATACCCAAAACTTCTCATGCTGATGAAATTACCCAGAAATACCACATACATATACACATAAATACATATTAGTGTCTTGAAACAAGTACGAAGCGCGAACTCTTCCAAAGTGGCTTCTATTTAGGAAGTACCAAAGATAATGGAAATGGTAAGCCCAGGAAATAAAGAGCAGTTTGGAAACTAAAGGCTTTATAATTAAAACGTGATTAACATTAAAAAAACAACGTGAAAAAAAACTTTTTTCGAGTAGAATTGGAACCTAGTGATAATTCTTCTTATTTTAAACGCTATATTATGCCTTGAATACTATCCTCCAGAAAGGAAGTTTTCATTGGTTGCCATGATACCTAAGCTTGGAAAAGATCACACAAAAGTAGAATCGTATAGACCCATCAGCCTCTTGTCGAATATATCGAAGATACTTCTGAACAAGTTATACCCGATTTTAATTGAAAACTATTGTATTCCGAATCACCAATACTACACACCCATAGACTTGTTAATATCTTAAGAAAAACATTTGAAAAAAAAAATATTGTTCTGATCTTTTTATCGACAATTCTGTAGCGTTTGATAAAGTGTGGCAGGATGGTTTGATATACAAATTGCAACTAAATTTACTCGCAAACACACATAAGCTATTGTAAAACTACTTAACTGGTCAAACATATATGGTGTATACTAAAATACAAAAATGCAAAATTACCCCAAAAAACTCATGTAAAATTTTGGGATTTTTATTATTACTTTATATATTTAAAAATATTTTATAAAAATGACAAAATTTGGTGCAAAAATTCATTAACATATATGGGCAATTTTTCGCTATGAAAAATGGCCTCAACATTTTAACCTTGGGTATTTTTCATAACATTTAGGGAGGATTTTTCATAAAAAAGTTAGAGCTAAATTAATCAAAATGACTTTTTCTTTGTATAAAGATAAAGATTTATTTTCTGCTAACTCTTGCACGTTTTAAAGCCTATCTCTGCAATAAAAATATACATATCGCTACAAGAAAAAAATTATAAAACAATAACGATATAAATTGATAAGAAAAACATTTTGCAGAGATAGCGTATAAAGTTATTAAACAATATATCTTGCTTATATCGACAAACAAACGAAAAACATTTAAACTCGCTTAAATTCATATAAAAGAATCAACTATTAACAAATTTAGAAACACAATTGAACTCGACACCACAAACTGAAGACGGAATGAAGGTGCTGTTAATACTTGTAGGCTGTTTGGCCCTAATCGGTGTAAGTGCAGCAAATCAACTGGCTGCTCGCTATGATGACTTTAAGGTTTACAGAGTGAATGTTAAGGATGCCCAACAATTCAGTGAATTTATGAAATTGGGTGATAATTTACCGGTAAGTGGGAGAATTTCTTTCAATGCTTAAATTTGAAAAAAAAAACTTGGATTTGTTTCTTGTAAAATAAGAAATTTCAAAATAATATATATTTGTTTTAATTTATTTTCAGTTGCGCTATTTAAATGAACTTAAAGGTCCTGGTCACACTTATGATGTTGTCATTGATCCTGCCAACCAAGAGAAATTGGAGAAGGAATTACGTTATCTGGAATTGGAATTCTCCTGTGTCATTGAGGATTTGCAAAGGTAAGTTCAAGTCTTTAAAGAGTTCGAAACAGAAACACAAGCCATACGAGTATTGCTGGAAAACAAATACTACCGGGTTGAGCTGAGTTGAGCTACAAGTTAAATCAGCAAAGTGCTGCTTTTTTAATTGTATTTCTAAGTATTTCATAGAAACTCATTAGAATCGTTGGTCTATATTGTGTTTTTAATTTTAAATAGTAAATGGAATAACAATTAATTAATTCACTTTACTTTGAAAATATTGTCTTATACAATTTCGAAAAACAAAAACAATTTATACCAAACATTCCTCAAAGTTACAATATAATCAACCATAAATCTAAGTTCCTAAAACCAAACTTTCGTTCGTTTTCTTTTATTGAAAAATTTAATTTTAATTTTCACAGTGTCTTGGAAGAAGAATCTTCACCCCAAACTTTCGCTACCGAACGCAGACGCATTGAAATGAATTGGTCTCAATATCACAATTTGCCCGTTATTTACAACTGGTTACAAAAATTAACCTTCAAACATCGTCGTGTGATCACACCATACATTATAGGTCGGACTTATGAAAAACGTCTCATTAGAGCTGTGAAAATTTCCTTTAAACCAGGCAATAAGGCCATTTTCGTAGAGTCCCACATACATGCTATTGAGAGGATTTCTTCGGCCACCACCACCTGTATCCTCAACAACTTGCTTAATTCATCAGATGAGAAAATGAAGAATTTAGTAGAAAACCACGATTGGATATTAGTGCCTGTCTTGAATCCAGATGGCATGGAATATACCTATAATAACGAAAGATTATGGCGCAAGAATCGTAGACCCACAGGATTCCATAATTCTTCAGGACCCTGTTATGGCACAGATATGAATCGCAATTTCAATTACAAATGGGGAGGTAAGCAACAAATTATAAGGTTTAGTAACTAATATCTAAATAGTATTCTGTTCTGTAGTAAATGGCTATAACATTGATGTTCCTTGCGATCATTGGTATGGTGGTGCTAAACCCGACTCTGAGCCCGAAGTTATTGCCTTGCAAAAATTTATTAATGGCTTTGAAGATGATTATATACGCATGTATTTGGCTTTCCATTCCTATGGCAATTGGGTTCTCTTACCTTATGGTCATACCACCACAGAATTCCCTCCCAATTATGATCAAATGATGCGAATTGCCACAGCTTTTGCTGATGGTGCACGTGTCAAATATGGCACAAATTTCTTGTGTGGTGCCAGTGGTACATTGAATTGTAAGTGTAATGATGTTGATGAATTTAGAAAATTTAAGTTATAAAATTTATGCTTTTATTTATAAAGATCCTGTATCGGGTTCTTCCAAGGATTGGGCTTATGGTGTTAAGAAAATACCCTTCACCGCTACCATTGAACTACGTGATCGTGGTCAATATGGTTTCTTCCTGCCACCTTCTCAAATTATGGAAGTTTGTAATGAAGCTACTGATGGTCTTGTGGCCATGGTCGCCAAAGCCAGAGAAGAGGGATTATTTAATTAGGAACATAACTTAAATAAAAGTAACAACATGTATTAAAATACATTTTTAATGTAAAACTTTAATCTGCAATAATAGTTTTAAAAAATCTTAATGAATTAAAATCAGATGTCAAATAAAATAAATTGAAACAGAAAAGCACATTTGGAGGTCTTTGCTCTCTTTAACTTTATATCTTTTTTCATCAAGAATTTATCTTTAATGTTTTTAATTGGGGATATAAACTTTTATATGACAGATAGTTCAACTAACAAAAAGCACTGCAAATAAAATAGTTAACTATTTTCTTTAAATAAAACAATGAATAATACACGTTACTCTTTATCCATAAATTTAGTTGGTATAGATAGGTCTGCGTTTCACACTGGGATTTAGAAATTAAACTGCTTTATACAGTATCATAAAGTTTCATTTGTGTTTTATGCCGTTTAAAGACACAATTTGAAAATCTTCCTATGTTTAAAAAGTATTCAATTAAATTAAATATTCATAATCATTTACTTTTAAGCTGTTTCTACTTGAAATATTTTACATCCTTAGCAAACTGTCCCGGTTCAGGTTTCCTTATTCTTATCTTATTTATAAATATTTAATAAGTGTTACAACGCTAAGTAGCCAATTATCTTGAGAATGTTGAGAACATTTTATGAAAATCAGTCGTTATGGAATATTTGGTACGAAGGATCACTTTACATTACATTTTGCCGAAGGACCCATAATTATCGCATGGTGTCAAATCTCCTAAATCCTAAGACAAAGAATTTCTATGAAAATCTTTCAAATTTGTATTGTATTGAAAGGAGTAAGGTTTGACAATTATAACTGAAAAATTTTATCGGACAAAAGTCCAACAAGACCACGCATACAGTCGACGATTCTTTAATCAAGATTTTTAATAAAATGTTGTTACAATGTCAGGTCTACTTCGTTAATGACGTCAAAGAGTTTGAGTTTTACGGCTGTAATCGATTAGATTTTCTCTGTATAATGTCTGTCTTTAACATAGCCCTTCAAAAATAAACCTGAAATTTAGTTAAAATAAATTGTTAAGATCTTACGACAGCATTAATTCATCGTAACCTCATTGCAAGGCAAAGTCTTCATTTTCAGAAGCCCAAACTCGGCAATTTTATCAAAAACGGTAACAGAGGAACCAAAAATATTAGGAATATTATGAAATGTAGCTTTTACAAGTCCAACATTTTCATACTGAATTTTCGTTAAAAAGTGATTTCATTGCAACAATCAAAGCATCTACTATTGATTTGTCCACAATTAAAATGTCAAAACTTTCATTTGTTTCAAAATTTCCCTGTTAAAAAACAAAGTTCTTGTTGTAAAATGAATTTACAATGCTTCAAATATAAATTTAATGAAAATAAGCTGTATGCAATTATATTATCCTCTAATATCTGTGTTAACCCCATTAATTAGCTCATAATGTTAAGTCGCCTAAGCCTTTAGTAATAAAGGGTGATTTTTTTAGCAATTTCCTTTTTGGCAGCTCAGCTGTTTTCGTGTACCATGTTACTCTTGAACATGTTCAGTTTGGTCTATAATTTAATCATGAATTGACTAACAAACGTACAACATTTGCAGAATATTAAATTTTATTATCAAAATTCATGCTCGATTAAGAAAGAACATTGTGCACTTCTTCTATTTTATGGTCTGGGTGACCATCTGAGGTGGTTATTCGGAATGTTGTGACTAAATTTCTCACCAAATTTACATTATTGTACACTAAACCACCAACACGCATGCGCAGAGTGCGCACAAAGGAAAATATCTCACCTGTATCCGCCAGTGTTGTTAATGACCTCCGTTAATCCACTACGTGGAAAAATTTGAGGAAGGATTTGGGTATAAAACCTTTTAAAATACAGTTGGTGCAAGAATTGAAGCCTCACAACCTTGTGGTAGGCTAAGTTTTGTTGAATGTACAATGGCAAAGTTGATTTTAGCAGAAAATTGTGTTCAGCGACAAAGTTCAGTTCTGGTTGAATGGCTACATAAACAAGCAAAAATTGTCGTATTTGGTGTAAAAAGCAGCCAGAAATCACATGCAAACTACACTGTTTGGTGTAAATTGTGGGCCGGTGGCATTATTTGACTGTACTTTTTCAAAGACGACGAACGTTACTGTTAATGGCGAGCGTTACCGTGTGATGATTAAAATTTTTTTTTTTGCCCAAAATGGAAGAGCTGGACTTGGCTGACATATGGTTTCAACAAGACGGTGTCACATGCCACACAGCACGCGAAACAATAGGCCAATTAAGAGGCGAGTTCGGTGAACAGTTTATATCACGTTATATCCGGTCTACTTTTTGAGGGTCTATATTAAGGCTCAACTCAATAGGGACTGTTGACGCACTTTTAGCTAATATTCAAGAATTTGGTTGCTTGAGATACCGGCCGATATGTTGGAGAGAGTATGCCGCGGTTAACATTTACCATTTAGACGAAATCACCTTTAAATTAATTCAATTATATAGATCGTTCTATAGACTCAAATAAACATTTCAGGGCAAAATTAACAAAAAAAAAAAAACTATTCTTCAATAAGTGTCTTAAACTGTCTTGATAAAGTGTTCGAAAAAATAATACTAAGTAGAAGTAATGAATATATGGAGAATATAAAGGGTGGTTAAATTGTAAGGGCCGATGTTGAATGTGAACCACACGTAAACGCCAAGCTTTTTTCCGAATTTTATTTGACATTTCTCTATTTCAGACTTACTCAATTTGAACCATGGAGAGATACACAATCGTGCACTTCGTGATTTTTTTGGTCAATTTGATCGTCCAAATGTGCGTACAATCGCAAAAATCGTGGAAATAATTCGACCAAACCGGGTCTGTAGAAGATGTGAGAACACCAGTGCATGCTCGTACAACTCGTACTGCAGAAAATATTGCTGCTGTTCGCGATAGTATGGCTGAAGAGCCGTCCACCTCAACTCGTCGTCGTGCCCAACAATTGCACCTCTCACGCTCGTCGTTGATGAACATTATGCATAAAGACTTGCATTTACACGCTTACAAGGTGCAATTGGCTCAAGAACTAAAGCCTCTTGACCATTCCAAACGTCGTGAATGGGCAGAATGGTGGCAAGAAATGGCAACAGTGGATGATCAATTTTCGAAGAAAATCATCTTCAGTGATGAGGCACATTTTCACCTCAGTGGATTCGTCAATAAACAGAATAGCCGCATTTGGGCGAATGAGAATCCAAGAGTGATTGTCGAAAAACCAATGCACCCACAAAGAGTGACTGTTTGGTGCGGTTTATGGGCTGGCGGCATCATCGGGCCGTATTTTTTCCAAAATGAGGCCGGTCAGGCAGTTACTGTCAATGGTGTTCGCTATCATGAGATGATAACGAACTTTTTATGGCCCGAATTGGAAGATATGGATGTGGACGATATGTGGTTTCAGCAGGACGGTGCCACTTGCCACACAGCTAACGAAACAATGGCTCTTTTGCGCAACAAATTCAATGGCTGTGTTATCTCACGTAATGGCGATGTCAATTGGCCGCCAAGATCATGTGATTTGACACCGTTGGACTTTTTTCTTTGGGGTTATTTGAAAGAAAAGGTGTACGTCGATAAGCCAGCAACAATTCAAGAGCTAAAGGATGAGATAATTCGGCACATTAACGGCATAGAACCTCTATTATGCCTCAGGGTCATCGAAAATTTAGACCATCGGATGGAGGTGTGCCGCCGTTGTCGCGGCGCCCATTTGACCGATATTTTGTTCCACACATAATTGAGTAATACTAATATATCATAATAAAATAAAATTACAATAATTTTATTTAAAATCAACATCGGCTCTTGAAATTTAACCACCCGGTTTTTAGAATAATATTTTACTAAAAGGGCAGTTTGATTTCCGTAAAGACCAGTCAACGGTACACCAAATAAAAAGACTTGTAAATTTTATTAAAAATAATAAAAAAACGGAACGTAAGAGTCAGACGTTGTTTGATTTGATATGGCATAATGGACTAATTTATAAATTAAAAAAAGTTTGGTTACCCAATTTATAAACAAAAAAAATCATAAAAAGTTTTTTATATGAAGAATCATTTGTAGTCTATATTGCAAATGATTACTCTACCCCTCAAAATATCCCAGCTGAGGTAGCTCAAGGGTCAGTATTATCACCTACATTATATTCAATTTACAGCTCTGATTTTAAAATATTGAGAGATCAGTTTGCAGCGTTGTACGCGGATGATACTGCCATTATCAGAAGAGGTAAGGTATCAAATGCTATAGTTAAAAGCTGCTCAAAAAAAAAGCTCTTTTACATGCCCGAAAGTATTTTTCCAAGTAGAAACATAAGCGACAATTTTTCCTTTAAACAAATCACCGAAAAGGACTCCTACAATCCCGCTATGTATAGAAGGGACAGAAATACCTCTTCATGACCATATCAAATGGACAATTCACGCTAAATTGTAAAAAGAAGATCCTACTCTATAAAATGTATATACGAATAATTACAATATAGGGATGCCAAGTTTCGTCAAAATGTTGTGCTAAAACGTATGTATGTTAAAAAGCTCCAAATGATTTAACGTAAAAATCTAAAAATTATATTCAATTTACCAATGTTAAAAAGCTCCAAATGATTTAATGTAAAAATCTAAAAATTATATTCAAATTACCAATAGAATTCATAGAATTTATAAACAATAGAAGTTGGAAACAGTAATTTGTAGTTAAATGCAACGATTTGAAGATCGAAATATATCTTCAATTACTGATATAATAAGAATTTTGTAATATTAACATCTTCATCGCCTTCAGCAATGAAGCTGATAGAAGCGTTAATGTAAAAATTTCTCTCAATTTCAACTAAGTTTTTTCTATCTTTCTTCCTAACACTGTAAATATATGTTTTTAATTAAGTATATTTATTTTCAAAACATAATACATAAGTACATATTTGTTGTTGTTGCTTTTGATCAAATAATTATTGCAATTTTAATATTTCTAATTGATGATGAGAAAAGAAAAAATAAACATTTCATACATTTCTATAAATTTTATCCGTTTTTATTAATCAAATCCGAAAGCCCTTAAGAAATCACTCTGTATGTGAAAATGCAAACTACATAATGCTTCCAAGCAGCAGTTACAAACATATCGTACAAAGAATCCTATAAAGCCTATAAATTGATAAGTACAGTGCATTCGCGATATTATAAACTAATTAAAACGAGGGCGGTTCAATTTTCTGAGATTGTTCATATTTACAAATGGCACCAAATTTTAATAAAAACAACAGTTTTTCTTTTTCCAGGTCCGATGAATGTAGATATTGTTGACACATTTTGAAATTGAATTTTTATTCCAGATACTGTGGACTTTGCCACTCCATATTTCATCGCTAAATTAGTAACATTTGCACCTTTTTGTAAATTCTCCAAAACTTTATATTTTTTCTTTAATTTTAGAAATTTATTATGTTTGGTATGCATATTATACAAATTATTCACTTTTAATTAACACTTAAAAACCAAACATGCGTTTGCGTCTGCGAACAGGTAAAAACTAACTAAAAAGTGCACCTGTTTGTTTGACCATTGATATTTGGCTCGGGATTTCCCCTAATTTTTACGCATATAACTGAAATCCGTTTCAAAATAAAAACATAAATGTTCAGATTTTAAAGCTTTTGTACAAAGTTCATATATTGTGGAGTAGTCAATGGCAAAGAAAAAGTGTTCATATTTTGGGGTGCTCATATAATAGGGTGTTAATATTTTCGCGAGTGCACTGTATTCCCAAAAAAGTACTTTTAAGCTAAAACGTGTTGCTGAAAAGTAATTTTTTGTTTTGTTTTCATACTTTTAAACAAACAAACATTTTTTTAAGTCTTAAGGTACGGTCACACATGACAAATTTTTAATCAGAAAAACGTAGCACAAATTTGTTTGACGTTGTTTACTCAAATAAGAGTTTTGCAAGATCAAACAGCATCAAATAAATTAAAAACAATATTTGTTGTATCTTGTCCTTAAAAACAAAGTTTTTGTTTAAATAAATAGACAAGTTCAAACATATTTTAATTAGTGGTTTCGTCTTTTTCGGCAAATATTTGCCAAGTGTTTAGTACTACTTAGTCCCAATTTACACGAAGCAATTTTTATTAAAAAGATTGATACAATTTTTTCCTTGAATTTTTTTTTCGGTGTTCACACAGCACAATTCTTATTTCTTAAATAGCTTGAATTTTTATTTGAGAGTATACACACATACAGCTGCGTTAAAAAATAGCACAAAAGGCAGGATTAGACTGTACATATGAGTTTTTCTTCGATTTAGTTTAGTTATTCCCGTGACACATAATTGAATTGAAATATGTACATGCATATGTCAATCATTTATTCAACGTAAAAAAGATTTGTGTAACTTTTATTGACTTTTATTGAAAAAATTTACAAATTTAGGACGGTAAAAAACAGCACTATTCATTATAGATTTAAAAAAATTAAACAATCAGCCAGGTCACAGAATTTAAATTCGTTCGGAAGTGATATTAATTCCGTTTTTTGTTTCTATAGAAAAAGCAAAAAGATGTGAATTGTGGATTGTATTCTGCATTTGGGGGACGTCTAGCATATGATCGAGAACCAGTTTCACCAAATAAAATGATTTTATTCTCTTAAAAAAAGGACTGGATAATAAAAATGTAGTATGATCAGATATCAAATGTATGGCACTGTATGTAATACGAATAAGAGAGTAATACGAATTGCTAGTACAATCAAGTGTGTACTCGTGTACTTATCTTCCCCTCACGCCGATGTCTAAAAGGCAATCAGCTTAGCTTAAAGAATTGCTTCGTGTAAATTGGGACTTAGCTACACATTTTAGATTAAACACTCTTAAAAACAATTTAATTTTTTTTTTGTGTAAAAGTATGAAAACAAAGCACATAAATAAATAAACCAAAGGCGTTTAAAGTGAGTTCAACTCACATGTATAAAAGATTCAACTATTAACAATATTAGCAACACAATTGTAAACGACAGCACAGGCTTAAGACGTTCTAAAGATGCTGTTAATACTTGTAGGCTATTTGACCCTGTCAGGTGTAAGTGCAGCAAACCAAATTGCTGCTCGCTATGATGACTTTAAGGTGTACAGAGTGAATGTTAAGGATGTCCAACAATTCAGTGAATTTATGAAATTGGACCACAATTTACCAGTAAGTGAGGTTAATTAGTATGGGTTCTTAAATTTTTATCCAAAACATTCAAAGAATATTAAAATATTTGTTTTTATTTACTTTCAGTTGCGCTACTTAAGTGAGTTTAAAGGTCCTGGTCACAGTTATGATGTTGTCATTGATGCTGCCAGCCAAGAGAAATTGGAGAAAGAATTACGTTTCCTGGAATTAAAATTCTCCTGTGTCATCCAAGATTTACAAAGGCAAGTTAAACAACCTGCAGAGTTCTAAGAAGTGCTCTGTTACTAACTTTGTTCCTGAAACAAATCTATTTGTTAGAAAGTCAATATATTTTTGTCATAATCAATTTCCCTATTTAACTAACTCAGCTTTTAAAACTAAACCATTGGTCGGCAGCTAATTATTTTGTTGTTATAAGACTGTTTTCTAACAAATAATAACTCATTATACTTTTACAGTGTCATAGAAGACGAATCTCTAACACAAACCCGCGCCATGGAAAGCTCCCATAACGAAATGGATTGGACTCAATATCACGATTTGCCCGTTATTTATAATTGGTTACATAAATTAGCATTAAACAATCCTGCTTTAATAAAACCATACATTATTGGCCGTACTTACGAAAAACGTCCCATTAGGGCAGTGAAAATTTCCGCTAAACCTGGCAATAAAGCAATTTTCGTAGAGTCCAATATTCATGCCATAGAGTGGATTTCTTCGGCCACCACCACCTGTTTCTTTGAGAAGTTATTAAATTCCTCAGATGAGAAAATGAAGTATTTACTGGAAAACTACGATTGGATATTTGTGCCTGCTTTGAATCCAGATGGTTTTATATATTCCCATAATAAGGAGAGATTATGGCGTAAAAATCGTAGACCCACAGGGTTCCATAATGCTTCAGGACCCTGTTATGGCACAGATATGAATCGCAATTTCAATTACGAATGGGGAGGTAAGCAAGAAATTATAAGGTTTAGTAACTAATATCTAAATATTGTTCTCTTCTGTAGTTAGTGGCTATAACATTGATGTACCTTGCGATCATTGGTATGGTGGTGCTAAACCCGACTCTGAGCCCGAAGTTATTGCCTTGCAAAAATTTATTAATGGCTTTGAAGATGATTATATACGCATGTATTTGGCTTTCCATTCCTATGGCAATTGGGTTCTCTTACCTTATGGTCATACCACCACAGAATTCCCTCCCAATTATGATCAAATGATGCGAATTGCCACAGCTTTTGCTGATGGTGCACGTGTCAAATATGGCACAAATTTCTTGAGTGGTGCCAGTGGTATATTGAATTGTAAGTGCAATACTGTTGATGAATTTAGAAAATTTAAGTTATAAAATTTATTCTTTTATTTATAAAGATCCTGTATCGGGTTCTTCCAAGGATTGGGCTTATGGTGTTAAGAAAATACCCTTCACCGCTACCATTGAACTACGTGATCGTGGTCAATATGGTTTCTTCCTGCCACCTTCTCAAATTATGGAGGTTTGTAATGAAGTTACTGATGGTCTTGTGGCCATGGTGGACAAAGCCAGAGAAGAGGGATTATTTGATGAGGTTTATGAACTAAAACTTAACGAGAAGACTTCGAAATAAACATCTAAACAGTAAAATACTTCAAGTGCAATATTCTAACTAACAAATTGTTATATTGTTTAAAATAAATTTGAGAAATAATATTATTCGAGATTTTGAATCTTGTAGAAAATTTGTGTTTTTTTTTCAGCTACAATTTAGATTTATTGAACTAAGTAGAAACCCAGCAAATAAAAGTATTAAATATTTACTTTAAATTAAGCAATAAACAATACATACGTTCTCGAAATTGGTATAGCTCGTCTAATCATTCATATTTGTACGTTTGGTATACATAGGTATAAATTGTAAACATTAAGTCACAGTTTTGTTTAACTTAAACACTAAATTGCTGAGATAATTATATTTGCAGGGTAAATATTTAAATTTTTAAGGTAATTTCCATTATTTGACTGTCACTGAGGGAATAGCAAGTGTAAGCAACTGATGACAAAAAGCTGGGAGAAAAACTCACTCACTATGCAGACTTTGTTTGCCCACTGGAATAACAGGAATGTTTTCATATTTTGTTTGTTAACGTATTAATAGAAGCTTTGACAATTGTTAAAGTTAAATCAATTTCGGTTAAAAATTCAGTATAAAAATGTTAAATGTATAATACCTACAGTGTAATACCTACGCGGCCTTCTGAGACCGCTTTTAAGAATTTTATCGATCAAATTTTCGGCGCTGCAAAAAACGGCCCCTAAGGAAAACACGAACATTTTTTACGAAAAATCACCTTAAAGGTTGAAATGAAAGGTGGCCCAAATGTTGGAGTAATTTTTCATAAAAAAATTTCATCCCATATTTTATAAATTAATTTAAGGTTCGGTCACACTTGGCAAATATTTGCCAAAAACGACGTAACCACTAAATAACAGATATATATTTTTTTCTTATTTATACCAAATCCCATCAAATATTTAGTTTTAATTTATTTAATGCTGTTTGATGTTGCAAAACTCTTATAAGAGTAAACAACGTCAAGCAAATTTGTTTAAAAACAAGTGGTTACGCTTTTTTGAGTAAATATTTGCCAAATGTGACCGTACCTTTAGAAATAAAAATAGAATAGTAATTTACAGTTTGTAAACAAATTAAACAATTCTTCAAAAGCAAACAATTTTATTTAAATATTGACTTTGAATTCTATCAAATATTATTATTTAATCAATCTTAAATGTATACACACATATCCATGCATTCTTCTACAATATGTATTATGAAAGATAGTGAGCTTGCCGAAACTTTAATTTTGCATAAACTGGAAATATTTTAAATGTTCGCAACGTAACCATATCACATTTGTCTTAAAAAAAAAATCTCATCAATATTAACAATAATATTTTAATAAATGCCTGATTTTAAAAATATTATTGTTAATATTAATCCGTTTGTATCACACCTCCTTTCCAGATGCTATCATGTATTTTTACCATGATCATTTTTAAAAAATGTTCTTAAACATAAATGATCATCTTAAAAATTATTACAAATATAAATTGAATAAATTAGACAATAAGAGTTAAAGTAAAACACAGCATTGGGCGAAACGTTAAAAAAAAACTTTTCAGATTGATCTTGTCGTAATTAAAGCTTTTGATGTATTGCAACAGACTTTCTTTCTTATATTATGACAATTTTCTTTCTACATATGTATAATTTTATCTTCTTTTACAAAAAAGAAGATTTTAATTTTTTTCCCCGCAAAAACGCAACTCTATTATCACTTGCTTTATATTGTATGTTCTAGATTTCAAATACAACACAATTCAATTCAAAGTTCAATTCCCTCTAAGACAATTGAAGAACAATTTTATAACATGTAAGTATGTAGTTAGAAAAATCAAATTATCAACATAGCATACCTAAAAGTACGAGTATGTTACATTTTGCAATACTAATCATGTATCGTACACTTTATCTTATGTTATAATTCCCAAACAGATTAAGTAAATTTTAATATAAGAGATATAAGAAAGTATCAGTAGAGGACAGTGTTGCCATTTTAGCACTTTCAGTGCTAGATTTAGCACTTTGTTTCTCGAAAAGGCATTGAAACTTTTAAAAATTATGCTAAATGCATAATTTTAGCACTTAGTTTTACAAGTTTTAGCATATTTTGAAATTAATTTTCTGGCAACACTGATAGAGGAAGCCAGAATGGCAGCAGCGATCTAGTTATATGTACTTTGCTTCCGGTATCAAAGCGTCACCACACGATACCAAAAGTACGGTCACATTTGGCAATAGAATTGTGCCCGGTCGTTCATTTCAGTGACCGGTCATTTTCGTTCATTTATCCAAGACTGATTCGTTCATTCAATTCGTTCAATCGTTCACTTTGAACGAATGAATACAACTCCTAACGAATGGGATTTTCTTCTTGTATTTTGATAAACAGCAGCTGAACGAAATTGATCCGTACACTATTGAACAAAAATCGTTCAGTTAAATGACCGGCTCATTCCGTTCAATGAAGTGATCCGTTCATTTTAACCCGTTCGTTCATGAACGACACAGCTCTATTTAGCAAATATTTGCTAAGAAAAAGAGGAACCACTAATTAAAATATATTTGAATTCGTTTATTTATTAAAAAAAAAAACTTTGTTTATTTAGAACATCGTCAAACAAATTTGTACACAAAATATTGATTACGCTTTTTTGAGTAAATAATTGCCAAGTGTACCCGTACCTTAAGAAATGTTAATAGCTCAATGTTGGCCCATTATTAATGATATCTCTGACATGTGGTTTCAACAGAACGGTGCCACATGCCACACAACCACCGAAATAATGAATTTAAACATAATTCACTGATTGCATAATTTCACGAAGAACATTTTTCTTTTATCTGAAAATACAAAATTAAATATTTTGTAAAATAATAAATATATTTTGTAACTTTTCGTCTTTTTCTTTGGGCTACAATTCGAAGCATTAAAATTGCCGCATTTGAGCTTCTGAAAATCCCAGACGCAACCAAAAATTTATTTAGATCATATCGCATAATTTCACGAAGATCACATGTTAAGTGGCCACTCATATAATTTGTATTACAAGACTGGAATTTTTTTTTTTGTGAAGCATAGTTAATGATTCGAGTCTATTCAAATGAATCAGTCGCAGCCTTAAAACTCAAAATCCGTGACGTGATTAAGAAAGTAGAACCACCATTTTATTAAGATGTATTTTAAAAATTTGATAAGAGAATCGACATCTAAATGCTTGCTGAATTTCTAATTATCAATCCCTACACTTTCTAAAGGTAGATTCAACCATTTGTACCGAACAAAAAAAATTTTCGGACAAAGATTTTCTCACATGAATATTTTCTCTCTCTTAAAAAGAGAGGCATCGACAAATATTTCGTTCGGAACAAATGGGTGAATTCACTTTAATACAATAAAAATTTTAATATTTTTCATATAAATTATTTGTTTCTATAATGCCAAAGAATTAATAAATTAGTTATTAGTCAACAGTGATTTACAGTTTTCATTCAGCAAAAAAAGGGCACCAAAAGAGGGAAGAGCGAAAGAGTTTCTATGTATGTGTGTTCAGTTATTTCAATCATTCATCTTAATTGCTTGAATTTTAAACATTTCAATTACATTTAGTTGGCATGATCAAAAAAAAGTTTATTAAACATGCAATGGAAGAGAAAAAATTCAACTTAATTTAAAATTTTCAAAAATTTAGCTCAATTTCAAATAGTTTTGAAACAGTTCCTTAACAAAACCAACCACAAACTTAGTTAATTCTAAACAACAACATACTGTTTTACCAGCTTTATTTTCAATAAACTATATTAACATTGGCCACCTCTGTTTAAAAAGCCCTGTTAACTAAAAGTTAAAAACAAAAGACTTGTTGTGCAGCATGTTAAATAACCGCCTTTATTCTTGTACTACTTTAGAAATGTTAAAATTTGTTATAAATACTTGTAGATAGATATGAACCCATTTAACTAGTGAATTGGCCAACTAGCTAAATAATTGCTTGTAATCTAAATTGCTGCCAGAATACGGGCACTTGAAATTTGAAGTAAATATAATCAATGATTATGGGTAGCAAGCACTTTATTCCGCAAATATCAATAATACTTTATATATAAACTGAAATACATACATAACAAAATTGCAGTAGTGAAGACTTTAAGAAATTGAACAGTTAAATTCAGTAGCTGTTTGGAAATAGTGGCCTCAGGTTCATTTCTTTTCGGAAAACAAAAATGTTTAAAAGCGATTATTGGCGGTTATTGTTGGCTTTAGGGCTTTTAGCTAATTTAGCTTTAGCTGCTGTGGTGCCTGCCGAAAAGGAGCAGGAGAATCAGCCCATACGTTATGATAATTATAAAGTTTATAAAGTGAAAATCGATACTGTGGAAGAATATAATAAGTTAATGGCTTTAGAAAGTGACTTGAGGGTAAAAGTTTTAAAAACATAAAAAAACATTTAAAAGTTTTAATTTCTTTATTTATTTAGCTGGATTTTTGGAGTGAAATTCATAATTTTGGCGAGTCATGTGATGTTATGGTTAAACCTGATTTGCAACAGAAATTTGAAGAGATTTTACAGAATTTCAAGATTGTTTATAAAGTTAAAATTGAAAATGTTCAGTGGTAAGTAAGATATTATATATATATATATAATATAATATATAATATATATATAATGATTATTCGATTATGCGAACAATTTCTTACGAATAATTTTTCGAAGAACTTAGAAATTACAGTTTTCGAATAACATATAATTCGAATAATTTTGTGTAGAATTATCGAAAAAAACGAATAAATATGTTTGTTTTAATTTGTCGTTTTTTTTAATATTTTTTATGAGAATTTTAAATTTTAGTGAAACTACAATATGAAAATTAAACAAAGCTTTTATAGTGCTCCGATAGCTTTTTCTACAAAACTATGAATGTTGCTGGAATAACTTATTATTCTAAAATGAAATCTTAAGGTACGGTCACACTTGGCGAATATTTACTCAAAAAAGCGCAACCACTTGTTTTAGCACAAATTTGTTTGACGTTGTTTACTCTTCCAAGAGTTTTGCAAGATCAAACAGCATCAAATAAAATAAAACTTAATCAGCCCAATCATGAATAAAAAATCCGCGGGAGCTTTTTCCCTTTTTATTTTTTTAACATTGAATTTGAATAGGAAAAATGAGAAAAGGAAAAGAACTTCCGCGGAATTTTTATTCTTGATTGGGCTGAATATTTATTGTGTCTTGTCCTAAAAAAACAAAGTTCTTTTAAATAAATAAATAAACGAGTTCAAATATATTTTATTTAGTGGTTACGTTTTTTTTTCGGCAAATGTTTGCTAAGTGTGAACGTACCTTTAATTATTTAGGAAAAAATCCAGAAAAATTTCCGAATTGATTTTGAAACAGAAATTGTAAGTTCTACATATGACTAACGGCCATAGTCTGAAAATATGATGGAGAAATATTGGCCAAATCGCATGTACGTAGTAACATCTCCATAATTAATGTTAGAATATATAATAACATTTAAAATTAATATTACTAAAATATATCAATTCATGGAATTGGAATCACAATGGTTCGTTATCTAAATTGAACAAGTGCCTTCCTTATAACTTAATCTTAAGTTATGTTGAGAGTGATATTGAGGATGACATTTATGATGATGTTTACACTGAAATAGACAATGAAAATTTTCTAAAAATGGATATGGTAAGAAATTAAATAATGAACGATGTAGACGATACTCCTTTATGTAAGACTTCTTGATGAAGAGAAAAATGTTTCACTTCACTTTATTTAGAACATTTAAAATATTCGAATAATTTGATTAATTTTTACATGTAAATATAATCGAATTATTTGAACATGTAACAATTTCTTATTCGAATTATTCGTTTTAGTCGAACAATTGAAAAATCGAACAAATTGGATGATCTGGTCCAGTATCAAGAAATTGAATTATAGTTGTATTACACTCTATATAAATAGTTTCCACAGTTAAAAGGAAATATATACTCAAGCCACATTATTTAAAAAAATATTAATTCTTTTCTAATATTTTGACAAGATTAAAACATAATTATTAAGATCAAATATCAAGAAAATGTTTAAGTGCTTGAAGAAAAGATAACTGGAGTAAAAGAATTTAAATTCATATTCAGAAAAGTTTATATACAGGGGTTTTCAATGAAAAATTTGCTAAAAAAAACAAATTAAAACAAAGAATTTATATAAAAGCCATTTAAATGTTTATAGTTTTGCAAATATGACAATAAAATAAATGAAAGCTATTGGGTATATAACTTAAAAATGCGGGATTTTTTTCAAATGTTTAGCTTTTCTTTTGAAAAATTTTGGAAATATAAATTTATTCAAAGTATTGGCCATTGTTAGCTATAACCTTTTCCCATCTTACTGACAATTAATGGATTCCATGCCAAAAAAAAAATTGCTCCAGTTTTGAGGCCAAGCATGAATCAAGTCAGTTTCAGATACCCTATCCTGAAGTGAAGCATATAACAGAGAGAGCGTTTGGAATCGATCAAAATAAATAGTAGCCGGACAGGGCAAGGACTGGCCTATAAGGCGAGTGAAACACAACTTCTCAACCACTTATTTCTAAATAGTTTTTAACAAATATTGTAACATGTGACCGATCTTTGTCATGACAGAATATTTCGCTTTCATAATAGATAAAACCCTTTTGGTCTCACGAAAAACAGAGCCTTACCTTAGCTCCATGGATATTTGTCTTTGATGTCGATTCGGCTGGTTAGCCTGGCTTCACACACGATCTCCTACGCTTCGGATTAACGTAATGTTTACATTTTTCATCGCATGTTATGATTCGGTTCAAAAATTATTTTCATAGCGTTTAAGCAACATTTCAGATATAAAAAATCGTCTTTCAAGGTCTCTCGACTTCAATTCATATAGTACTCAATTTCTCTACTTTTGAATAAATCCTGCTGTTCGCGAACGTTTTGAAATTGCTGCTACTCAAGCAATGATTTGGCAAGTTCTTGTTGAGTTTGATAATAATCTTCTTAGAGTAATACTCATAATTCTTGGTTTTTAAACCTTTTTGTCTTCCGTATCAGAATCACAACTTCAAGACCGCACAAACCAGCTCTTGTACATTGAAACCCATGGAACACTCTCACCATAAGCTTCGTGAGCAATCGGCCTTTTTTTTTAAATAAAAGTAGAATGCAAAACTTTTCGCATATGTTGGAACAAAATTCGGCATTTTCGAATAACTATAATAACTCAACCCTTTAAAATGACATACAAGTTATCAAACACAAAATCTACGTTCATTTGTTATGAATCCCACATTTTTAAGTTATACACCCAATAGACTAGATTAAAAACTTACTAAAACTTTCTGTATTATTAAAACTTTAATATGTTGCAAAACATTTCTTCCCGTCATCATTCCAGTCTCATAGATAACGAACAACCTAAAACTAGATCTACATCCTGCGCCATGGACTGGGAAAATTTCCATACTTTAGATGAGATCTATGAATGGTTAGATGTGATTGCCAAACGTTATCCTGATATAGTAACACCCTTCAACATAGGCCACTCCTATGAAGGACGTTTAATAAAAGGTATTAAAATCTCTTATAAACCCGGCAATAAAGCCGTCTTCATAGAATCTAATATTCATGCCAGAGAATGGATTACTTCGGCCACAATTACCTACATTATTGATGAGCTTTTGGTGCCTCGTAATCCAGGTGTACGAAAAATCGCCGAGAGTGTTGACTGGTGGATAATACCGGTACTGAATGTGGATGGTTTTGTGTACTCGCATGAAGTGGTAAATGTTACAATTTATGTTAGAAACAAAAATTTGATAAGATTTTGATAAGAAGTGTTATTCAATTAACTGAGTACTTTCAATTAAGTAAATGTTATCTTTAAACTAAAAGAGATAACTATAATTTGTTTGCTATTGTTATGTTCTTTTTTTTAAGAACCGTATGTGGCGTAAATCTAGATTGCCCTCTGATCCTACTGGCAAATGTATTGGCACCGATTTGAATCGTAATTTTGATTTCTTATGGATGTGTAGGTTCATTACCATAAATACAAACATTCATTTTAATAAAAAACTAATGAATATTTTTTTATAATAAAGTAACTGGCGCCTCCTCGGACCCTTGCTCTGAAACCTATGCCGGTCCTTCAGCTGAATCTGATCAGGAAATTAAACAAATGTTACAGTTTATTAACACCACCATACCAGAGGACACTATTAAGATTTACATTTCTTTGCACTCATATGGCCAGTATGTTTTGTCGCCCTGGGGTCATACCGACACCGAATTCCCCGAACATTATGACCAAATGATGCATGTAGCCAAGGGTTATGCTGATGCTTTATATAGTAGATATAATACCGTGTTTACTTATGGTTCTAGCGCTACGACTTTATGTAAGTTTTGATTTGATTTCGTAATTTACTTTTCAATTTTATTTATTTGTGTGTGTGTTTTTTTTTTGTTTTTGCAGACAAAGTCTCGGGCTCTGGCAAGGAATGGGCCTACGGTGTTAAAGGCATTCCTATTCCTTATACCATTGAATTGCGCGATAAGGGTGAATATGGTTTTGTTTTGCCTCCAGAAATGATTTTACCTGTGGCTAAAGAGGTTTTGGATGGTTTTGTGGGCATGATAAATGCAGCTCAGGAAATTAATATTGTATAAAATTTACTTTTAAATAATTATTAATAAATAAAAGATTTTGTAAAGAAACTAGTTCAACGAACTTTATGTATAACAAATATGTGCTTGAAACATTACGAAATTTCAAAAGCTGAAGTAAACCGTTTACGATAATAAAAAATGACTAAAGTAAAGGTTTTGTAAAGAATGAAAAATTTCGAAATTAATTCCATTTCTAATTACAAATTATTTACAAAAATTTGAGCAGATAAAAAATATTTGATCTGTTCAGTAACAGATCACTATTATTAGGGAAAAATAGACAGGTCAGTGACCTGAGGTCACCTCACTAACCAAAGCAGAACTATTTTCATGGTAAGAAATTAATTATAATATAAGGTTAGTATGCTTTGAAAATTTCTTTCTATCTTTCTGTCTATCAAATATTTAAACGACATTTGTCGTTTAGTTAATTTATTCATAATTAAATATTAATTATTATTATTTTAATGGCATTATCACAATTTATTAAACATTACTGAGCAGAAATCAAAATGAAAATGAACAAAAAATTCAATTACTTTCGATAAAATTGAACTACAAATGTCTGGAAAATGCTTTTTTTATTTTAAAAAAACTACACTCTCAATACTTTCAATTGTGCTGCCACAAAATAGTAAATGATAAAGGTAATTTCCATAATAATAGAATTTATTTAACTTCTGCATATAGTTCAAACTCTAATTAGATTAATTCAAATTAAAGTAAACAAAAACCATTATTTTTTTATAAATGTCATTCTCATCCAAAAATATAAATTATTGTACAATTATGAAATATATTTTGTTTTATTTGGTATTTTTAATGAATACCATATGCCAAACAAAACGTTTATCGTTTGTAATGATCTTAAATTATTGAAGTTAAAACAAAATTTACATTTTCATACACAATAAATAACAACAATGTTAATTAATAATTAATTTAAACCTTTAAGTAGGGAAATAGAAAGTTTAGGCCCCTATTATGAGCTGCATTCGACAATCAATATTCGCTGGCTATAGAAAATCGACTATCGAATCTAAAATTTGTATTATTACAAATTTTTTATCGAACACAAATTTGCTGTCGACGGTGTTTAAATCTGTGCAAAATTTATTAAAAATGTACTTGTTTTGTTTTTTTTTGTTTTGGTCAACCAAATACTACTTGTAAATTACTTTTGTTAATATCCTGCAGGTCTAAGGTCCTCAGGTCCTGCAAGTCGAGTGCCATTGCAAAGCCGTGGTGACCGATATTACGCAGTAAAATAATTGACACTCCAATTTTAAGTTGTGGCGCATGTGGTGGAAAGACTGGCACATCGAGTGAATTTAAGAACTCAACAGGATAATTAACGGCCTGATGAGTTGCTTGATTGATTTGACGCATTTCAAAGTGATATCTATCTTCTCCATATGGAAAAATAATAGGATACTGAAGCGCGTCATATGAGCGATGCATTTCAGTGGGCGAGGCCATGCCTCTTTGTCCACTTACAACTTTAGATAGTCAAGAATTTATAATTTCGTAAGAATATCCTATTGTGAAAATTTAATGACGATCGTACCAGTAGTTAAGACTATATTACGATTTTTAGTTTGCCTAAAAAGGGGCGTGGTTCCACCCACTTTTCTCCTGGTACGTATTCCTAATTATGCCAATACCATATACGTCAAAAAATGCCCAAAATATGGCGATTTAAATTTTTGGGTTATATGGGCGGTGCCACTCCCGTTTGTCCAATCAAAACAGCATATAGCCTATTATTCCTTCCAGAGTCGCAGTAACATGCTGTCAAAATTTAAGGAAGATCAGTCCAAGGGTTTGACCTCCTATTAAGCACAAACATACAGACAGACATACCAACTGAGAGATCTTCCCGGACTCATGCACAATAACTTTGCCGAAGATCATCACATTACCAAATGCATAGTTTATGATTCTATAAAGGACATACATACAAACATTAATTTTTTGTGATGGGCGTGAAAGTGGGCGTGGCACATACAATTTTTATTATTACCTCGCCTTCAGTAAGATGTGGATACAATTTGCATGAAGTAAATCTGTAAAAACCCATGCAGAAGCAATTTATCAATTAAAAAAGTGGGCGTTAGAGTAGGCGTGGTCGTACCAACTCAGAAACCTTTTCGGTCTCATGCACAACAACTTTGCCGAAGATAATCACATGATCAGATGCATAGTTTAGGAGTCTATAAAGGACATACATACATACATACAAACATTCATTTGATAGATTAAAAGTGACCTAATTGCTTGAAAAAAGAAATTATCGAATATTGAAAAAAGGTCGAATCAAAGAACTAAATAATTAAGAAATAAATTTAAAAAAAACTTTAAGTAGGAAAATTAATTGTAAATTTTGTCAAACATCAAAACAACATCATGGGTTAAATTTATCAAATAGAGAGTTTGAAGAAGGTTTTACAATTTTCAAACTATTTTAATTCACTCTCATACTCCATACTCGTAATTAAAAATTGGTAGACAAAACTAAAATTATTGCAAATACTCATGCATTAAATTTAGTGAAAATTTTCTAAATATCATTTTGACCACTAACAATAGAGCTGAACGATCAGAGATTGTAAAAGTTAAATAGCGCATAATGGCAAAATAATTGTAAAGCAAATTAAAAAGCTTTTATTCCAGCAACACACAAAAGGGCCAATAAATAGTCCACAACAAAAATCCTATATAAGCCCACAACAGATTGGGAATAAATCACATTATTTTTAAAACGAAAACCACAGAAAAGTTGCAAATACAAATTGAAAAGAAAGAACTAAATAAAATATAGTGAAAATGTCCGCAAAACAGCTTTTAACATTGATGATTGTAACTGTGGCCGTAAATGTGGCTTTGGCTTGTGTAAGTTTGTTAAAGGATTAAATGCTTAAATATTGTCTGAACAAATAAATTTATCTATATTATATATTCAACAGAATGGCTACAAGGCTAGAGTAACCAAGGTGGAGAATTGTGCCGGAGCCGATGCAATTGTCACTTTTGAAGAGGATTTTTCGGTGAAATTGACTAAGAAATGTGAAATTGTACCCATTGGCTGTTTCATGAATAAACCTTTCAAGACGGCAGTCTCAAAATACAAAGTGGTCAAGGATGGCATTTTGGTAAAGGAGGGCCAGATTGATATGTGCAATATGGCCGATCATGCACCGGGTGAGGTTAAGGACTATTTGAAATTATTTGGTGCTCCCGCCTCCTGTCCCGTTGAAGATGTGAGATTCTCTTATATATTGTGACAACTAAGTTAAGAAATTTAAATGTTTTATTTTTTTTTAGGGCAAAGTTTGCGGCGGTGAACACGCTGTTGATATATCTAAATATAAGTCTATGTTGAGCATGGTGCGTGGCAACATCGTTATCGATTCAGATATTGAACATGACACCGTAAGTTGGTTATTGCATGTTGATCATGCTATGATATGCATTTTGAACAACAACAATATTGTTTATTTGTCAATTTTATTCTAGGGTAAATCGTGCTTCCATGTTGAATTGCAAATAACCAAGGGTTAGTCAAATGCTGCTAGTAAACGGAATGTTTAAATTTGTGTATTTTTAATAATAAATACTGTAAAAAAAAACAACAAAAAACATCTAACTATTTAAAGGAGAAACAATTCATGATTAAACAAGTAAGAGTGCTATATTCGGCTATGCCGAATCTTTTATACCCTTCACCTTTGTTGTGGATGCATAATTATATTATGCATAATTATGTCGATAAACACGACATCTGTTGATGAATTTGTTCGTAACAATATTAATACACTTTGTGTGATCAACGCCATCTGTTGATGAAATTATTCGTAACAATATTAATACACTTAGTTTTTTTGATGAAATTTTCAAAGGTTTGGACGGATTTTGCTGATTTTAAATAGCAAAGTTTTCGAAAGCATGTCTGACAGAATTATTGAAGATTTGGATCCCGAAGATATCTGGGGACTTCAGAAAATTGATTTCAACAGTCAGACAGACGGACATGGCTTAATAGACTCCGCTATCTATAAGGATCCAGAATATATATATTTTATATGGTCGGAAAATTATATTGTGGAAATCACAAACGGAGTGAAGGTGAATGGTATAAGTGAAGCTTTAAAAAGAGTAACAAGTAGGGATGTCAAACGGGTGATCCCGGAATCGGGATTTTCGGGATGGTATTAGCATCCCTAGTAACAAGCATATGACTTTTTCATTACTGCTATCAACATTTTCTTAATCAAATTTTGGAAATATGGCAGATTTATTACTTCTTCAAGTTTCTAAAATCGGTTGGTTTAATAGTTAGCCATGGAGAGAACTTATTCGAATTGAAATTATGTACAATTTTCACAAAATATGTTTCCAAAGCCATCATAAACTTTAATTAAAAATAATTCTGGATAAACCTAGAATAAGTAAAACAAAAGTTAGTTAAAACGAGCATAAAGCAAACAGGTGAACGTGCTTTTGAAAACTCAAGCAAACAATTTTGACCGGGAAAAGAGGATAATTATAAAGACGTTAGTTAAAGCCAATGTTTGTATTGTATTAACCAAAGTTGAACAAGTTCCACCTATGAACACCGTAATCTGAAAGATCGTTCAAAATAAATATTCAGTTTGGAAGACTTTATACGAAAATAAAAAATATACTATACGTGTAAATATTGTTCAGTGATAAAAATTTAGTTTTAGGTGATAGAAATGTACACTGCAATATAACTATAGAAGAGTTGAGAGCTAAGTTGCATTTGTTAGCAAACCAATTTGATGAAAATCTCGTGCAAACTCTAATGAAACGATTCGACGAAACTGTT
The DNA here is from genome assembly GCA_950370525.1 of Bellardia bayeri. Lineage (NCBI taxonomy): Eukaryota > Metazoa > Arthropoda > Insecta > Diptera > Calliphoridae > Bellardia > Bellardia bayeri. Next base: position 86,551,844 of record OX493265.1, on the reverse strand, counting down.
AGTGTTGCATATCAAACAACATTAAATTTGTCATACAAAACTTATCGACAACTTGAATTCAATATAAAATATAAATTTTCTTAAAAAAAAACATATACTCTACACCCAGTATATGTGTAAAAACACTTTTCATAGATGGGCGCTATATGCGAACTATGACCTATTATCCACTATCCAAAAATTTAATGACTTCTGTGCATAGAAATATTTTGTGTGTTAAATTTTATTCCGATATAAATACATTTTTAAAAAAAGATTAATTCATGTTAAAGTGTTTTTCGAATTGGGTCATATATGGCAGCTGTGACTAATTATGATTGGTTAGTCTAAAAATTGGGCCAAATGATTTGTATATATGTATATGAGACATATTTGTGTTGAATATTATTTGGATACTAATTTTTAAGAGAGTTATACTCGTTAAAATGTTTTTCGGAAGTAGGCCTTATATGGGAACTAGTTTACCATTTATGGACCGATCTGCACAAAATTTGTGGATGTGATTAGACTTTATGTACAACTTATTTGTGACGAATTTTTTTTGGAAAAGTGCATGAATCAAACATTTATGACCAAGAAACTCCTATTTCGGGAGAACTTTTGTGTGGAGGCTAGGGGAAATACTAGACTGATTTCAACTAATTTCAATCACAACCATCCTTGAGATAAAATATTATTATGTACTAAATTTTCTCGAAATATATTCAGACGGACGGACGGATATCGTTAAATCGACTCAGGAAGAGATTCTGAGTCAATCGGTGTACTTTAAGGTGGGTGTTGGGCTTATATTAATGGGCGTTATAAACATCGGCACAAAGCCAATATGCCCTCCCCACTATGGTGGTGTAGAGTATAATTATCGATTACTCGAATTTTCGTTTAAAAATTAATTTTAATTTTAATTTTCTATAGAAAATTGGTGAATAACTTTGTACATTCCACAGAAAATTTATTCAAGATTAATTTTCTATAGAAAAATTATCGATAAGTTTAATTTTCTTAAGAACAGTTTAATTTTCTATAGAAAACTTATCGATAACTTTAATTTTTAATAGAAAAGTTATCGATAACTTTAATTTTTTATAGAAAAGTTATGGATAACTTTAATTTTCTTTAGAAAAGTTATCGATATCTTTAATTTTCTTTAGAATAGTTATCGATAACTTTAATTTTCTATAGAAAACTTATCGATAACTTTAATTTTTAATAGAAAAGTTATCGATAACTTTAAATTTATGGATAACTTTAATTTTTTTTAGAAAAGTTATCGATATCTTTAATTTTCTTTAGAATAGTTATCGATAACTTTAATTTTCTATAGAAAACTTATCGATAACTTTAATTTTCTTTAGAAAAGTTATCGATAACTTTAATTTTCTATAAAATAGTTATCGATAACTTTAATTTTCTATAGAAAAGTTAAGTTTTTATTTAAGTTATCGATAACTTTAATTTTCTATAGAATTGTTATCAATAACTTTAATTTTCCATACAAAAGTTATCGATAACTTTAATTTTTTATAGAAAAGTTATCGATAACTTAAATTTTTTATAGAAAAGTTATGAATAACTTTAATTTCCTATAGAAAAGTTATCGATAACTTTAATTTTCTATAGAAAAGTTATCGATAACTTAAATTTTTTATAGAAAAGTTATCGATAACTTAAATTCTACAGAAATGTTATCGATAACTTTAATTTTTTACAGAAAAGATAATAATATCATTTATTTTCTGTAGACAAATGATTGATAAAATCCATTTTCTATAAATTATAAACAACAAAAATTTTCTTTATTTTGCAATTAAATAACATTATATATTAACAGGAAATAAAATAAGTACTTTCAATTGAATCGTATGTTGACCTATAATTAAAAATAACAAAAAAAAAATACTATAAATATTTAAATACAAAAGTAAGTTGTGTGTTTATTTTATATACATATATGTATAAAAAAAAGCAGTAGTACATTTTTGTTTGTTTTTGTTTAAGTTCACTAACAATTGTTAATACACGAAATAATAGTTTGTGGAACTGATAAGCACGACTCTGTCAAATAGTGGCACAGGCAGGAGACATGTGGCAAACGTTGTATTTACATGAGGGCCGTATCACTTCAATACATTCTAAACTGAAAAAATACAATGCCTATAGACCACATTCACACACTTACATAGATTTTATCACTTACTCTTAAATCGGTTTCGGAAACCACATTTTGTGTGTGATGTGTACCATATTTTCAACATCCACATTTAGTTTTTGGTTTGATTTGTGCGAATGATTAAATGAGTGTGAGATAAAGATAAATATTTATTTTCTTCTGTAAATAATTAATCACTGATTAAATATTGCAGTCGTTAATGCATCTAAATAAAGCTCGTTTCGTAATAAAGGGTTTACAGTATTGAAATAAATCGTATTTAGAACAATTTATAGAACCTATAGGAGACTTTATCTTATGATATGCTTCCTAATGTCACACCGATTAAAATATATTTAAAAATAAATCTCAATATAACGAATTATTGGATTTAACGAAAAGACCTCACAATATATCATTCATTATACCGGCATTTGTTTAAATATATTGTTAGTCATAGTTTAAATAGACTTCTCAATCTATAAGAACGTTATTTTCGATTATTCTGACAATTATTATACAAGATTCTTAGTTGTGAAGTATATCAAGTTATTTGCAAAAAGTTAACCTTGATAATATATATATATACTCGTGTATATATATACATACATATATTCGTAAATCCACTGAATGAATGCATGAACAAATGTATTAAAGAAATAGAAGGGTTAACTTCTTAAGTTTTTAAAATTTTAATTAACTAAACTTTAAGCTTTCGTTTTTGGACTTTGGACTCAAAATAATTTAATGTGTAATAATAATTTAAAGGCTCTCTTTGTTCGATAATTCAAGCAACAACTTCTTTTTATCTATTACAACTGTATTTGGAAATTGGATGAAATGAGTGATGGTACTGTACCACTCTACCAACTTAGTCCAAAATGTATCAAAAAAAAGTACAATGGTACCATGATTGTTAATATTTAGTGTTTGGTTTGTCAAATGATTTAAAAATGTATTGCTTAAGTAGGAGAATTTTAAGAAAATAATTATTTTAATAACAAATAATTATGAAATAATAGTGGAAAATTAAGTTTAAGGCTCCTGTTATGAGCTGCATTCGAAAATCGATATTCGCTGGCTATCGAAAATCGACTTTCGAATGTAAAATTTGTATTATGAGTTGGCATCACTGTCGAAATTTAAAATTTGATTTTGGTCAACCAAATACTGCTTATAAATTACTTTTGTTAATAACCTGCAGGTCTAATGTCGTAAGTACAAAACATCAATTGCAGAAGCTCATTAAAAAAAATACTCAAGTGGTGGAATCCATCTCCAAAATGTTAGAAGTATCCCTTAGCCTAGTTCTAGTAAAGATTCATCTTACTCAGACGAATCATGAAACCATAATTCTGTGGTAGTCATTTCAAATTTAATTTATTTTACTTTAAGAATTTTTAAACAAATATAGCGCCAGCTGATAGAAATGTACTATTGTGAATAACTCAAAAAGAGTGATTTTCACAATAACGTTTTTCATCGAATGTGCACCATAATATCAAATGAAATTCTTTCGATTAGCATTTTCGACCATAGTCAAAAATCGAATTTTGTTCATAATAGGCAGCTAAATATTGTAGCTCACGTTCTTTTTTTTACAGAAAACTTATTGATAACTTTCTTTTTTTTTATAGAAAACATTAATTGTCTACAGAAAAGTTATCGATAACTTAGACTTGCTATGGAAAAGTTATCGATAACTTTGATTGTCTATAGAAAAATTATCGATATCTTCGATTTTTTGTAAAAAAAAGTTATCGACAACTTAGATTTTTTATAGAAAAGTTTTTATTAAATTTATTTTTTTATTAAACAATATTTTCTTTGTCCACACATCAAAATATGTAGTTAAAAAATAATGTAAACTCTGATTGAAAAATATGTACCCTGCTAATACTTACATTTGGTTGGTGACTGAACTAACAGTTATGTTTAACAAATTAATTCACAATAGCATTTAGAAGACTACAATTTAGCGAAGACATCAACCGGGCTGAACAAATATTACAGTAAAACCAACGAGTAATGTTTAAGAAAAGTTCATTTACAGTATCTTTTTTTGTTTTAACTGTTGGATAACATTTAACTGTTATCATTTAACAGCAATCCATAAGATATTTTTGTGTACTATTACAAATACTGTTAAAACGTACAAAATCCAACTGCACGTCAGAGCGCTAACAGTATGACAGCACAAACAGCAGTTGAGCACAAGAAGTCGTGACGATAAGAACACAAACGCAATTTGTTAATGAAATTTATTAATGTATTTTAATTTTTTTTTGGTAAACGATACAAACGAGCGCGGTAAAACTATAAAATAAATTCAAAGTGTTTTGTGTAGAAAAAACGAGCAACAATAAAAGAAATAAATAAATAATTCAACTACGAAGGAAACAGAGTTTCAAAAAAGAATTTCGAAATTAAAAACGAAAAGTAAAAAAAAATACGTCCAAACAAAAGGTAAATTAAAACCCGCTAAGAAGGTGAAATAAAAGAATGTAAAACGAAACGTGAAGTAAAGTTTTTTTTTTTTTTTTTGAAGTGGCTTAAAGAGAAATAAAGAAATTTTGTTGATGGTCATTGACGTTGAAGTTTATATTTTATGTTTTTGAAATAAATAAACTAATAAAACATCTGAAAAAAAGGTCAAGCCTTTGTTCGTACAAAAAAGGAAGAGAAATATTAAAAAAAAATCAAGGAAAAGTTTTTAAAATTGATTAAAAAGTGTTGCAAATAAATCATTTTTAATAGCTGGTTTTAAAAAGTTTAAAATTCTTATCAATTAACAAAAATATAAGAAAATAATATAATACTACTACGTAATTGAATATCTAAATATTTTCAAATAGCAAAACGTAAATTGTTAATACTGTATTGATATGATAAGTTTTATTATAAAAAAAAGTGTTGTAATTGTAAATGTGTTGTGTGATTTGTTTTTGTCTAAACAACAAAACTAAACTCATACATAGCTAAAGGTATGGACGTTGATGACGTTATTTTAACCAAGTTGTATCTACTGATCGTAGTAATTGTTGATCGTGGCAGTTGTTGTTGTTGCCGCTATTATTATTGCTGTTGTTTAAAGCCAAGAAATTTAGTATTTTGAGTTGCATGATTCATCTTGTGTTATTCAATATTTTTTTCAATAACAATTATTTTGTTGTTTTTTTTTTTTTTATTTGTTTTTATAATATACGAGTACATACATACATACATATATAAAAAATAACACAAAGTATCTGAAAGATATTTTATGACAAAACAAATACATATGTATGTATGTACATAAATTGAAATTAAGGAAATCCAAGAAATAAATAAGCAAAATATTATTCATCAAAACCACAGAACATTTATAGAAATTGTATTAGTTTAATATCTACATATAAATGTAAATGTAACTTATAGAAACATTTGATTGGAATTGGAATAAAATTACAAGATTTCATCAAACAACCAATTTAAAACAAAAAGTTAAATGCAAAATTTCGGCAACTAATTAAAGCTTTTAATCGTTTTTCTGAAGGCAGTTGGGGTTAAGAAAGTAGCACTGGAATTAACAGCAAGATTTCTAAGCAATTTTATGGGTCAAGTATCAAAATGAACCTAAACTTATCAACAGTTGTTAAGCAAATTATTTATTTTAATAATGTTGGTTTCTTTCATATTGAAATTTCTTAGGTTTAATTAATGTTAATGATTTTCTAGTTAATATTGAAAATATTTTTTAAAAATTTGTGAATTATTTGGGGTCGTAAACTCGCAGTCGGTAAAATTTGCCACTTTGTGGATACTACTCTATAAAAAATAGAATTTTCGGAAAAATATAAATCTGCAGGAAAACATCAACAGTTGCTCATGTCTTAACATGTCACATTTGGCAAATATTTACTCAAAAACGCGTAACCACTTTTACACAAATTTGTTGGACGTTGTTTACTCTTACAAGAGTTTTGCAATATCAAACAGCAGCAAATAAATTTAAATTAAATATTTGTTGTGTTTTGGCCTAAATAAGACAAGTTGTTTTAAATAAATAAACGAGTTAAAATATATGTTATGTAGTGGTTACGTCTTTTTTGGCAAATATTTGGTGCGGTCACAACCTTTACGTTTTCCTGTACAATTTACATGGTGTTTGACCAAATCTCCTACGTTCTAAGTGATGTATATTTTTAAGGAAAAGTCCTGACATTTTAAAAGATTAGCAATTTAATTAGCTTTCTTCCTTTTTAAATTTCATTTACATTTTTTTTAAATTAAAACAAGTAAGAAATTCGGTCAAGCCCATCATAAATACCGTATATACATACACCCAGTATATGTTTTAAAAACAGTTTTTCAGAAATGGGCGCTATATGGGAGCCATAAAATTATAAAAAAAATAAAACATTTTTGCCTGGTTTTCAAAAAAACTCTTTCATGAATTTCTTATTTGTCAAAAGTTTTATATAATTTTAAAAAATAGTTATAATTTCCTATTCATTGATATATAATATGACCTCCTTCTCTTGCCACAGAGCAATAGAAAGTACAAGTGCAAATGTAAACCATTTTCATAGCAGGTATCTCAGGAACAAATTATCCAGTGCGTCAAATATTGCAGGCTTATCGCTATAGATATGAGCCTTAACATAGACCTACAAAAAAAAAACTAAAGGCGTTAAATCACTCGATTTAGGCTTCCGATTGACCGGCTCCAAACGTGAAATACAATGTTTACTGAACTCGCCTCTCGATTGGATCATTGTTTCGCGAACAGTGTGGTATATAGCAACGTCTTGTTGTCAAGTTTAGCTCTTTCATTTTGGGCAAAAAAAAATTTGTAATCATCGGACGGTTGCGCTTGCATTTCACACTAACGTCTTTGAAAAAGTACGCTTCAATGTTGAAACCGGCCCATGCATTGTTAGTTCTTGCAATGCTTCTGACTGTTCTTTACACCAAATATGCCCATTTTGATTTTTTAAGTATCCATTCTACCAGAAATGAGCTTCGTCGCGGAACGCAATTTTCCGTTAAAAATATGGTTCTTTAGCCAACTTTGCCAGCGCCTATTCTTCAAAATTTAAACCTTATGATTGGTCGTGGTCTATTCATGGTTAAATTATAGGCCAAACTGAACATGCTTAACAGTAACATGTTACACGAAAACAGCAAAGCTCCCAACAAAATTTTTGCCAAAAAAAAAATTGGTAAAAAAATCACCCTTTAGAAATTAGAAAAAAATCAGCCAACATTATTGTCAAAATCTACACTATGCTGTTGTATAGGTTGTCATATCTTTTAAACTGATGAAACTTCTCAAATTTCTTTATCACACTTTTTTTTAACTACCTTTGCGTTAATTAATTATTTGCCATTTTTCTGCCCCCAACTGTTATTGACTCCAGCCAGAGAAAACGTCATCCAAAAAAAGCTGTTGTTTTGTGTCTTGTTGTTTAATATCTTGTATCTTCTTGTCTTGCTGTTGTCGAACTTCTTTTTTACGTTAAAAACGCCCATAAATTGAGTCAGGAAATTTTTGTGTTTTATATAAAGTGCGTGTTTGTACGATTTTCGAATTTATTTCATTGCGGCTTTTTAACTCTTTCTTCGTTGGTGCTAAAAAAAAACGACAACCACAATATGTAATCAGCTGGCTGGTCGTCATTTAAAATTGCTGCTGATCACGTAAGTATTTAAATATTTTAATAGTTTTATTTTATTTATAAAACTGCCTTAGTATGTTTAATACACATGTTGTTAGCCTTATTTAGTTTTAAAAAATATATTATTTTATTTCTACGTATTTTGAAAGCTTTTTTTGCAATTGTCACCTTCGTTTCAAGTTAATTGTAGTGAAGTTATTATTGTTATACTATGGTTCAGTAATCAAATCGATTACATATTGATTTACTTGATGCATTTAATGTGTTTTGTTATTGTGAGATGAGATCATCATTTCTCCTCTCATGGCATTTCTCTACGTTTTTAATATTTTTCATTTGTTTAGCATTTATATCTTAAACATTTGTGTTCGCGTTTGCATTTTTACAAAGCAAAAACACATAATTTTGCATTTAAATTTATCTATATGTATAATTTTTGTTTAATGAATATATTCTTATTTTTCCCCCAATTTATTATTGTTTTGTTTAAAAATATTTCTACAACTAATTCATATTTGTGGTTGGTTTGAAACAACTTGTTGCAATTTTTTTGGTTATTCTTTATGACACTCTGCTGTGGGGAATACTTAATGAAAAGTTTTGGTTTTTTATTTTGTTTAATACAGTTTTTTTTTTGTTTTCGTAAGCATTAGATTGCAAAGTTAAGGTGTTAGTTTCCAGTTTGTCTCTAGTTAGCAGATTTTAAATTGCTTTTTTATTTGGGGAGAAATTCGAAATAATAAGAGCAAAATGTTGGTTGGTTTACTTAACACTTTATTACTTAATCAGTTTTGGGAATGAAATTTATTTAAGGGAATTTTTAAGTTATAAAATGATTGCAAAAAAAAGCTAACATTTTTAAAAAGTACCTACTGTAACACAATTCGTAAACTAATATAAAGCATCTTGTCATTATTCAAAAGCTGCAAAGGATTGGTATCGAAGAAATCAACCAAGTATTCATCGAAATAATAAAGGGTCCGCCAAATAACTTTTTTTTTTGAACATGCTATAAAAAAAACTACTGAATATTTTCTCAAATTTCTTTTTTATTTGAAAGTACAATCCTTCCAGTTAATAATGGAAAATAATTTCATTTAAATGGCTGCCTCGGCTGGCCATGCAGTAGCCTACACGATCATTCCAATTTTTAAGCACATTATCGATTGTGTGCAGCTGTATTTCACCAATGGCTTCACGAATATTGTCCTTTAAAGCGTCAATTGATTCTGGCTTGTCGGCGTAACACTTATCTTTGACGGCACCCAACAAATAATAGTCCAACGGTGTCAAATCGCAGCTCCGAGGTGGCCAAACGACATCAGCTCTGCGGCTGATAATGCGATCTTCAAAAACAGGGCGCAAAACATCGAGTGTAACTTCGGCTGTGTGACACGTAGCGCCGTCCTGTTGAAACCAAATGTTGCCAATATCCTCCTCTTCAATTTTTCTGCACAAAAATTCGTTCAACATGGCCCGATAACATTCCCCATTTACAGTAACGGCCACTTCTTGCTCATTTTCGAAGAAAAATAGCCCAATTTTGCCTCTGGACCAAAATCAGCACCAAACAGTAACTCGTTTTGGGTGCATCGGCTTTTCAATGTATGCGTGTGGGTTTTCTGTGCTCCAAATGGAACAATTTTGCTTGTTTACATACCCGCCATGATCAAAATGAGCTGCATCTGACAAGATGATTTTTTTGTGCAAAATCGACATCTTCGGCCCACTTAGCGAAGCGAAAACGCATTGGACGGTCAGTTGGCTTCAACTCCTGAACTTTAATGGCGTCACGCACACTTTCTGCCACAGCAGCAATATTCTCTGCACTGTTTTTGGCTTGTCACGTTTGGTTTATCGATGAGGATGCCAGTTTCTTTCACTTTTTTCACATATGGAGCTGACGGTGCTTCTCTTCCGTACGCAATTTTCGCACACATTCTGCAAAATTACCATGATTTTCAAAGTATTGTCGCAATATTTCCCAGTATTGTTCAAGCGTATACACAATCATATTTGTTTAGCGGAACGATAAAACTAATTATCTGTCAAATCAGACATGACATAAGTGGTACCATTCACGAAATAAGCACTAGTTGAAAAAAACGTTAGATGGCGGACCCGTTAGAAACAAAGATTTTTTTAAGAGGAAATTAATTTTAGTTTCTTCTTTTAGTTTTTAGCACGTGAGCTTGAAGCAAAAGATACGAATATCAAAATTTATTGTAGTTTATTTAACTCTTACTCCTAGAAAATAACTCCATATGGTGTCAATTTAATTATTATTTATGAATCTGTGAGTCGTCATATGTTCGAACAAGATTGATATCAGTCGTGCATATATTTTAGAACATACAACAAATTTTACAAAAACAAAGTATTTATTTAAAAAATAAATCAATATCTTGTTGCAAATCCATCACCAAAGTTTTACATACACTACTTGGAAATGCTTCTCAAGCTTTCTTTGTTTCGGCAAAGAGTTTATAAAAATTGCTTATTTTCACAGAGCTTACTTTGGTTTTTACAACTTGCCATAAGTTCTCAATCGGTTTAAGATCAGGACTGCCTGAAGGCCAGTCAAGAACAGTAACCGAATTGTTAAGAAACATTTGCTTGACGTGATGAGCCATATCTTTCGAATCGGTATCTTGTTGAAATATCCATATTACTGGCATGTTATCATTAGTATACGATATCATTGTATCGCTTAGAATCGCTTGCATACTGAAACTTATCCATAATACCTTCAATTTTGTGCAGGGGCCCAACACCACGTGACAACTCAGCATCCCAAACAATTATAGAACTTCCACCAGGCTTTAAAGTGGCGCGTGTATACTTTGGATGATATTCTTTCAACTTTGGTGAGACCCTTCATTCATTTTTGTTTCCTCCGAAAATAATACTCTTTTCTATTCTACATCCGTCCAACGGAGGTACTTCTTTGTAAATTCGAGTCTCTTCATTCGGTTAGGTTTATACAATAATGGCTTCTTTCGTGAAATTCTTCCAAACACTCCAACTTTTAGCAATCGACGTTTTACGGTATCTACAGACGGTTTTGCCTCATTTTGGCTAAATACTGCAATTTGAATCTCATTTGCTGATTTATGCTAATTTTTTTCGACACGCGCATAATCAGTGCATCTTCACGAACTATCGGGCCACTTTATCTGCAGCCGAAAGTTTTCTCAAATATTTCACCGCTTGAAAACCCATTGTTTTTGAAACATGCAAGGCTGTTGCGATTTCCCGATAAGTGTTTCCAACCTAATTAATTATTAAAATAATCTTTCGAGTACTGACATCACAGGATTTGCTTTTACCCATGTTAAGCCCTTTTTTTATACTGAAAAACACTCTGTGTAATCATAATTAAATTAATCTAACTTTTAAAAATTACCTGAGTTTTAAAATGTTAATAATTTTATCACTGTCCTTAATTTAGTACACTATTAATTTATTTCACAATTTATAAATAAACCACAAAGAAAAAAAATAAAAACAAATAACAAAATTAAAAGTGTTAAATTTTGGAGTTTTCCTAAATAAATATAAACTTTATATTGAATAATAATGTCCTTAATTAGTTGCATGCAGCTGTATGTTCCACTATTAATTAACCAAAAACTTGAGAAACTCAAACAAAGTTGGCTGTAAGTTAAAATTTCCTATTGGTTTTTCAATAAATACTTTCTGCTGCTTTTAAACAATTTTAATAAATTCTATTTGTTTATTTGTTTTGCGCTGAAAATTTTACTATTAATATTTTGTTTACAACAATAAACATTTGCCATAGATTATAAAGATTGACCCCCAAAAATAAAACCATTTAAATAGAACGTATATTAAACTGCAAAAAAAAAACAATTCGATATATTTGGCTGTTCTTTAAAATACAATTTGGAATGGATAAAAACAATTTCGATTAATAACAAACATTTTGTGCGGATAAATGTATTTGTTTGCTCTTTAAATATGCCACAAATTAATCATATTAAAGCTATTACAACTTTTGTGTAAACCGGCAACAACGAAAGAGAAATGAGCTACAAAAAAATTAACTGCAACTGAGTTTAGTTATAAAAATAATGTGGAATCTAAATTTATTTCAGGGCATAAACTGTGGTCACATAATGAAGAACTACCTATACTATTAAAATAGCGTAAAAAGATATATGTACATGAGCCCCAAAAGTGAGTAAACACAACAAATTATTTGATTTTTTTAAGAAAATGAAAATCCTAAAATCTATCCATCGATTGAAATTTAAAAGTTTCGTTTTGTTGGATATTTGGTTGAATAATAGATTCGGTTATGAAAAAAAAATTTAAGTTGAACTGGTGTTTACACACTTTTAAATCTGTGTGTATTTAGTTCTTATAGATGATGATATGACACTCTGACAAGGTTTAATACCAATAATTTACTAATAATTTCTAAACGAAACATGTTAATAGAATGCTATACTAGCTTAATACTTTATAGTGGCTACTATATAACCTCCATATTACTTAGTAGCAGTTTTAGTAAGTTCTTGCTTATAATCTGTTACAGAAAAAAACACAAGGGAAATATTGTAACAAAGAATCCATATAATTCTCATTTAGTTAATAGCATTTAACACCTACAGCTGTTGAAAGTTAATTGGAAACGTAATGTCTAAAACATTTCTTCTGGTATATATAAAAAATTTCAGTTAAGAAATTATTCAGCCTTAAATATATTTTAAACATTTAAATAAATGTTCTTTAATTTGAGTGCGACACCTAATTGGAAACGCCAACACTTTTGTTCAAATTTTTATAAATATGTGGTTGTAAAACTTTTTTGCTTTACTACAACCTGACATCGCGGGCGCATTGATGATATGAGATATGTATGTCGACGTCGCTTAGCATGTATAGATTTTGAAGCCTCTTTCACTTTCTAAATATCCATAAGACCCAATTTACACGAAGCGATTCTTTAAGCTAAGCTGATTATCATTTAGAGATCGGGGTGATGGGAAGATAAGACGAGTACATACTAGTCTGTACTAGCAATTTGTGTTACTCTCTTATTTGTATTAGATGTGTGTTTACAAATTTGTGTACACCGAAGAAATTTCAAGGAAAAAATGGTATTAATCTTTTCAATAAGAATTGCTTCGTGTAAATTGGGTCTAATGGTAATATATATTTTTCTGACCTACTGTTGTTTTTACGGCATCACACAAATGTTCAGATTAGGTCTGGACTCGTCTGATCTACACGACATTTTCTTAGAACTTTAGTTAGAATAGGCTTCTTGAGCACTGCTCCATGAAACCCATCTTCCACCAAACGGCCCAAAATAGTTCGGTTAGATAACGTCATATTTAATTTTTCTTGAATTTTACGTTGAATGTTAGTGGATAATTTTTTTTTTTGGTTGGAATTAAAGATTCGCATTAACATGCGGTCGGTAGGTGCTGATGTTTTTCTGGACCTTTTGCGACGGGAAACGTAAGCTATAGTCTTATATGTCTTGCTGTTACTTTTTCGAAGCATGAAATCAGGCGCTAACCAGGGTCGTCTATAATTACTTATGACCCATGATATATAAAAGTAACTAATTATTTCACAGAAACCAAAGTAATGATTTATTTACTAATGATAGTTTTAAGAGTGCTTGGAAAGTAATTGTCTACAATGACATCAATGAGTTAAAATAACAGTAGTTAAGTGTCCATGATTTGAATGTAATAAAAGTTTTGGCTGAGACTGTTAAAAACTAAATTATACTGACATTTCAAAGGTATAAAATCTAACTACAGTTTTGTTAGTGTTGTTTCCTTTAACCTGCTACTTAATACACCCACTGTAGCCTGCTGAAATACGTACTTATAAATTTCTCTGACATCGCAGCAATCTTGTTGGCTTTTGTCCAATAATATAAAATATTATTAATTAGTTTTTTTTTTGTTGAACATTTAGTATATTTGACCAATATTTTTTGGTATGTTTTCATTCTCTACTCATTTATTTTCATTAAAGTCAGCACAAAAATAAATTGTCTGTATTGGATTGGTTTGGATACGTTTCGATTGTACTGCTTTGAAGTTCCAATTTATGTATGTTCTATTTTCAGTTTGTATCTGTTTTATATTTTCTTTTCTCATACACAGCAAAATAATAATAATAATAATAAATAATATTTTAATAATATTATTTTATTTATGTGTATGAATATTAGAGGTACAACCGCTTTCTTTCTTTCCTCAGGTCATTTCGGAACAAAAACGTTCCGCGTCGAAGCCGATTTCTGAAAGCCCTTTAAAATTTTTTTTTTTTTTTTTTTCAAAATTTTTTATTTTTTCAATTTAAAATGGTTCTGCAGTATTGTTACAAACACCTTTAGTTTTTCCTGTATTAACACTGGTTGTGTCGCAAATTATCATATTTATTGACTTCATAAAATTAAATTTTTCTAGAGTTTCTTTGATGCCATTGAAAATAGTTATCACTTTCCCATTTTCCAGAACTAATGCAGCTACTTTTATTTCTTGAGATTCAGTTTTTACAACAACTACCCGTACTTCTTGTCGTCAAAATTCTTTACCATCGAAATGCAGACACCAATTCTGATATTGTAAAGACTGTTTTCATTTCCTCCTTTTTGCTCTGCAGATTTCTAATCAGCTTTATAAATTGCTTGCTGTGAAGGAGTTGCAATAGTATCGATCCCTGATTCTGCCAGTTCCTTGCATATTTTTGCTGCTTTCCTAGTACTTACTTTGGCATTATTTACTAACGTTAGTGCCTGAATTGTTAATGCCTTTGTTATTCCAAGTCTTAAATGAATCATCGAGCATTGAGACAGAGTCGGAGTCTGAATCTTGGAAACTTATTTCAGATTTTGGTGCAATGTTTTCGAACGAAATATTAAAATTGTTATCAAACTTTTCAGCAGTTTTTGAAGTTTTGATACCTTTCTGGTATGCACGAATCAAACATTCCACTTTCCTTCCAATTTCGGAACATTTAGTTTAGTCCATAAATCGAATAATTCTTGTGATATAATTTTATACTTCTCTGTTTTTAATTTTTCTTTTTCATATAACGCATTAAATCTTCCAATGACTGTTTTTTTTAGGTATTTGGTTCAGTTCACATAATGAAATATCGATACTTGAAATATTTTCAGATTTATTTTCAGTTTTTTTTTTTAAATTTATATTTAAAAGACATTTTAAAAAGTTGAACGAAAACAA
This sequence comes from Bellardia bayeri, assembly GCA_950370525.1. Lineage (NCBI taxonomy): Eukaryota > Metazoa > Arthropoda > Insecta > Diptera > Calliphoridae > Bellardia > Bellardia bayeri. Next base: position 86,536,797 of record OX493265.1, on the reverse strand, counting down.
ATGTTTAAATTCTATTATTGTAAAATGAATGCACAACAAACAAAAGTGACAGCGCCTGCTTTATTTTTATACTTTTAGCAATAAATTATAATATTTCGGAAATTTGCATAAGACAGCGCAGGTAAGTCGCAATATTTTGTCACGATTAATTGAATTTATACAGAATATTATTCAATATTTAATGGAAAAACTTATATTTGAATATCATTTAATAAATTTATAAAGAAAATATTTTTATTTTTTAGAACTTACTGATCCCAAACTTAATTGCATTTGACGCGAAACCTTTTTTTTAACGATATCGAAAAACTAAAGATGCAGTTCTTATTGTTTTTTAATGCACTACATGGTATGGATAGGGCCATTTTGATATTTTCAAAAAATTGTAAAAAAGTGGTATCCCTAATGAACATTCGATTTGTTGTTAAAAAAAAGAACACAAAGAACACAAGACTGTAAACAGACACAAAAAATACTTTTAACAATGTATCTGGTAATGTTTAAAACACAGTGGGAAATAGTTATAGGTACAGAAAAAAAAAATCATAGAATAGTTTGTATTAAAAGTTTTCAGCAAAAAACTTGTTAAAGACAGAAATTGCTGGCTCTTGTCAGCTTATGACTTTTTCTCATGTGGACTTCTCTCGTCGATTTTATGTTCTTCTTTGAACAATATTTTCTGTACATTTGTTTTTACAGCTATGGCTCCCATCAAATGATATTTTCGCACAAAAATACCGGTTTTTTTGTTAATATAAAGAAAACTATGATTATGTAACTCGACATGTTTGAAATTTAGTTTCTTTATTGGTCCTGTAATTATTGCCTCCGCTGTGCTATTGAAAATTGAATGCATTTTTCAATGAAAATTGTTGAAATTTGTGCATAAAATCTGTTTACGTGTTAAGTAAATAATATATGTATTTTTAGTCAATATCAGTGTTTTTAATTGGTCATAAATATCAGTAATATTATATAGATATTCAATGTAATAATAATGGAGCAATGTGGGTCAAATAATATGCAAGAATATGAAACATAGATGTATAAATAAAATTACTCACAGAATTAAATAAAAGTACACACATACCTGTAAATAAAAGAAAAATAAAAATAATTAGTTGCTGTAATACAAAAAGAAATAAGAAAATAGTGGGTGTATAACATAAAAATGCGGAATTCATAAAAAATGGTGTATCTTTTGAACGCGGTTTTGTTCACACGTGGCAAATATTTACTCAGAAAAGTGTAACCACTTGTTTTAGTACAAATTTGTTTGACGTTGTTTACTCTTACAGTAAATAAGACTAAATATTTGTTGTATCTTGTCCTAAATAAACAAAGTTTGGTTTTAATAAATAAACGAGTTTAAAAATATTTTATTTAGTGGTTACGTCTTTTTCGGTAATTATTTGCCAAGTGTGACCGTACCTTAACTTATGTCATTTTAAAGGGTATATACATACATATGTATTTGTCAGTTATTCTCAATTAGTTATTGAACATTATATTTAGCCCAATCATGAATAAAAATTTCGCGGGAGTTTTTTTCCTTTTCCCATTTTTCCTATTCAAATTCAATGTGAAAAAACTCCCGCGGAATTTTTATTCATGATGGGCCCGATTGTTACCAGCAAAGTTTTCTTTGCTTTGAAAATATTGAATTTTGCGGGACGTTACACTTTCTCTGGGATACGCTTTACTTCAGAACTGGGTATCCGAAATTGGCTTGATACGTTCTTCGGAATCTATATGTTGCCTGAAAGATGAGAAATTAATATTGAAGAAATTTAAATAAATTCTAAAAATCTCGCATTTTTAAGTTATACTACCATTTTTAAGTTATAAAATGTCGGTGTATTCCTCTGTCTTGGGTTTTTGAAAAATTAGAAAACTTAAACTAAAAACCATACTATTTATTATGGTAAAAGCAGAACTTAAAGTGGATAACTTGTTTCAAATTGGTACGTTTTCACGGCCACTTGTGTTAGTGCCTCCGCTTTATAAAACATTCCATTGATTTGTGGAATTATACAATTGCTTATTCAGACATAGTAATTGAAAACTTATAAATCATAATTTGTTCTTTTCTGTTTTTTTTTCGCTTTTCAATTCCAAATTACTCCTATTATAAAATATTTATCTTTAAAATTTAATTGTATGCCATATATTTTGTCCTAAGGGCTTAAAAGCTATTGAATAAATATATAAATATAACAGGATTTTAGGTCATGTTCTCTAAAAAACACAGTTTGCGACTTCAAGGGATACAAGGAAAAATATTCACAATTCAGAGCTTAATTTCTTCATCGTCATCGTTTTGATTCATTTTTAATAATTACATAAATTTTTTAAGAAGAAGTTAAGAAAGATTTTAATATCGATTTAAAAACCTTCCAATAAAGAGTATTACAAGTTTATTGTAAACTATGTAAAGTATTATAACTAAAATCAGACCCTACCCCCGAAGGACCAATTACATAATTAGTTCAATTAGCTGAAAATAAACTAACACGTATCTACAATAATCAGCCTTATTAAGAGTTTCGTTTTCTTTTTACGACAACGACTCTTTCGTAATAGATTAAAGATAAATTTAAATTTTTTTCTTTAATCTATTACGAAACTGAAAACGACACTCATAATAAGACTGAATATTTGTAACCTTAACCTCTTTTTGCATAATATTTTAGCGATGTCCTTCTCCAACATTTTTTTTAGTTTTATTCTGTGTGTGTTTATTCAACCAGTAATTTAAATTGCATTGTGTGAAAATCATGTTTTAATATTATGCAGGAAAAGGCGTGCTGTTCTAAATCTATATTTAATATTTTCAACTTTAAAGCAAGTGCAACTAAAGGGTTCCGTAATAAATGATGTAAATTTATGGTTTGCTAAATCCGCAAAACAATTTTCATTATTGTATTTCAAGTTTGTATAAATAACATTTCAAAAGTGTAACAATCTATTATAAAACTTAATAACGTAATAAGTTCAAGTTTAATAAAGTTCTTGAAATAGAAATGCATTATCTATAGTTGATTTTTTTAAAAGGAACATATACATTTTCTTCTGTATGGGGAAAACGTATCAATGTTTGTGATCATAGTTTTCTGTGTAATTTTTAAAATTGGCTTCTTTTTGTGTGAAAATGTCATTTAATAGCAGATATAATATTGAAAACAAATGTGTTTATATTGTTGTTTGAACAAGATCATAACATCGAGAAGATTGGACCACACGAGACAAATTGTTTGCCGAGGGAACAAAACGATAGCTTGTCTAAGTTGGCGGTTAAGAGCTTAATGGGTAGATTATGCATCGCAATCAAACTAGTAGGGTTGTAAGTGTCAAAAAACATATATTAAATTATTTTAAAATATTGTGTATATTTTTCAAAAACAATTTAAAAAATGTTTAATGAATAAATAAAATGAATAATTTAATTTCACAAACACGACAGATAAAAATGTAACCTACTGGCAACGCAGTTCATTTTTGTACAGACAAAATATAAAATTAAACCAATTCAAGCTGAGAGTAAAAAATATTTTCTCTCTCTCAAAAAAAAAAAAAACTTTGTCCGAACAAATATTTTGTTCAGAATGAATGGGTAAATCCAGCTTTATAAGTAAAAATATACATATGTAAATAATTTAGCAACAAAATTACTAACATTTCAAATTTACCACTTAAAACAAATTCCCGGTTGCCATGTTCGACAACTGAATTTAACAGCTGAAAGTTCCCAGTTGCCATCTGTAATATGTTTTTAACAACTGTCAACTCCACTGAGGTTCGGTTGCCATCCATAATCGACCTATAAGCTTCTTAGCTGCGTACATTAATTATTTTGTGTCTTAATATAATAAACTTTAGTATTAACCCCTCCTACCGATACCCCTTGTTCATCAATGTGGCTGTCACAAGAACATTTGTGCTGGCTCACAAAAAAACCACAACCATTTTAAACAGATTTGGCAGCAATTGAAAATAATGTTTTCAAGTGCAACTGGCAGACTTAATAAATTTAAAAATTCAGAGTCTAAATTTATAACGGCATTTAATTAAAACTCACTACCACACATACATATATGCTCTATGTACAAAGTAAATAATTAAAATAAAACAAGTAAGAAAGTATAGTCGGTCAAGCCCGACCATATAATACCCTACACCCAGTTTATGTATAAAACATAATTTAATGAAATTTAAATTTAATGAACTCGAGCCCGACTGAAATAAAATATCAAAAATTTAAAATTAACAGTTCGAATAAAAAATAATAAATTGTTCTAAAAATAGCTAGGGTACAAGCTAATGTTTGCACTTGTACTTAAAGTAGTACACATAAAAATGTCGACGAAAGTTGACAACAAACATAATGAAAACAAATATATTCAGGTTTTCGAAACGAAGTCTTGACATGAATACGAAAAAACTGAAGAAAGGAGGCAACAAGAAAATAGAAATTAATAAATAAAAAATGATAATTACAGAAAACTTCGAACCACCATAACACTGGTTAAAAGATTGATGTTTGTCTGTTGGCTAGCAGGCACCGCAAGTGGTGCAGAAGGTTAGAACGCAAAGAATTCTGATGAGAGAAAGTGGTGTTTCTCGAAACATATGTAAATTCAACAACCCAGGTTCGAATCCCAGCCAAGAAAATTATCATAAAATAAAAAAAAATTTTAATAATAAAAAAAAAAAAAATTTTCAAGTTGTAAAACAATTCCTACCTTCAGTAAAAATAATTTAATGAAAATTAAATTTAATGAACTCGAGCCCGACTAAAATAAAATATCAAAAATTTAAATTTGTTTCTTTAATCTATTACGAAACAGTCGTTGTCGTAAAAAGAAAACGACACTCATAATAAGGCTGATTATCAATCGATGATAAACGACTTTGTGTACTCTTGCATTTACGATACCTACATTTTGTGCACATTTTTGAGTTTTTGTTTCAAACGCTGATAAAAAAGAACGGTACATATTCAAGCCGTTGGCGACAAAGTATTTACACGTCTAACAATCTTCTACAAAAATTCGGATTGGCTGTGCGAACGTACAATTTTGACACCAAAAGATGATGATGTCAACAAGCAAATTCGATTAAAACTGCCCGGCAAATTAATCAAATACAAATCGAGCGACACAGTAATGGATGAAGAACAAGCCGTCAATTATCTCACTGAATTTTTGAATTCATTGGATCGCCGGTTGGTTGGAACCAGATTGACCATCAAAAACTGCTTACTAAATTTAATAGAGGCAACAATCATCGGTGGCAGATTCAAAGGCGAAGACGTACTAATTCCACGAATTCCGATGATTTCAAACGCTTTAACATTCCAATTCAAGCGGCTCCAATTCCCTTTGTGTCTTGCCTTTGCTATTACCATCAATAAAGCACAAGACCAATCATTGACTATTGCTGGCTTAATTTTGGAAAATTCATGTTTTTCACACGGCCAGTAGTATGTGGCTTGCTCCCGAAAAATTTATACGTTTTTACACCAAATAAAAAAACAAAAAACATTATCTATCCGCTGGCCTTAAGATAAAGTATTAAATAAATATAATTTCAAATTTGCGTTATATACATGCGTTTCTTTTTGGATTGAGTGTAGTAATACAACACTAATGTTTGCCTAGGGCAAGCAACGCAAACCGGATCAGCCAGTTTAAAATAAATTAAATTTCCTTTATTTTCAATTATAAACATTAATTAAATAGGCCTCATTTGGGCTTTTTATTACAGCATTCTCTTAATATTTACTAAGATAACGGCTTAAACGTGCTGTAAGCAGACTATAATATGAAGAAAATTACATTTCTCTCCCTAGAGCTGGAGTTTGTTTGGATGTGAGAGGTTATAAATCTTGCCTTTTTTGCGAAAACGCAACAATATCAAGGAATTCTATAGAATCTTTATGACGAAGATGTATGTTTTCATTAAATATATTTTTTATTTATACTGTCTATAAAATCCTATAAAAAAAATTGTAGCACGTAACAGAGTAAAATTCCACAAAAAACACGGAAAAAGCACATGAAATGAAACCATAGTACAAAATGTTTAAATGATTAACAGATGTTTCTTTTAATCTGAAGTGAAATCCAAGAGAAAAAAAACAAACAATATAAACTCAGTACCTACAGTACAATTGTAGAATAATAAAAAAAAATCATTATAGGTATAAAAAAAACACAAATTAAATTGAATATAACTGCTGGACAAAGACATGAATACAAAAGGAAGTTAAAAACAATAAATAAATAAAAATTTTATGAACAAAAACAAATGATTTCACAGGAAACTTTGTAGGTAAAATACGGCACACCAATACCTCACTTTGAAACAAGGTTACGGTCCAAAACAAAAACCGACGCAAATTGAAACAACACAAAGTGATATAAGATTTTCTATAGCAAACCATGTAAAGATCGAAGATAGGTTCTAGGCTTCTTTTTTCGCAAAAAATTGGTCCAGTTTTTTTTTTCAACGCGAAATGTATTTCCTTGTAGCAATTGTCTGTCTTACTACCACTAGCATTGTCGTTGGATAAAGCTTTACTTTTTATGTCATCAAATAAGCTTTTTGCTTTTGTCTGAAATACTTAATGAAATTCTCTGCACTACTTGATTTTCAATCCAAATAGAAAGCCAGGACACCATTTTGACCCTCAAAGCACTTCTTGTACGGGTCATCGTTTTATTTATTTATTTTATTTATTTAGATTGTAAGCCCTTAGGGCCTAATTAATCCAGTTTATTCACATGGCAAATACAAAAGTATAATTTAATTTAAAATGGGGGGGGGGGGGGTGAATAACTGGTTATCTGGGGATTAGCTAACTTTATTAGTATTCAATATAATTAGTTGGGGAAATAACTAATTTTATAAGCAGGAATTAAAATACCAAACCGAATGTTGGTTAAAGGGAATTGTGTGAGATATACTGGGGGAGATGTACTGGGGTTAAACTTTTATAACAGGGAATTGGTTATATTAGAAGATTTTGAGAAAATCTTCTCAGTTTTATAATAAATGAAAAGACGTTTCCTTCTATAAATGCATGTGAATTACATTTTATTATTTACAGCATTGTCAACTTAGTGCGTTTCGAAGCATTTTTCGCGCTATTTTAAAAGTTTTTGTGCGATAATTGTTTTTTTAATTTCGGTGCGTTTTTATTTTTAACCGAAAATGTGATGAAATCGTTCTTTTTATTAATTTTTAATTGCAGTATTTTAATAATTCAGTATCATGAAATCTATACGATGAAAGGGACCCCATTAAAAACGAATGTATGACAAGTAAGAAAGTATACCGGCATGTGATGGAAATCGAAATAAAAAACGAATCAGTTTTGGAAATACATTTTAATGCATTTATAATCTAATTTTTAAAATTTTTGTTTTAAGATTCTTTTCAGTAGCCCAATATCTTTATATTTTATGTGATAAAAGTTTTTCAATACAAAAATATTACGAAACAATTGACTTCTAAAACTCATTCGTTTTCGATTTCCATCACATGCCTGATAGTCGGCCCGACCCGGTATATGTATAAACCAGTTTTTCAAAAACTAGCGCTATATGGGAGATATAACCTATTGTGGACCGATCATCCAAAAATTTAGTGCCATGATTTCTGTGAATATAAATATTATATGTGTTTAACTTTATCTCGATATAAATACTTTTAAAAGATTTATGGAGGTTAAATTGAATTACAGAGAGAGTCTTATATAGGAGTTTCGACTAATTATGGACCGATCATTATAAAATTAGGTGTCATCATTTTTGTATATATGAAACTTATTTGTGTTGAATTTAATTTTATACTAACATTTTTAATAATAAAGTGAATTTCGAAAGTGGGCCTTATATGGGAGCTACGACTAATTATGGACCGCTCTTAGTAAAATTGTACCGCACTATTCGTATATATGTATATAAAATATATTTTTGTGTTCAATAATATTTGCATACCAACAGTTTAAAAAGAGTTCTGCTCTTTAAAGTGATTTTCGGAAGTGGGCCTTATATGGAGGCTACGACTAATTATGGACCGATCTTGACAAAATTTGTAGATGTGATTTAGCTTCATTTGTTACTCATTTCTGGTGAAATTTGTTTGTATACTTGCATAATTCAAAGATTTATGATCAGTAAAGCCCAATTTCGGGAGGACGTTTGTGGCTTTACTATTATTACTTTTACTATTAATCATTGATCTCTTTTGAAAAAGTTCTATATAGAATTTATCAAATTAAAAACAATTTAAAATTAATTCAATAAACATTTAAATAAAAAACTAAATTATAAACTTGGTGCGTTTTCTCCATTTTGGTGCGTTTTGAAATTTTAAAATTGACAACGCTGATTATTAATTCAACTTAGATATATAATGGGGATGTTAGCAGTTGAGGTCCGGCCTTATTGTTTGCTAGTTACTAATGAACTTTTCATGGTAATAAATATCGCTCGGAACTTCAAAGTATCGTTATTTAAAACTACAAATATACATAACACTACAATTTTAATTTGTTGATTATACATTCAATCACAATAACATAAGCAGGGTTGGGAAATTCAATTTAAATAATAAAGGAAGTTATATCTTAAACAGGTGGTTAAATGGTTTATCAAATAAGTACGTGTAAAGATTATAAAAAAAAATTACCTTATAAAAAAGAGATTTAAATTGTGTGTAAAGGAGTGTTTACATTAAATTCGGCTACAGGCTACATAGGCTTCCGTCATTTTTATTTTAATTAGTAGGTATATCCCTTGTAAATCCCAAGTTATCGTATACAATGTTGGTGAAATTGCTTCAAACAACTACTGTATATTATATTACAAAGCGATTAAAGCAAACCTTACTCAAGTTTGGTCGGCAAAAAGATTGAACCAATGCACAGTGGTTCAGAATCAAAATTTTTTATGAACTAAATCTGTCATTTCTAAACGGCTGATCCGATCGAGATGGACTTTTCACATGAAGAGTATTCAAGTTTAAGTTTTGTAAATGGATGCCACACACCCTCCAGGGACCGCGCTCTCGGTACTCTAGTAGAGCATTTTTATGTTGCATGGCACTTGTTTAATATTATTTTATTATTACTGACTGACTATGTACATAGAGTTTCTTGCTTACTAGAAAATAATTTTTCGATAATTAAGTTTACTAACAAAATTAATGAGCACAATTTTTCATCTCAGCTCAAGGCAAAACAACAAAAAGTTAAATGATGTTAATAATTGAACAGAGTTTTGTAAATTTTTATCTTAATTAACTTTTAACATAAAAACAAGCACAAAGCTCCTGTTGCAATTTTGCCAATTAGCGTGAATATCTTAAGCGAACAAAGAGCAAAGAAAAAACTAAAGGAAAAATTTGCCAAAATAAACAACGAAAACAAAATCTGATTATTAGGTACGTCGTAATAACAAAGTTGTGTTTTAAATATTTAAATGTTTAGGGAATAAAAGAACAGTGGGTGCTTATAACAATACAACTAAAACTAACAATTTAAAGCAGTGGTCGGCACACACAGCCCAATCTGCACTTGTAAATACATATATGTACTCGTATACATTGTAATGTTGTATGAAAAGACTTCTCGATTGTGTTTTTGATGCACAATCTCCAATTTGTTTTACTTTTGATAATTGTAATCAGATTCGCTCATAATCGGAGTGTGTGCATTTAAATAGTATACCCACGTTCAGCCCATGGACAATTATAAATGCCTACACTTGGCAAAAGATGACACACATTGCTTTAAATCAGTGCTCATCATTCAAAGCTACACAGGAGCGAATGCAACCGCCTATTTTTATGTACACAACACAAGTGTCAAGGAAAGTCATATAAGCAAATCAGAACCAAATTCAAGAAGCAACAAAAAATTAAATTAAAATCGAAAATTAAAAATCCATTTAGATTTGTTCAATTGTCTACTACGATTTTGTGTTGGACAAATTGATGCTAATTCTTACTTTTACACTTTTTTACTCAAGCAAATTATTGTTCAACATTTAAAACCCCGCTAAATACTCTACCAGCAAAAGTATTTTATAAATTAAACTCTTTAATAATTTTGCAAAAATATTTTAAATTCAAAGACTTTACTTCTTCTGTACCAAAAATTAAAACTAATTTTATATTATAATTTCTTTCTTTTATTCAAGTTTATTTTTATATTTTTTTTTTAGTTATTTCAAGAAAAATAAATTAAATAAATGCGAGTAGAATAAAACACAACAATAAAAAAGCAAATTGTATTAAAGATAAGAATTTTCATACATATGTGCTTAAACTCAAAAATACTGCTTTACTGAGATATTGTATCAGCACCAAAATTGATAACAATTGTATGAGATTTTCTAAAAAAAAAAAAAAAACAAAACTCTTTTGAAAAATTAAGGTACATACCCACATGCTGTGCTGAAATGCTATGCTCAAATATTTCTTGCTCTGCAACATTATGGCTACTCAAACATAGTATTGTATATTGTTATGTCATTACAACGCCACTAACTTGGTGTAACATATGTATGTCGCTTAGTTATATAGGCTTTTAATACAAATTATTAAATATTATTAAAACATTCAGGATATGAATAAGAAAGCAATAATACAAGGAATCGCAACATCAATTTAATAATATTATAATACACATCAACATAATATATACTAAGCAGTTGATTAAAACACCAGGAAAATCTAAATCTATCACATATGGGTAAAATTTTCGAATACGTGTTGAAATTAATAAACATCTTCAAATTACTTCACTAACTTAAATAATAATTATGATTTGAGTAAAAGAAATCCAAAAGCAACAAAAGCTGTTTAGCTGAAAAGCTCTTGAAAGTGGATGGACAATTGGAAGAGATTATCAAACTCTCTCAGAACAATTTAACAAACAATCACCCCTATCGTGAATAAAAATTCCACATGAAATTTGCTCCCTTTCATTTTTTTAACATTGAATTTTAATAGGAAAAATGTGAAAAGGGAACAAATTTCATGTGGAATTTTTATTCACGATAGGGGTGAATATGAAAAGAAATGAAAGAAAACAAGGAAATTAGGATTATTTTCTTATTATTTATTAAATTATTTAAACAAAGGATTTCTTACCAGTAGAGGTGAATGAAGTGAACAGTTGAACGGTTAGTTTGTATCTAGCCGAAAATAAGTATTTACGATCTTTTTATAACATTGTCATTTTATTTAGCACTTATTTAACACATAGCTTTCTGCATTTATATACATTAAGGAAAATTGGAATTGTAGGGAAAATAAGGAGAATCGCTAAGTGTTGTGTTTGGCGTCAACAAAAGCAAAGATCGTATTTTAATATGGACATTTTCACGATCAAGAATGCCACATTCATACGCCTTAGAATATACAAATATACATTTTTTTTACTGATGTACGAGTATATGGTTTATTTGATGTGCAATTAAAAACCGGTGCCAAAGGCAATTATTGCTTAAACCAATTATAATTATTATTTCAATATAGTCAAGAATGTGACATTCTTTTATTGAGCAGACAAAAATTTAAGAAAATTTAAACAACCTATTTTTACTATTTCCATTTTTAAAAGCCTTGCTAATAAACGTAGTGCTACCATTAATTTTAGAGCCATTTTAATGTTTCCAAAATATTAGCAACTTGAAAATAACCCGTTTTCGACTGCATCTAGAAAATATAATTCTTAAATCTAAGAATTGGAATCAACATTTTGAGGCCGTTTTACTTTAAATTGAAGTAGAATAATGTGACTTTAGCTTAATTTTTGTTTTCGCTTTTATTACAGCATTTGTTTGCTTTAGCAAGTGTATTTATAATGCGACATATTTTTCCGTCACGTTCGTGATAAAGATTAGTTCAAAACCTTCGCATTTATTTTTTAATGAATCGACATACTTTTCATGAAATATTTTAATTTTATCAACTCTTTAACTAAGCCCATTCGCCTTAGTGCTTTAAAAAGTCTATTTTAATAAATTATTTAGTATAATTGTAAAAGCCACTAAGTTTTGATTTAAGAATATAACAGGGTTTAGATGGAATCGCAATATAATATGTTATATTGCTACATAATCTTGTTCTACTTTAGCTGGCATCATAATATGGTTGGTCTCAATAACATTATAGTTTTGCTTTCATTCTGGAGCCATAATTTGATTATGTAGGATCATAGTATGATAATTATAATGCCACATATTTACTAATCGTCAATAAACTATAATATAAATTGACAGCAGCTATAAAAATGAAAATATAAAATGTCGCTGGTCAACTTAACCATATTTGGCTTGAAGCCGATTTCAAGTATTATTCTTTGATTTCTTGCATGTTTATTCTAATGGACTGGAAGAAATAATTTCCAACCGATTTTTTTTCTTAGAAAGATAACGCAGTATATTTTATAAATATGTTTTGTTTTAAAATATATTTTTTAGCCTTACATAGCAGCAATACTGAAACCATTTAAACACCCACTTATTGTACTTTTCTGCAGAAAGTGTTTTTAAAATAAAAGGAGACCTTATAGAAGATGTTATGTACAGCCGTATTTTTTCGTTTAAATTTAACCATAATATTAAATGGCAATACAAATAAGAGAAAGTAAAAGTAAAACAAAGACATCTTACATAAACCATAATTAGCAATTTAACTTAATTAGTAGTGTCAACTAAATGTAAAAAGAGTAAAAGATGTTGTAAAGTAAAAAACGAAGAAAAAAGTAATTCAAACAATAATAGCACGTTTTTGTTGCCATAGTCACATCACGCTGTTTAGAAAGTAAAGTTGAATTCAATTTAACTCTTACATCAACTTAAGGTGGCTAGTTCAAGAGTTGGCCACTTATGTAGTAAATAAACCATACTTTTCCTTTAATTATTTAGTTATTTCTGTTTCCATTCATTAATTTATTTAGCTTAGTTCGTTTAATTCATTTTAGCACGATGTTGTAGAACATATTCAATGCAAATATTAATTAATCATCATTAGTTAGATGTTTATCTATGTATTTGCAAAGAAGAAGGTTAGAGTTACAGATAGAGAGAGAGAGAGAGACAAATAGGAACAAGACATTTAACTGATAATGTTAACTAAATACATACAAAAATATTTCTACTTAAACCAATAAAATTTACACATTTGATTGGCTTAATTTACATTTGTAGACACAAATACCCTACGGTTATGTTAGGGGTAATGTCGTTTTGAATTAGTATTTATCACTAATGTCCACATACTTTGCTGTTTACAGTTTATATAATTTATATCATATGATGCGTTTTCATTACTAATGCAATGTTAAATTATTACATTGCTTTAATATCTTATAGTTGCCACTTTAGTGTCCCTAGGTAATCTGGAATGTAGTTAGTTAAATTTGTTTGTATTTCACATTTTACTGTACAAAGTATTTATTTTGTTGAACATTATTTTATATTGCGTAGAGAGTCATGCTCTTCAATTTGAAGTAAAATTGACTCAAATTAAATTGAAACTAAACCAAATTAATTGGCTCATTGGCAAAAACTCTAGGCTTAATTTAGATTGTAAACTCCTACTTTATAAGTTAATCATAAAACCTATATGGTGTTATGGAACACAACTATGGGGAACGGCCTCAGCTGGACTAAATAATTAAAGTTCTTTAGATATAAGCTTTGAAATACTTATTGTTAGTTCGCTTTTAACAAAGAAACAAAAAGTACCTAAACAGAAATAAAAAAATTATTGTTTTAAATATCTCAGGTAATTTAGCATATGTAGTTGTCACTTTATTGTTCCTTGATAATCTAGAGTGTAGTCAGTTAATTTATTTTATTTATTTCATATTTAACTTTATGACCTATTGATTTTACTTATTGTACTCTGCACAATTAATCTTTATAGATCCAATTTACTACAATAACTAGTCAAGTCGCTAATTTGGTAGGTTAAGTCGCTAGTTGGGCTTTAATCATAACAGCCATCCCTAAATACCGACGGTAAGCGTTTTTTAAATGTCAAAATTTCTCATGCTCATACATTTTGTATGGAGCATACCGAAACAACGCGGCGGCAACGCTTTGCTATTGGAAAATCCGATTTGGAAAAAAAAGAGAAATAAAACAACAATATCCAGCTGTTACAATAAACAGGGTCGTTTTATTTATTTGTTTGATAACCCTGTTTTTATCGTTTTGACATAACGTTGCCGCTTTTGTTTAAGGATGGAGTATCAGCGCTAATGCTCAGCGTAAAACTACGTTCCGTTTTCCGTCGGTATTTAGGTATGGCTGTAAGAACTGCTAGATTGTTATAACTGCTTACTTATACATATCTATTAAATTTTTATTTGTACATCTGTATTTATATTTTTGCTGCTGTATCTTTTAAATGAAAATACTTTACTCTCACTATTTATTCGCAGTCATTATTATTATTACGTACTTAGTTGTTGTAGCTGTGTAGCTTTTAGTGTAGAAATATTTCGCAACACATGCAAACTTATTAGGCCGGTAATTTTTTCTCAGTTTTTGTTTTAGTATATGTATGTAATTTAGAAAATAGTTTTATTGCTGTGTTTTTGTTGTCTCAGTCTTATCTTGTTATTGTATTGCTGCTGTTTAACAATCTTCAACACATTAATTAAACTCTCATGGCATTATAGCCACAGAGATGACTTTTAATTGAATTATTACTTTTTGGTCTATTGTTTACCCTTGTGTTATAAGTACTCCAGCGTAATAGTATTAATAGATCTTAAAAATACCCTACTTAGGGGTAATATTCAAAGATAAAAGATAATTAGCATGGAACTAGATATCTGAAAGTCGTTTTTTTTTTTTTTTTTTTTTTTTTTTTAAGAGAACACTCAGGTAATTAATATGCATATACATATGTATGTATATACTTGCGTTAATTTTTTGGAGAGGGGATAGTTGAAGAAGTAAAGGTGGTGAAAGAGTAAAGCTTTTTTATATCACAACTCTGCAATTGCGCATTATGTTTGTTTTTAGTGCCGAATTGCAGCGCCTCTGGTGGTGAGTAGGCGCATTAATATTAAAGCTTGATTTTGTAGCCTTTATTTAATTATTTTACTTCGGTGGCATTTGAATATTATACCATCGAAGGATGGATAGAAAATAAAACTAATAATTATCAGAAACTGATGTTGTTTGAGTGGCAGCGGCTGGGAATCGAACCCGGGCTACAAATACCAACTCATGCTTAATGATCAAATACGCCAACCAATTAAGCTACAGTACCCTGTTTGCATGAGATCTTCATCTACTTTGTTTGGTAGGCAAATTCTTCTTAAGTTATGGTCACACATGGCAAATTTATTTGATGTTGTTTACTCTTACAAGAGTTTTGCAAGATCAAACAGCATCAAATAAAATAAGACTAAATATTTGTTGTGCCTTGTACTAAATAAACGAAGTTTTTTTTTAATAAATAAACAAGTTCAAAAACATTTTATTTAGTGGTTACGTCTTTTCGGCAAATATTTGCCAAGTGTGACCGTTAGAGTGGGGTGAAATTTTGTTTTGTGTTTTAATGAAAATTCCAAAAAATTTAAGACGCATGTGCGGGCTAAAGATATCACTGAATTGAATATTTTTTTTCAAGTATTACCTTTTTAAGTCCAAGACAGCAAAATATTACTATTAGAACTTTATTAATTAACTTTTATTTTTCCCATTCACAAGCGCCCCACCCTAGTGACCGTACCTTTAGTTTTAAAGTGTTGTAAAGTTGACACAGACCTTCTCGTCTTCTTTAAAGTCCTTGTATAATTCAACAATATGCCTTTTGCAATACTATTAGGATTATCTTAATCTGAAAGCAACATATTATGATATAATGCTTTAGCAGGAACATAAATGCCATAAATATAATACTTAATCACCACAATCATATATGTGATTTCTACAAAACATATTATGGTTGCCATAATCATAAAAATTTTTGCATTGACAAAATGATTTAATTGTGCTTCATTAAAGACTCAAGCTAATTTAGAATGCAATTTTATACTATAAATTTCAAAAAGAAAAATCACTGATGAAAGAACTAAGTCTAGAACGCTGGCTAATAAGTTGTTTTTGTTCTGTAAGGCTTTTCTCAGAATGAAAATTTCGAACACAAAACACTGATTAAAGAACTAGATTCAAACCTTTTTAAAAAGCGAGTAATATATAATTATCCATAAATATCAGTTCTATAGATGACAGTTTGAAACCAAAAACATTCGTATCATGCCTCAACTACAACGAGTACTAATTCAGACATTCCAGAACTAATATATTTGTTCTTGTGAAGTCTATTTATTAATATACGATAAAGGTAACAATTTCACACTAAAACCATTGATATCAAAGACTCAATTAGAACGAGTATTAACGCATGAGTTCTAGAACTAGTTCTATAAAGACTATTTTAATGATTCAGTATAAGAGAAGATTTTAGATTTAAAAAGATGAATATTTATTAAAAAAACACATTTCTTTTTGTAACTCTCTATATTTATAATAATTTAAGTTGGGAAAACAATTATTTTAAAAATCTGCAAAATACTTAAACTTGTTTTTTTTTTGTAACAAACTTTTTTTACCCCACAAACATAAATATAACATTTGTTTTTAATTTATTTAAAACTCGAACTGTTTAAATCACTTCAAGTGACTGTTAATTTGAACACAAAAACCATAAAAGTACTCATACTAGTACTTGTTTATTACATATTAGTCAGTGGTACTTTTTTTATCTCTCTTCAAAAAGTAATAATAAAAATATTTATGTTTTTGGGCAACTACAAAGTACAGTATGTATGTATGTATGTTCATACTATGTGTTAAGGAACTTATTGTATAATAATAATTTAAAATAAAACAATTGTTCAAAAAACAAACTGATAAAAATAACAAAACAAAACGTTAAAAAAATAAACACATAATTAATATTCAAATACGAGTCTCAAAAAAAAAAAAAACACAATCTTTTATTTATAGGGGTCAGTGATTAGTCATTTAAATGGTCAATATATTAATGTTAAATAATTTTAATTTTTTTTTAAATATATGTAGGTTTTTTTTATAAAATAGTCTGCGTTCTTATCTAATAGTAAATATACGAGTATTACTGAAACAAAAGGTTTGTTCTGTAATTGGTATCGCCAAAATACTGTTTGTTTTATGTTTTAAATTTGAATTATTTACTGTACCGAAAAAAACGTAACCACCAAATAAAATATATTTGAATTCGTTTATTTATTTAAAAAAAAAACTTCGTTTATTTAGGACAAGACACAAAAACTATTTAGTTTTATTTTGATCTTGCAAAACTCTAGGAAGAGTAAATAACGTCAAACAAAATTGTGCTAAAGTAAGTGGTTACGCTTTTTTGAGTGTGACCGTACCTTAACTGTTCATGCATTTTAGCAATACATACAGTAGGGAGCACTAATGAATACATGTTAGTACTTTGCAATTGTTATTGCACAAAAATAAAACTAATAAAGAAAATTAGAACATTTGTTTTTGCTATGTATTTTGTGATTAATATTTAACCAAATAATTTATAAATCGAAACTAAAACTATTTAACCAAATAATTTATAAATCGAAACTAAAACTATTTAACCAAATAATTTATAAATCGAAACTAAAAGTATCAAGTTCTTAGAAAAAATTTAATCGAAACGAAAACAAGCCGCATGTACTCATTTTTGCATCATACAAAAACTTGAGGTAATGATAGTATTTTTAATAACGAGTGATTTTTTAAAAGCTATAGGAAAGTTTTTCAAAAATAAAACACACAAAATTCAGAGAAATGCATGAAATCTTTATTTGAATCGATGGTACGGTCCATATAATTTAATGTTTGAAGATTATTTCATGCAAATATTGACCCTGACTGCGCCTCAAATGGTCCATCCGCTTAGTCCAATTTTGGCATACTCTTTTCAACATTTCGGCCGGTATCTCACGAATAAATGCTTCAATGTTGTCTTCCAATGCGTCAATATAGACATGTCTGTATAGACATGGGCTTTAACATAGCCCCACAAAAAATAGATTAAAGGCGTTAAATCGCACCATCTAGGCGGCCAATTGACCGGTCCCGAACGTGAAATAAAATGTGCCTCTCAATAAGTCCATTGTTTCTCGTGCTGTGTGGCATGCGGCACCGTCTTGCTAAAACCACATGACATGTAAGTCAAGCTCTTGCATTTTGGGGGAAAAAAAGTTGGATATCAATTCACGGTAGCGCTCACCATTCACAGTTACGTTACAATTCGGATCATCTTTGAAGAAGTACGGTCCAATGATGCCACCAGCCCAAAAACCGCACCAAACTATGACTTTTTCTGGATGCATTGTTAGCTCTTGCATTGCTTCTGGCTGATATTCACTCCAAAATCGACAATTCTGCTTATATACGTACCCATTGAGCCAAAAATGAGCTTCGTCGCTGAACACAATTTTTCGGTAATTCATCGCGCGATGAACTTTCTTAACAGAGCACGCATTTTGATAATAAAATTCAATAATTTGCCAGCGTTGTTCGTTTGTAAGACTATTCATGGTTAAATTATAGACCAAACTGAAGATGTTTGACAGTGAAACAAAACACGAAACATGCGTCAGCTGTTCAAACCAGTGTTGCCAAAAAGATAATAGCTAAAAAAATCACCCTTTATTTAGTTCAAAGCTAGTTATTTGGTAAAACACTTTTTAAAAAAAAATTTCCTACCCGCCAACAATTTTTTCATTCCGTTTTTGAGTTAAACGGTATTGTCCCAACTGTCTTTTCACGAAAGAAGAAATTATTTGCTTTTCACTGCATCAAAAGAAAATTCTGCTCGCTATGGTGTTCTTTTACGACCTTAAGAATGTGCTTTGGGCCACCATCCAGCTGAGAATTAACCTCATCTACATTAAAAGACGCTTTTGTCTACCAAATTAGAAAGATGACTTTGCAAAATACGCAGCTAGTAGTCTTTCCTCATTATTCTTTCGATTCTTTGTAGTGGTCCTAAATGGCATTATGTAAAGCAACCCCACATTTTTGTTCTCGTATGTCATATATTTTGTACTTGTTGATTGGCCCTAAGAGCTTAAAAGCTATAAAATAAATAAATAAATAAAAATATCATCCTTGTACATGGCGTCTTTAAAATGTCTGTGCTCTTTGGCAAACTTTAACCGTCTCTTAACATTTTTTTTATCGTCAATGCAGTTTTTCATTTCTTTACTACTATAATGTCGCGAAGGACTTATTTTGCTGACCATTGACTAACGGGTTTGCCTATTGCTATATAAGCATCTTTTGGTGTTAAACACGTGTCTCTGTTCATGTGTGTTATCATGAGATACTTTTCCGCGTTATTTAATAGCTTTTAGCGACCTCTGTTTTGTGTTTTGAGAACACTGCGCCTTCTTGGACATTTATGACCACTAATAGACTTACTCCAAGCTGTTTAGCTATTATTCGCTATTCCTCGCTACTTGTTGTCTTCAATGTTTCTTTTGTCCACAATGTTCTTGACAGTTTAGATGCTGTATTCATTATAATTTGTTTTGCGTTGAGTAATTTGCAAAAAGTGTTTGCCGCTTGCACTGGAATTAATATCAAACTAATGATGAGTCAAACATTTCAAAAGACACACGCTTGCAGAATTGAGTACATGCTAAAATTATTATTTTTTCTATAGTATAGTAAATTATTTTGTTTAGCATTAAACCGTAAAATATATGCAAAAAAAAACATTTTTCAATTTTCTTTATTAGTTTTATTTGTATGTAATAAAAAGTGCACAAGGCAAAAACATGTATGTACTTATTTGTGATGCGCACTGTAGAATGAAAATATCTATTAAAGTTTTATGGAAGTTTTTCTTTTCAATTTTATTTTAAATTGCTTTTGTATTGCATTTCTTGTAATTTTAATTCAATCGTCTCAATATAATTGGTTCGCAAACAGAGATGGGCAGTATTTGCATTTTAAGGACACACACATAGTTGATGAAATGCAACAAAGCATTGCATTCACATAAAATCCGGTCGCATTAATGTTTTACTAGTTCTGTAAAAAATTGGGTTTTTATTTTGCCAGATCGCAGCATTAACAGTTGCTCAACATTCCGATCGTGGAAGTCTTATGTACAGTTTCCAATTTGACTCATCTATTGTCAGCTTAACTACAGCCCGTGATTACTCTAATAATGATGGGTACTTGTTTGCCTTCCCTGTATTTTCAAAATTGTATCTAGTGTATGTAGCACAGCTCTGTTTATCTAACCAAACAATACTGTTATAGTATTTATACTAGTGCATAGTATTTGTACCTCTCGCACAAGTACTGGGTGTCCTTAGAAATATTTGTTTATATTGTGCAACACTTCATAGTGTAAACAAACACATACGAATAGTCAGTCATAGCTAAATACATCTCCTTCCTGCTGCTAAGAGCAGCAATAATTGTTTGACTACGTGTAGCACGAGTTAGGGTATTGCTACAGCTCCTTAGATAATAACATTTTTATGTGCCATGAGGGTATAGAAAACCCATTGATAGCTGGCTAAATATACATACATATATAAATTATTTACTCGTATCGCTTCTATAAACATTTATTTTATTTCAATTACATTCATTGGTATCTATAGTTGGCATCTTTAGTTTCAATAACTATAAAACTTAAAGGCGTTTATTTTTTAACACCTTCTTTCTGTTTTAAACCTTTTCTAATACATACTTCCTCTCTTTTGTGGTAAATCCAATATAAATAGTTATAAGACACTCACTCACTGTTCTTCAGTTGAATAAGTGTTTGTTTTGAACAAATATAGTTTGCTGGCATATCAACAGTATTGTATCATATGTTTATTTTATGTCAGCATATCTTTAAAACTAAATGAGTCTTAGAGCATAAGAAGCGATATAAACGTTTGCATAAATGCGGGTGTGAATATATGAAGTAAATGTTTAGATAAGGGGTTTGTACAATGGTAGGAACAGAAACTGTTTTTAGAAAATGTTTTTTTTTTAGTTTGAATTGATTTGAATTCAACAATGTTGAAACATTTTCAATCTTAATACAAACTTGACTAATTATAATGGTTGAAAGAAAAACAATGCTTGTCCTTGTGAATATATTTCTAAGTTTAATTCATTAGAAAATTCTAAATACAATTTAAAAATTTGAATTTAAACAAGAGAAAACTAGAAAATGAATAATTACTAATTTCAATTGTAAAAATTCCAAATAAAATTTCAAATTAAAATTTATAAAATTCCAAATGAAATCCAAATTCCTGTCACTTTCAATGTAGGAAAACTCAAATCAAATGTTCACAAACTCTACCTCCCTCTAATAACCAGTTTCCTAGTTTTGCATCAGTATCGGTCATTTACCGTGTGTTAGTCCAAGCAAAAATTCTTTTAGAGGTCTTTTAAATCAAGTGTTTTTGAAAAGCTATATACGCTATGCAGAGACCTTCACTAAATGGCTAAAAGGCGGCTAATTTTTCAGCTTAAATTGCTTAAATTAACTTTAGTAAGTATTAGAAAGCCGTGGAATTTAGTCGGCCGCTATGTCTATGAATTTGTTAGTTTAAGGCAAAACGTTAGTTTAATAGAGAAAGGAGACAGATGATTAAACCACTTACAAAAATGTTATCTTTAAACCACTTACAAAAAGGTTACAATCCTGCTACTATTGCGAAAAGGTTGACAAACGTTAGAATGCGAACGTGAATCGAGCTTCATCTGGATAGACACATTAGACCAACAGTTACAGAAGTTGCCTTTACCAGGTGCTCAGGGGGAATATGTATTTTTAAGCGGTATCAAAATCTTGCGGTTTAGATTAGAGTTGTGCCCGGTCGTTCATTTCAGTGACCGGTCATTTTCATTCATTTATCCAAGACTGATTCGTTTATTCAATTCGTTCAATCGTTCACCTTGAACGAATGAATACAACCCTTAACGAATGTGATTTTCTTCTTGTCTTTTGATAAACAGCAGCTGAACGAAATTGATCCGTACACTATTGAACAAAAATCGTTCAGTTAAATGACCGGCTCATTTCGTTCAATGAAATGATCCGTTCATTTTAACCCGTTCGTTCATGAACGACACAGCTCTAGTTTAAATGAAAGGAATACTGCAGCAGGTGGAGGTCTCTTGGTGGTCCTACACATATGATTACGACCACAATATGGATACAGGTTTGATGAGCTAACGAATTATCTGAATTTAAATTTCAAATGGCGCAAGGATACAGAACTGACCATCAACTCGACAAAAACTAAACGTCTGCCATTTTTAATTCGTAGATTTCATATTTTGATGGAATATCAAAACAGAAGTATTTAAAATAATAAAAAAAAACACAGATTTTGGAATTTTAAACTATAAACATGTGTTGAATAACATAACCTTAAAAGGAAAGAAAACTTACAGAAAAACTGCTCCTTTAAAGAACACTTTTCGGATCAAGAAATATATAGAATTAGGAAAAAGACACTTAAAAAATTATTTACAACATAATCTAAAATGAAAATAATTAAATTGTATTGGAAAATTAAAAAAAAAAAAAAAAGCTTAGATCTGTTTCAAATTACTACGAATATGTTAAAAAAAATCGGTTTTACTCGGTCACCACTTCATTTTTAACTGCCTCCCTATTAATCATTATTTTATCAATGCGTGCACAAAGTATCTTTCAATTCAACATACTCGTACATACATATATCTGTAATTATTTGCTTTTTCAAAATAATAACGTATGTACCCATTTACTTAGTTTTCTGCTTATTTTCAATATAAATCAACAACCCAGCATACCATTCTAGGAGCGCTCCGAAAAAGGAATCAGAAAAGAGTCCAAATGCTCTGTTGCATTTTCGGAGCGAAAGAAAAATTTGATTGATACTGTCCTGAGTCGGCACGCAGTATGTCCTGTTATCCTGTTATTTGTGCTTTGAACAAAAAAAAAACCACAAGAATAATAAAAACAAGATTACACAGAGCCCAAAAAAAACCTCATAAAAGACCCTTTTCTGACATTATCTAAGAGCTCTTTCAGAGCCCAAAAAAACCCTCATTACAGACTCTTTTCTGACATTATCTAAGAGCTCTTTCTGACCGCCCATTTTCGAATGTAATGACCCTCTTTTCTGAAGGTTTTCGGAGCAATTATGTTTGTTTTTTGGGCTCATAAAGAGCGTTAACGCTCCGAAAAAGGTGTCAGAAAAAGACTCTTTTCGGACTCATATGGCTTGCTGGGAACTATCAAATTTGCGTGTATATGTGTTTGTCGATTCAATGGATTTTCACTTGTGTTTATTATTGTTGCCTAAAAACGTTTAACACGCTAAATATCTCTATCTGTTAACTGTTTGTATTTGTGTTGATATTTATGTTATGTCTTTAAAATTGACACCAATATGTTATGCCAAAAAAAATTAAACAACGAAAATAAACATTTAATGGAAAGAAACAATCACAGTTGAACAGCCTAAACCAGTCGTCCATCCATTCAAATGTCTAAAACAAACAAACAAACAATACTACTTTGTATGAATTTTAATTTCATATATTTTGTTTTGTATGGCACATGGTTTCAATATTTGTTATTGGTTTGTCATTTCCAATTTTTCCTTCCATGCATTTAGCCATCCATTCGTTTACAGTTTCAATTTCAATAGCGCAATTCACAATTTTGTGCAAATGGTATTGCATCATTGCATTTGCAAAAAGGTTTAGCATATTTTGCTTTTGCTGTGTATTTTGTTAGTGTAGAGCAAAAATATGCTAAACCATTTTGCAAATGCAATGATGCAATAGCATTTGCACAAGATTGTGAATTGCCCTAATGTGTGTTTTACTTTAATTTCTTGTGCTATGCAAATATTTGCTAAATCTTTAGCACACACAAAAAAAACCATATGGATTTTGTTAGTTTTACTAAATATAAACCAGACTAATATTAATTAAAAAAAAGAAGACAAAAAAAAACTGCAACATACATATAAATTAACTAAAATATTGCGCAATATTGTGTGGTTTGAATATTTTGTTTGCTGTGCGTTTTAGTAGCAGCTACAATTTGAAACCTACATTTCAATGTTTACACGCAATTAATAAAACATATGTGCGAAATTTTATTTAATTAAATGAAATTGAATCCGAATTTTTTGCTTCAGGTAGTCATAAAGTTAAGTGATCTAATTTAAGATACATGGTTGGTAATTAAAAATAAAAGAACTCTATTAATTAAATTAAAACAAGAAAGTTAAACGTTTTTGTGGTGCCAAAAAATTGTGGGTATTAAAAAAATATACAGTGGCGAGCAAAAGTGTATGAATGTTGATAGACTTATCAATTATTGCTTAATAATTTTTTTTATAGAAAAATACAACAGTATAATTTGGCTTTTGTTTTATTGTTTATTTATAACATTTTATCATAAAACAACTAAATAAGAAAATATATAATATTTTATCCATTTATTAAATACAAACTTCATTTGAACACTTTTGCACGTTCCTTAAAATATAAACGTAATAAGATATTTCTAATATTTTGTCCACAATCGTTTATTCCTTTTGAGTGCCCCGATAGACCAAGCGATAGTGTGCTGGACTATCAGTAAGAGGGTTGCGGGTTCGATTCCCGCCAAAGACTCTGGGTGTTTTCTGCAGACAAGCCAAAAAGCTTCGCAGTTTGTGTTTGTTAAAAAAAAAAAGAAAAAAAAAAAACGCTTTGGCATACTTTCGAACAGATTCTGAATAGTTTCGTCCGGAATATTATTCCATTCTTCTTGTATTCTTTGCCAAAGTTCATCCATATTAGTTGGAGATCTTTCGTAAACTGCCAAGCTTCTTTTTAAAAGTGCCCACAAATTTTCAATGGGATTTAGATCCGGACTTTGTGCTGGCCACTTTATCAATTTGAAGTTTTGATTCAAAAGATCATTTTTTACAATTTTGGCTGTGTGTTTTGGATCTCCATCTTGTTGGAATTATGTATTATCCTCTGGATATGGGGTTTATTACATAAAATCTGGCAAATTTGTCTAAAGAATATTCCTTTTTCATTATACCATCTATTTTAATCAAATGACCAACGTTCCACCATGTGAAACAACCCCATACCATTAAACCACCACCACCATGTTTCACCGTTTGCTTAACTTGATGCCGTTGGAGATTTTCATGTGGCCGATGCCAATAATATTATTTTCCGTCTGACTGAAACCGATGAATTTTTGTTTCGTCCGACCAAATAACACGTTTACAGTCTTCCACATTCCAAGTTCCATATTCTTTACAAAAATTGCAGACGTTCCTTCACATTTTTATTTGATAAATCCATTTCTCACATTATCAAAGAAAATTTGGGACTCGGCACGTTCAAGCAACACAGTGGACACCTGCTAACGGTCGCATTGAAGAAAAACGAAAACGAAAATCGAAAGCGTTAGTCAGCCAGTACGCGAAAAACACTCACAGAAAAATTCGTTTTACTGACAAGAAAATCTTCAGCGTAGAAGAATCGTTCAATAAACAGAACAGACCATCCCAACTCATCCCGAGGGTTTAAAGAGGCCACCAACCCTCGTCTGTGCTGGTATAGTGGAGAGTGAGCTGCGATGACGTTACCTAGCTTCATTTTTGCGAGAAAGGAGTGAAAATCATCGGACCTAGTATAACAGTCGATCGTCTTGAAACCCATTGTAAAGCCTCTCAACCAGTCAATATTCGCCAACAAGCCATGGGCTTTACAGCTAGGTTCTGCTCCAGATCACAAAGCAAAAACGAATTAATTTTGGCTCAAAAACAACGTTCCGGACTTCATATCAACGGATGATATAAAGTTGAGGTCTGGGCTAGCCAGTTGGATTATAAATTTTGGTACGTATTAGAGGGCATTGCTTGCTCCACTCGAAATCCAAATATTAAATCGTTGAAGCGAGACCTTGTCCGTGCAGTGGCAGATGGGGAAATTCCCCATCGTCTCAAGTCGTGCTGGTAGGCAAACGGAAGTCATTTCGTATAAGTTGTTCTTACATTTGCAGCACATTGAGTAACCCAATAAAAACCAAAAGAAAATTGTTTAAAATATTAATTCGTTTTCATTTGGCGTCGAATTTTCTGTGTACCAGCCTTTATAACTTGGTTAGGGTTATGATATATTTGTTAAGTATAGTATGCTGTTTGACAGACACCCACTCTGCTGGGAAATGTAATCCATACAATTACTACCTTTAAAACTAATGTGTAAACCTTAACTTAACTTTTTCACACCTAATTTAAAATGGTGCGAAAATTGCAAAACAAAGTATGAAATTGTTGGGAATTTAGCAGTAAATCTTAAGGTACGGTCACACTTGGCAAATATTTGCTGAAAAACAACGTAACAACTAAATATAATATATTTGAAAACGTTTATTTATTTAAAAAAACTTTGTTTATTTCGGACAAGACACAACAAATATTTAGTTTTAATTTATTTGATGCTGTTTGATCTTGCAAAACTCTTGTCACAACGTCAAAAATTTGTGTGAAAACAAGTTGTTACGCTATTTTGAGTAAATATTTGCTAAGTGTGACTGTACCTTTATTTTTTGCTTCAAAAAAAAAAAAAGACAAGGTCTTGTAAATTTGCCTTCAACAAACACCAAATCTGACGGGAAGTGCAAACTTAACAACTTATACCTTTAAATCTGCCGGGTTCTGGTAAACCCTACCTTACCTTCATTCCTACAAACTTCAAAATGGTGTGAAAATTCCAAAAAAAAAAAAATCATATTGTTGGGAATTTTGCGAAAAGCCTAAGTTTTTGCTAGAAAAAAAGGCAAGGTCTTGTAAAGTTACCTTTAACGGCTGTTGTTATTACACATTTTACGCAACTTTATGTCAGTCAAGTAGTAAATTTTTAAAATTCCCAGAAACTTTAATTAGAAAAAAGAGCTGCTTAGCTGACAAAATTCTAAGAATATCAAAACGCAATTTGCCAGAATATGGAAATAGAAGACAAACGCTAAATGCATTTATTAATGATTTAGTTATATTACATAAATACGTTAATTCAAAAAAAAAAAAAAACATAAACTATTCATCAAGTACAGGCAGGCAGACCGACAGACTGTCTAATTGTGTAATAAATAAAAAACAAAACAGAAATTACCTTCATTGCTGTAATAATAACTTTTTTCTAAAACTATCTATGTATGTAAAACGTATGTATGTATGTATGTTTTTTTTTAAGTATGAAAATCAATAAAATAATCACGATTTTTGCCATAAGCTCATACTATAGCACGGCCGCTCTCAAGCACTATGCAACGAAATAATCCAATATTATTTATATATTAAATGTACATATATTTACTTTATATACAACTACTGTTGTATAGTAACCATATATGTATGTGTATGTATGTGTACCACCTCTAGCATATGTTCATAGTAGTTGTGGTCAAAACTGAGAAGAAAAAAACGATATTATTTCATTCATAAATATTTTACAACCCAACCAGAATTCTACCACATTGACCACATTTTCATCACAGTGTTTGGAAACAAATGGATTTCATTTCTCAAACTGTTGGTTTGTGTGAGTTTTAACAATATGTTGTAGTGTGTGAGTTAAGAAGCAAATCCTTTTTTGTAAATCCTTTTTGCTCTCTAAACACTGAGCCCTTTACAATTTACTCTTTGCTGTTTGTCCGTTCACTAGTTTTGCAATTTGGTTGGCTATTGTTGTTTTCTTTGGAATAATAAATCATTGAGTTTATGATGCCAACTTGACAGGAGTATTTGAAGTTGAATTACTAATTTGAAAACAGTTTGTTAGAAGGAACTTATGAAATTAGTTTAGAGAACAAAGTTTTATGTAGAAACTAAAGACTGTCTTGAAATTCATGAAAGATTTAAATTTGCCTTTATTAATGCAATAAAATTTTGGCAACCAAATAAACAGTTTGACAGCTGTCAGTTTAATGTGAAGAAAAACCAACGTCTTGTCATTGTTGAACAATATTTAAAAAAAAACAATGATATCAATAGAATTATGGACATAAATTTCTACATGTTCTTCTGTGTGGGGAAAACCTAATCGATGTTCATGTTAATAGTTTTCGTTCTTGCATGAACGAACAAATATTCTGACAAGCGTCTTCGAACACGAACATAACACCGACAGGAGCTGTTTACACGAGACAAATTCATGTCCGAATAAGAAATGGTTCGATAAGTGCACAAATTGATGGCTTTTCAAGAAGTAGTCTTCAGCAGAGATCATAAACAAAAAGAAAGCATTCATATTATTAAAAGAAACCAGGAACTTACAAATTTGTTAAGAAGTTTTTCGAATTCGTTCTGTTGATGTTACATGAAAATTGCAATAATTTCTTTGTTTGACAAAAACTCCACTCAAATCTAAACTCTGACATGCTTTACTCCTTTTTTATTTTTTTAATAACTGGCCAACATTATTCTATTATTCGCCAATCTAAACAATTAGATGGATTCTTTAGTTCACATGTTTCAATTGAATAACGAGTCATACGCAATATCGAGCGCGGTGTGAATTCTTTGTTATTTTAAAAATTCTCTACAATTACATTTTGGGAATTAATTTCTCCACAGTTTTACGAACAAATTTATTCAAGCATTTCTCGCTTTAGAAAAGTTTTAAATCTTATAAAAAGAAACAAACTCTTTTTTTTTCTCAGTAAATTATGTACACAATATGCTGAACTACAATTTTTCAAGTTGAAATTGAGAAATTTCAAATTTATATTCACAGAAAAAATTATTGCCCGACAAATTTTAATTAAACTTTTAATTGAGTCTTAATTGATTTTTAATTAAACTTTTAGTCATATCAATTAAATTTTTAATTGAAAAACAACTTTCAATTAAATAATATAATATATTTTTTTAATTAAAACTACTTTTAATTAAATTTTTACAAAATATTTTAATTGATACTACAAATTCCTTCATCGGTCCACTTTCAATTAAATGTTTAAATAAATATACGAATATTTTAATTGGAAATCAATTTTAATTTTTTCTAAATTTAGAAATAAGAAATTAAAACTCAGAACTCCAAATTTATAATGAGAAAAAACAAATTGAAATTTAGAAAAGAAATTGATATGGAGAAATAACTAAAATTGATAATAACAAAAAATAAATCGAAATTAATGCAAATTGAAATTGACAGATTTAAATTGATAAATAAAAATTGATATTGAGAAAATAAAAATTGTAATTAAGAAATTAAAATTTTTATGAAAATTTTCAAATATTTTGTCTTTTTAAATACATAACACGATTTTGAGTTATAAATGTAATGAATTTTTTATTTCTCGATTTAAATTTTTATTTTCTCAATATCAATTTTGATTTCTGAAAACAGAAAATCTTAACACTCCTCCCAGATACATCTAGTGCGGTAGCACTGCCATTTTTGTCATTAAAAATCAATACTACAACATCATCTATTCTAGCCAGACAATGCAAAGCAGCTGGGTCGTCCAACTGAATTATTATAGTTTGGGTTCCTGCGTTTGTGTCTCAAAATTAATTTCGATTTCTATGTGTGTGTGTCAAATAATATAATTTCTTTTAATTTCGTATTTAAACTATAACATTTTATCTTAATTGTTTGATAAAAAAAAAACTTTAATATTACAAAAAAATAAAACAAAATTGTTTGAGTCAATTCCAAGAAGTAGTCTAAAACTAATGTGTAATTAGTTGTAAATAATAAGTTCCTATAGAGACTTATAGATAATGGAATCTAAATAATATTCCGTAAAATGTTTTCTAGAATTTATAGTAACATAACTAGTTATAAGGAAGTTGTTTAGTAATTTGAAAAGACTCAATTATATTCATTAGGGATTTAGTGATTTAAGAATGGGAAGAGCTTTTATTTTAATAATTCTGAAATGGAATAAAATAAAAATTAAAGTTGTTTCAAAAACTAGTTGCATGTGTGATAATTTCGTACAGAAAATACCTTTTGAAGAATTCGCCTTAGAACAGTTCCAGTTAATTCTAAGCGTAGAAATTTTTATAGGGAGTTTTTGCATATATTGCTGTTGCCCTGTAAAGCTAGTTCTGGGGCTGACAATTTCAAACAAGACAATTGACTGATTAAAGAATCGTTTCAAATAAAATGCTTCCCTTTAATTAGTTCTGAATGAATGTGACAACTCAAGAGTTCCAGAACTAATAAACTTTGACCAAATTAATACAAGAATCATTTGTTAGCAGCAATTTAACCTTCAGACAAATAAATAGCAAAACCAAATTTCTGCACCAACAAATACTTATGGATTTAATTTATATATTTAAAATCTACAAGGAAAAAATAAACATAAACAGTTGAAATATATGAGGGTATCCTTTAAATACCACAAACAAATAAAATTATAAAACCCCAGCACATTCGCTAGCTCTTAAATTTTTATTGCCAAACCAACCAACATTTTGCAAGCAGCCAAAAAAAGAAAGACAATTTTATTTAAATGTTGTAAAGAAATTATGATACTCCCATTCGCCACTTTGCGGCAATAATTTTTATTACATATTTAACCAAATAAGTGCAGCAAAAAAAATCAGATTACTTTTGTCAAATGTGCAGAAATATTTTAACCAAAGTTGTGGCCGGCATGCTAATGGAATGTTTTAAAAGAAAATTGTATATATGTATTGCATGTACATATGTATATGTATGTAGGTACTCGTATGTAGATATTTGTTAAGAACAAATATTTACTTAAGTCTAGCTAAATATTTATTTTAGTCTAGGAAAGAATTGAAAATATTTTTAATAATTCTTATTAAATGTTTAAGTTCTAGAACAATGACTCAATAAACCCTTGAAATCCTGTATTAAATTTTTGCAAAATTTCTTAAATTTTGTTTTCGTCTTAAAGAAAGAGAGAAATTTTTATCTAAATTGGACTTTGAGCCGCTACTATTATTCGCATGACTCATGCTTAGACACTAAACACATGTTATTACAGAATAAATATTTTTATAATATTTGTAAAAAGACGGATAGAAATAAACAAAATCGTAGTTAAGAAGTAACATGGCACGAAGGGGGATAAAAAACCAATATCGAAAGTAAAATTGACACCTTCATAACATCAATTACAGATGAGTCAAGTCTTCTCACATCTTCTTTATTATGATTCCAGAACTAGTTCGTTCATTAGAGAGTTTCAATTGAAATTCTCAAATTGGAAGCTGGTTTAGAGAAGCGGTGTTCATTATATTTACGGAACAAATTCGCTCATGCAATACATAGCATGACCACCAACAACTATCACAACAATTTCAAATATTTTATTTTATAGTTACTTCATTAATTAGTATCCAATACAAATTTTTATTACTCAGTTTCTTCATCAAACAATATGGTGACAAATTCAATTTCAAAATAATTCTTTTAAACCAGTTCTTGTTTCAAAATCGGTTTTGGATTTCTAGAACTACTAGAAATCTTGATACAAGTTCTTGAAAAACTTTTTGATATATTGTATTACATTTCTATTGGTTAGGTGGCTCTCCTGCAAAAACTAGTAGAAAGTTGATATCCCTTAATAAATCAGCTTCTATTCTTGTTCAAACAAAGTCTCACTTAAACCTTAAGATTTCTGTATAAATTTTTTTGTGGCTCTCTTGCAAAAATTTCTAAGATGATAAAAGATTTAAAAAATTTCCATCCTTGTGCAAACAAGGTCATTTAAGGCTCAATAAATCATTAAGTACTCCTAAAAAAAAGTAATACTCTTATAAAAAGAGTATAGTAGTGTCACAGAAGATGTTGTACTGTAACTTCGACAGAAGATGTTGTACTGTAACTTCGGCATAAACGCAACATATGTTCTAAAGTGAAATTACCTATGGCACTTTGATCAGAGGAAGCTTGCCATCAAAGGATGCTGATTTCAATCCTTTAGAATCGTGTAAAGCTGATCTCTTTTATAGCTGCATTTGGCCTTGTCTGGATTGGGTGTCTGGAGTCGAGAATAATTTCTAAATACTTCTCACTGCCTACCCCCATTAAGACGCAGTTGTGGAAAAGTTGTTATATATTATAATTTCTTGGGTAAAGGTTTTTCCAAGATTTACAACAAGTAGTAGTGTAGTTACCACTGCATCCTTCGCATAATCAAATAGTCTTATACATCATAAGATCAAGTTCCGTGATCAAATAATTCGAAAGAGCCCTGGGTAACAAACCTCCTTTAGAGTGATATAGTATGACTAAAAACCCTAGAAGTTCTAAAGCACATTTTGTGTTGATTGCATCTGTATTTCGTCTCCAATAGGATTGTTTTAATTTCAATGCCACACGAGATCTATATCCATAACGTTCTATTATAGAACATAAGAAATTGATTATTATTCATCTGCAACAATTTATATTGAAGGTGGTGGCTTTACCAGCGTAATTTTACAAGAAGTATAGACCAATGATTCCGCACCAAATATTAACGTCTTTTGTATATTGTCATCTAGTTTAACTCTGTAATTTGTCAAGTAAATAAATGTAAATGATTCTGTTAAATTCAAAAGGTTGCCAGTAGTACTAAAGAAAACTGCCCATTGCACTGACTATTCAGTTTATAATTTCATGTTGCTGCTAATTCCTTTTTACTTACGCCCTTAGAAATAAATTGAACTTTTATGATCGCAGTCTCGTGTACATTTTGCTTAATATCAGCTGATTGTTAATAGGACTGAAGTGGAGTAATCTGGACAATTTTTTGTAGTCATGGAACGCTTATTAGGAATTAAGCTTGCCGATATATGGTTTAATGTAAAACCAGTTCGATGAATGAATCACGTCTTCCAAATATCCAGCTCTGATAAATCAATAAGCTTAAAAAGAAGCAGACAGCATAATGTCGCGTTCTTGATCACTTATCAAGATCTATAGTAATCATTAAAAGGTGAAATAATTTTCATCGTCACTTAAATATTTATTGCAGAAAGACATATGCAAAGCTAGTCCGTATTATGAAACAAAATTTATTCTACTGTTGTTTCTTGTATCATTTATTACCCTGTAACCACATAAATACATTACTCCCTTAGGTTATAAAGTATGTTCTTTTAAGCTTGTAAAACCAACAACTTTATTTATTTAAGATATTTTTATTTAAAATTGTATACAAAGTTTTCTTGGTCAAGTTTATACAAACTTGGTGTAGGAATTTGAATATCTTTGCGTTGGTAAATGTATTTCTGCTTTAGAATATTATCTGAAAATATTGTAATGGAAATTTACGACAAACTAAGCATACGCATATATTTAGTGTGGTTATAAATTTGCACTTGAAACAATTTATGTGATTTCTTCATTAACAAGATTTGTTAAAGAGGATAGAAATTTTGAGGCAAACGAAAAAAATTTGTTACGAAAACACAGAAGCAAACTAAATATCATTTAAACTTGAGAATACTGTTTAATATAATTCCACGAAATGCATAAATTGTTTTACATGATCACCACAATCATTTAAAAATTTTTACTAGTTATTTGATAAATTATAAGACCGCGGTAATTATTTATGTATATGTAAATACTTTAACCATAAGCGTAATTTTAAAATATTATGGTTGCCGCAATGCCATAAGTAATTACATAAACATACAATCCCATAAATAATTACAGTGACCATAATATTGTTAAATAAAACTTGTAAAAATGTTGAAATGTTTTCGGTGATCATGTACAACAATATTTTGTGTTATCGTTTTCTCTACTCTATAGTAAAGGAAAAAGGGTGAAAATTGCCAGAAAAAGATGGGTCCTAGAACAGTCTTATTGTTGAAACATTTCCTATTTAAACTTCATTTGGCAGTAAGCTTTTTTATATACATATTGTATTGTTTTTTTAATGCTTAATTCCTTTTTACACAAAGAATTTTAAGAATTCTTTTCATAAATTTAATACATTTAAGTGTCACGAGTGTCGTCAGGAATGTCAAGATTGTTGAAATGTTAAAACAACTATCAAATGTAAGACGAGAAGAAAAAATACAAAAATGTTTAATTATTTAATGTCCGCCAATGTGACATGGAATTAAAATATGGAAACAAAAAAAAAAAAAAGTGAAAAAGCAAAGAAATATTTTTGATGAAAATACATTAAACAAAAAGAAAATGAACAGAAAAACCATACTAAGCAACATACATGCTATGTATGAAAATATTTAGTAGGCTGGCAATAAACACTGTAGTTTTAGCAAAATTAACAGTCTATAACCACTTGGAAATGATATATAGACTTTTAAGTGACTTATCTTTTTTACCATGACAAATAAGGAAAACTTATACATGAAAACCCAAATTTTTGTCATTAGTATTTATAACGACTAACCACTTCGTAACTCCAGACTTCCTAAAGTCTGCTCCTATAAATTAAAAATTTATTATCTCTCATGATAGCTATCTGATGTTCGAGTACATTTGGTCAAATATTAGGACTGAATTGTCACAGTAATAGGAAAAGCTTATGAAATCGTTTATCTTCCGAATATCCACCATCGACAAATCAATTAGGTCATGCAAACAGCCTATTCCATTCTCGTTTTCATCATTACAACTTCAAAACTTGTCATGCTTCAATATCCCCAAAATATCGTGGAGACTGCCCTGAGTCGTGAACATACTCCCTAAGAGAACAGAGCAAGAACAGAATGAGAAGGTGGATTCAATGTCATCACTTGCAATTGCCATCGATGGATAAATTAGGTCGTGCAGACTGGCCAGTCGTGAAACACATGCAAAGTCGGAATATGTTTAATCGATTCATTCTAGACCTCATCATGGCAACTTCTGCATCATATTCAATATCCTTAAGCAGTGTCTTGTCAACACAACAATATAGAAACAACAGATTTGTTGTGGCAACCGAATTGTTCCAAATGAACATATATCTAAAAGTTATCGCTATCAAAGCGAAACTCCAAAAATGTTGGTCAGATTGGACACACACGACAATCAGTTGTAACCATATCATTTGGCCAGGTATATCACCATGAACCCCAGATAACTAGAATTACTGCAGCTCGAAATGTCTCCCCATCTTATTAGTGCTCTTCCTCGATCAGGATAGATTGTATATCAGCATCAACCGGCATTCACAACAACTTAAGCCCTGCATATGTCGGGCGAAATTCAATATTCTCACCGCATATCCTATATTATAAGATATTTTATAGTCGGAAGCTTAGCCTTGTTGACGCTGCAACACTGATTTCCGAAAACAAAAAGCCATCGCATACCCCAGCCACAAACTCAATCCATTTACGAGCTTATCTTCAGCATAATGGGGCCAAAAAATGGCAGGTTTCTTACACTGGACAGAAATATTTCAGTTGTATTAGCCTGTTAGTTTTCCTCTTCGATACCATGGATAAGTATCGACAATCGACGATAGATAAGGTTCTTCTTTTGCCTTCACAAAGGCTCTACTGCTCTGTAATAGTTTACGGGATACGTGTAAATATCACATGAGCAAAGAAAATAAATATTATGGGCCTTTAATAATATGTGAAAATGAAGTATATTACACACTAGAGCACTGCTGGGAAAACACCCACCACAGCAGTGAGATTTGTGTATTAAGAGAGAAAATCATAAACATTTAAAAAATTGCGTAGCGAGACCTTGCTGGCACAAGTGCTAGTGAGTGTTTCGCCCATTTGTTCGCCAACAAAATCCCGAACTAGTTGCACAGTTGTCTTCATTGCAAAAAATGGAAGAGCCTTCTAATACTAGAACGTATGATTTCAGCTCCAATAGCCTGTCGACTTGCCTCTTAAAAACCAAGGGAAACACATTCGATGAGTATTTGCGACATTTCTTTTCCTATATGAATATCAAATTGGTTAAGATTGTTGTACAAAATATTATGGGTTTGTAATAATCTAAAAACGAAGTCAAACGCACTCTGGAATCAATCGCACCCTGGAGTTACTGAATGTCCAACAGTATTTTAAATATATAAGTTTCTCAAAGAAATCTCTAATCTTCATAATAACGCGGACTTGATTATAGCATATATTCGGCTGCCTTTCATGGACCAACATTCCGAAATCCCAAGATTGTTGCCAAGAATGAAAGGGCCTTCTAATACAAGAACGAATGATTTCAGCTCCATTAGCCTGTCTAATTGCCTCTTGAAAACCAAGGAAAAGGTCTATATAAAGATTAAATTAGTTAATATTGTTCTACAATTTCAAGGGATGATTTTAAATATCACTCGAACAAAAAGACAATATTAGGGGCCTTTTATTTTGTGAAACCGTAGTCTTTCATACTCTATAGTTTTTCAAACAAATTGCTGATTTTCATCGTAATACGGATTTGATTATAACCTGGTTTGTTCTGGTTAGCTAGTCCTATAATTCGGGGTCCTGATGTACAGTTGTTTTGCTTCTCAAATGAGGGAAGAGCCATTAGCCGGTCGAATTTTCTCTTGATAAATTATGACAATATATTCATTAAAAAGTTTGCATATTTTGTCTTATTAAGATTTGTGTTGGAAGTTAATTGACGAATTAAGTTGAAATTGCAGTAAAGCATAACAGTCGCTTATGTATCTATATATATTTATAAAAGTTTCCTAATGAAATTCTGTGTTACCCTAATAAATATTTTGCATGTTGTATGCAAGTAATGAATGAATGAATGAAAACTGAGAGAAAAAAATAATTCTTTGTCTATTTGGTGTGTTAACAAGCCTTAAATGAAAACAGCAAACCAGCCTTGTTAAGTGGAAAAACTAAATAGAATTTTAGTGTTAGTTTTGTTTTTTAAATTAATTTTTTGTATTGTGAGCGAAATGCAAAAATTCCAACAAGTGACAGGAGTTTGAGTGAGTGCTGAAAAGTGTGCTTCACATGAAATTAATGTTGAAAATCGTTAATTAAAAGTTTTTTCTGTTTGTTTTCAGCAGGTTCTTCCTCTATAAATTTAATTCCAAGTTTCACATTTTGTTTTGGCTGGTCATTAGTTTTTTATACCCTACACCACAATAGTGGGGGGAGTATATTGGATTTGTGCTGATGTTTGTAACGCCCAGAAATATTGGTCCAAGACCCACCTTAAAGTATACCGATCGACTTAGAACTTAGACTTTTTGAGTCGATTTAACGATGTCCGTCCGTCTGGCTGGCTGGCTGTCCATGTAAAGCTTGTGCGCAGAGTACAGGTCGCAATTTTGAAGATATTTCGATAAAATTTGGTACGTGACATTTTTCGGTCCAAGGATGAATGGGATTGAAATTGGTGAAAATCGGTCCATTATTTCACCTGGCCCCCATACAAACGTCCTCCCGAAATTGGGCTTTACTGATCATAAATCTTTGAATTATGCAAGTATACAAACAAATTTCACCAGAAATGAGTAATATATGAAGCTAATTCACATCTACAAATTTTGTCAAGATCAGTCCATAATTACTCGTAGCTCCCATATAAGCCCCACTACCGAAAATCACTTTAAAGAGCATAACTCTCTCAAAAATGTTGGTATCCAAATAAATTGAACCCAAATATATTTCATGTACGGTACAATTTTGTGAAGATCGGTCCATAATTAGTCGTAGCTCCCATATAACCCCACTTCCGAAAATCGCTTTAATGATCATAATTTTTTTAAAAATGTTGGCAATCAAATAAAATTCGGTACAAATAAGTTTCTTATATACAGAAATAATGATACCTAATATTATAATGATCGGTCCATAATTAGTCGAAACTCACATATAAGACCCTATTCGTAATTCAATTTATGCTCCATAAATCTTTTAAAATTATTTATATCGACATAAAGTTTAACACATATAATATTTATATTCACAGACATCATGACACTAAATTTTTGGATTATCGGTCCTCAATAACTCCCATATAACGCCCATTTCTGAAAAACTGTGGTATTATATGGTCGGGCTTGACCGACTATACTTTCTTACTTGTTTTTTTTTGTGGTTGGAATATCATGAGTTTCGGAAGCTAATTTCTATAGGTTTTTTTTTGCGTTGAAAATGTTTTGTGACATTTTTATAACTGTCAAGTGACTTTAGTTTGTTTTATTCATTATTTAAATTGTTGAGATGTTTTCTCTCAACTCAATGAATCTATGTATGTATGTATTATTTTGTCATGTTTTTCAAATGCTTTTTTGTTTTGCTGCTGCTCTGCTTGAAAAACATTATTTTGCAGTTATTTGTATCTGTAATAACATATTTGTATCTATACATTTGCAATCTACAATCATTTGGCTGTTTATAATCCTCCTACGCTATATTATTACTTAGCTCTCTTTGCTTTAGTTTTTTTTTTTTTTTTATATTTGCCATTGCTGCGAGTAGCTGGCTGCACATTAATCATACGCTGATACCGTTGCTTTTTTTTTTAGCTGTCTGTATTTTTAAGATGCTTGTTAGATCTTTTAGATTTAACAAACAAAAAACTATACAATATTTGTACATGGAGCTGTACATATTGTTTAGAAGTTTGTTTTTTTTTTCATTCATTTTTACAACAATCTTATATAAGAGTTTTTTATAGAGTATTTGCTAATACTGGGGATACTACTCTACTCTACTTAGAAATTAAAATTAATTTATTACTTTTTTCGACAACAACTACAAATTGTCGTTATAAAAAAAAACACATGTGTGTATCATGTGACTGTTAAATGTTTTTAGTTTTGTTAGTATTTACCAGTATCTGATCGGAAAATATATCAATAAATTGCTGTAATATTTATTTAGTACAGATTTAGATAAATTATGGCAATTTATACATTAGCAAGACAATGTTAGAATATTTTGTCTTACCCAAGATTCTTGTTAAAAGTTGTTTTATGAGGCAGTGAGTTTAAATTGAAGTTAAACATAATTTTAATAAATTTTTAAAAGACTTAGCAATAACAGAATTAATGGTTTGTTTTAAAGATTATTGATAATACCTTATAAAATTTAAAAAAATTAAAATTTTTTCAATTATTTAAAATTTAAATTTTTGGCAAACATATTTTTGGGGAGTTGTAGTTTTCTGAATAAAAAACTTTGTTTAGATTTCAATTCATAAATCAGACGAAATAACTGCAGTCTTTCTCAGCAAAAAATGATTAAAATGTTTAAACAAGTAAAAACAAATAAGAATGTATAGACTGTCAAGTCCGGCTTATTATTGACCAATCAAAATAATACAATTTATTAGGAGTCTTCTGTGCAAATATAAATTATTTGATTTAAATATCAAAAATCAACTCAATATTTATGCACGTTCAGATGATTTTTGGTAGAGAGTCTTATATGGGAGATATGAATAATTATAGAACGTTACACGGTGGTCTAGATTCTGGAACAGAGGTAGGCAAAGCGTAAAATGAGGTTGTCTGTGTGAGCGAACTACCCAGCAAACATTAACATAATTATATAAATTATACAAAACAACTTAGATAGGAAACATACACTCACAATATATTTTCCGAAATTAACAACGGAATTGATATACAAACTTATAATACTTCAAAAGCCGATTACATGCATGTTACCAAATGCATTATCAATCATAAAATATTTTTCGTAATTCATTTAGAAATCAGTCCGAAGTTTGTTGCTCAAACATCAGTCTTTTAACCAACTGCCATTTTTCCGATTTGGGTATCAACTACAGCCATCACGTGTACCCCGAATTTAACCATTGTCCCTAATTTAACCATTGTGGTGCAGGTCCCTTTGGGGTACACGTGATGGCTGTAGTTGATACCCAAATCGGGAAAAATGGCAGTTGATTAAATGAAATAGCTGAGCTACTATTTACGTGTAACATGTTACTGTTAAACTTGATTTGTCCCTAATTTAACCATTGTAACATTTCTGCAAAAAAGAAAGTTGCTAAAAAAAAATCACCCTTTACAGCAATTCCACCTTCACTTCCTCTTCAAAATAACCATATTGATTATATTTTTAAGACCTATTGCCATTCTTATGTCACACTACAAATGTACGATGAATGATAGTAACTCCAGAACATTGTTGAAAATGTCCCCAAAATTTGTTTGGTAAGCTTTGTCGTGTACTTTGGATTATTGTCTTGTTCGAATTGCCATATATGTGCATTTGCCACGACAGCATTACATCATTTAGTACTTTCACGTATTTCTTCGTATTTAAAATACCAACAATTCCGTGATTTAGGCCAACAGCATTCCAGGAGAAACGTCCTCATAGCAAAACAGACCCTCCACCATGATTTACTACCCGTGAAATATAATTAACGTTAAATTCTTGATTAATGGGACTTCTAATATATCTTCGACCAAAGAGCAAACTTCCACTGATTGGCCGGCCTTTCAATTCCAGTAAGATCTGGGAAATTTTACTTAACGTTTTCTTTGAACTTTATAGGTCGATTACGGATGGCAACCGAACCTCAGTGGAGTTGGCAGTTGCCAAAAACATATTACAGATGGCAACTGACAACTGTAAGCTTGTTAACTTTAGTTGCCGAACATGGCAACCGAGAATTTGTGGTTGCTTTGGTTTTTATTTTAAGTGGCAAATTTTTAGTTATTCATCTTACATAAACAGGCTGTTAGTTATTTTGCTGTTAAACTATTTATATTTTTAAAATATAAATATTTGTTTTCTGCTCGAAAATTCGAAAAAAATGATTAAACACGAAACTTGCATGTTAGTTGCGTTGCCTATTGGCAACCCAACTCCAGTCTGTCTCTAAAAAATACAACACATTTGTGCATATGAAAATACGCGAAATAACGGCGTCGGCTGAATTCGTCATATGCGGCGAACTCTGAAATATTGTCTATTTCTATTGCTTTCACCGGCGAATGACTAAAGGTGGATTCATTTTTATTAAGAATAAATGATTTTTTTCCAGAGAAATTTTTTTTTACGGAGAGTTTTTTGCAGCACGATTCACCCATTTCGAACGATTTTTCTGAAAAATCAAAGCTGCCATATGTAAACAAAATCTATTAGTTTTACAAGTGCGGCCATTGATTTATTTTGCTTTGGGTTTTAAGTGCCAAAATACAAATATTAAATGGAAATACATAAGGCAACCTATTGGCAACTCAATTCATTTTTGTCCAGAAAAAATATAAAATTAAACCAATTCAAGTTCGTAAAAGATATTTGCTCTCTCTCAAAAAGAGAGACGTCAAACTTCATATAAAAAAAATATTGTTCGAACAAATTTTTTGTTAATAACGAATGGGTGAATCCACCTTAACAAACAATACAAAGTGACCATGTTTCGTTTTAGTTTTTCGAGTTTTAGTGAATAATGTTAATTTTTATTTTAATTATTGTTTTATTTTTTCTTTATATAATTTTAAATAAATATACAAAATAGTTAACTATAAAAATTGTTTTTACCTGTGTTTTTGTTAGTGTTTATTTTTTTTCATATATATTTTTTTTAAATATGGTCACATTATCTATCAGCTGTTATACGAAAACAAAAACATTAAAATATTAAAAATTATTTGAGCACTGCGATAAAACGGATATAAGTGAATTATAATTAAAATGGTAAAAAATTAATACATAATTATGTATATGGGACACAATTGGCGGGATGGTAAATTTATTCGGTAAGAATATATTGAAAAAGTTTTACATACATAACTGTCACTAATAACAGCTGTATTTGTATCGTCATTACTGCAAATTCTTCGAATGTGCACAGCGAATTGTCGCCAACTAATTCGTTGTGTTGGACGAAATTCGTCATTCGTCCCAGTTGTGATCCTAGCATAGGAAGCAGCTTCATGCGCTTTGCTCTTTTATAAAGCCTATGATTTACCAAACGGCCGAAATAGTTCGCTTAGATAACGTCACATTTAATTCTTCATAAATTTTGCGTTGCATGTCAGTGGATTATTTTTTTGGTTTGGCTTTAGAGATTCACCTTATATTCCGTTAGGTATTTTAATGTTTTCTGGACCTTTTGCGAAGGGGAACGTTAGCTACAGTGTCATAGGTCTTTATATGCTTTAAGGAATTGAAAAACTTTTTTCTGGAACACTTCAGCTGTTTTCCTATTTCTTTATAAGACTTCCCAAAATGGGCAGGAGTTTAACAATTTTGCATGATCGAGATGCCCCACTTTGAAACCTTTTAGCTTCATTCCTGATTGTTTCATCTTCCAAATTCATATTGGAATACTCCTTTCCAATGCCCTTATGAAATTACATCGCAATCAGATCACCTAGTTAAAAATGCCAGGATTATAACCAAAATATTTCGATTCTGAGCCACGATACATTATTAATAGCCTCTTACAAGTATAATACTATTTAAATTTCTGTTTCCATGAAACAAATCTTTCGGCGGGCATAATACAGTATACCCGGGTTAAATGTCTCACTAAAAAATCCAAAATTGTTGGGCACTTGTCCGGGGAAGGTAGCGTTTACGGTTATTTACCCTTTAAAGGTAATTAAACGAATTTGCTTAAATGCATTTAAGAAGATAATTATTAGAATACTTGAGGGGACATGACACATTACAATTAAATTCTGCAGCTATTTGGTGTTTTGTTTTCCCCCTTTTTTTGCGATAAAGATGTTTTCTTGGGAGCCATTTCATTAAAAATGTATGTAACACTTTAAATTTGATTAAATTCATCAATTTTTTTCAAACTTATGTTTCTATAATTTTACCACTAACAATAAATGAAAACAATTAACACGCACGAAGTTAACAGGTGCCTATTGAAATTCTTACAAAATTGTATAAAAAGGCACTTTGGGTAAATAAACGAAGTTCAACTAACGAAAATGTCAGTGATGGGAAATTTTTTTGGAGGTAATAACCCAAATTGGGTATTTAAGCG
Organism: Bellardia bayeri; assembly: GCA_950370525.1. Classification (NCBI taxonomy): domain Eukaryota; kingdom Metazoa; phylum Arthropoda; class Insecta; order Diptera; family Calliphoridae; genus Bellardia; species Bellardia bayeri. Next base: position 86,493,817 of record OX493265.1, on the reverse strand, counting down.
AAAGTTATTAAAACGTGTTGTTTTATTTGAAAAAAAAATCTGAAAAATAAACGGGGATTTACAAGACGAGGTAAATAAACGAAAAAGGCAATTAAGCGTGGGGTATTTAAGCGGGGTATACTGTACCAACTCAAGAGACGTGAAGAACTCTCAAGTCGTGGTTTAATGTGCGCATTAATGATCATTTTCAGTGATTTAGTTAGAATGGTGATAATGTTAACAAAAGAAAATACCTATTTTGCTTCTAAAATTGGAACTAATTTGAGAGAAAGGCAAGATATAATAAAACTGATTTTTTTTGTTTGTCTAGGATAAAATAAACCAGTCGTTGGCAGTGAAATAAGTGGTTGTCACTACTAATCTAACATAGTCAGCCCAATCATGAATAAAAATTACGCGGGAGTTATTTCCCATTTTATTTTATTTTATTTTATTTTATTAACACTGAATTTAGGAAAAATGGGAAAAGGTAAAAAAACTCCCACGGAATTTTTATTCATGATTGGGCTGAGTGTGTTTTGTTTGCCAACTTCATCTAAATTAACAGAGTAGAATATCTCATTTTTATTTCAGACTTTAAATTTATCAAAATTTCATGCCTTAAACTTTTTTCTACCTAAATTTGAATTGAACGAATGTTAATATCAATTTTATTATCCACTTTCATCACCATCAAAGCTATTAATTTGCTGCTAGACATAATAACATAAATATGTAATACACCCTAATTTTGCATAGCATAGCCTTAAGTGTTTTTATAATAATAATTTAATAGCATACTTCTAAGGCAAACAATATATACATAATACTAGCACTTTATGGCCCAACTGCAAAGCACCATCTACAAATTTATATACAATTATTACCACTGCCAAGGTGTATAGAAAAAGCTATTTAAAATACAAATAACGAATGAAAGAAATTTAAAAAAGAAATATTTAAATAACTTAGAGAAGTAAGACTTACAATTTACACCTTATACAAATAAATTTTAAACAGAATATTTTATTTCTTTTTGTCTTTTATTAACAGAAAATGAAAATAATATAAAGAAATCATAGAAACACAAACAAATAAGGACTTGTAGCTTTTTTGAAAACATTCAAAGTTCGGCAGGAAATGGAAGTTGTAAAGGAGTAAAGCAATAGTTTGACATCACTGTTGACCAGCGTGGGACTCAACAGGAAAAACAAAGAAGAAAAATTAATTTGTTTAACTGCAGCACCACAAGTTACGAGTACGTAAAAACACCATAAAAAAGGTAAAAAGAATAATTGAAAAAAGCAACAATTTTGTATAAATTATGTGATTTTGTAACTTTAACCTTTAAGGAAATTTCCTTAGCTTCCTTTATATGATTTTTTTCCTTGTTATTGTTTTTAGAGGAGGCCAAAGTAATTCGCCCAACAATAGATAACATATACGAGTATTTACATGTCTTTTTATTAATAGATAATATGTGTAACAAAATTACAAAGCCAGAAAGAAAATTTAGCTATAAATTATAAAACGGTACGGTGCAAAACATTTCCCAGAAAAGATTGTGCTCCGATTAAAAAGCATAAATATATGTACATATATAAAATTGTATAACTATACTAACAAGTGCGTAAATTGCTTTGTTATCTAATTCATGCATGAATTAGACGTCTTCACAGTGCACTAAACTTGGTACAAGAACTTATTTAAGGGACAATGGGAATGTTTTAGAAAAATAATTATACCAAGGTCATACATTCTTACATCCTAAAACACAAAGATTGGACTTAATAACAATAAGCTGTAATAGTAGAAAATTTACAGAAACCTGTACAGTTCCTCATACATCTTATAACCATTCTTATTTTCAGAAAGAAAACATTATACAGTGTCAAAAGTATTCCCTCCTAAACAGCTAGATTTTTCACAGCCCACTGAATGCCATTAGTTGTCACATTGTTAAAAGTTCCTTATATATCCAAGGAAGCAGCCAATCATCTTTCAATAGTTTTTTGTAACATTCGGTTTCGGTTATACAAATCGAAACATAGACACCTAAAGTTGATGTATCCAGTCTGTCGTGTCTTAATTAAGAAAGAGTTTAAAAATTTTTCATTCAACTTCCATAAGTGTTGGATATATTAATTTCCAAAAGGGACAACTGCTTCCTTTCAAAACGGAATCAAAAGATTTCACTTGAATTCTTGCATGCAGCAGGCAACCACGTAAACCAACAACTATTTCAGCTGATAGAATTATATTATAGGAGGGTATATTGGATTTGTGCTGATGTTTGTAACGCCTATAAATATTGGTCCAACACCCACCTTAGGAAGAATCACTCCCTAAGTCGATTTAACGATATCCGTCCGTCTGGCTGGCTGGCTGTCAATGTAAAGCTTGTGCGCAGAGTACAGGTCGCAATTTTGAAGATATTTTAATAAAATTTGGTACGTGATATTTTTTCGGTCAGAGGGCGGTTGGGATTGAATCTAGTGGAAATCGGTCCATTATTTCACCTGACCCCCATACAAATGTCCTATCGAAATATGGGTTTCACGATCATAAATGTTTGAATTATAAAAGTATCCAAACAAGTTTCATCACTAATGAGTAATAAATGAAGCTAAATCACATCTACAAATTTTGTGAAGATCGGTCCATAATTTGTCGTAGCTCCCATATAAGGACCACTTCCGAAAATCACTTAAAAGAGCATAACTCTCTTGAAAATGTTGGTATCGAAATAATATTGAACATAAATATGTTTCGTACATATACATATAACATGGTAGAATTTTATAACGATCGGTCCGTAATTAGTCGTAGCTCCCATATAAGGCCCACTTCGTAATTCACTTTAACCTCCATAAATATTTTAAAAGTATTTATATCGAGATAAAGTATTACATACATAATATTTATATTCACGGAAGTCATGGCACTAAATTTTTGGATGATCAGTCCATAATAGGTAATATCTCCCGTATAGCGCCCATTTCTGAAAAACTGTATTATACTGGGTGTAGGGTCAAGCCCGACTATACTTCCTTACATGTTTTTTATAAAATTGCACCTGAAACATCAAGGGATATCCAACAGGCTAAGAAAATTTACAGAACATACCGAAATACATTGAAAAAAAGAAAAACAGTTTTCAGTGAATTATTAAATAAAAAGTTTTTATTAATTAAAAGCGTTTTTTTTTTTAAATAAAAACGTTTTTTCACAGAACTTTTCAACTTTTCAAAAAACTTTCCTAAAAACCAGTTTTCAATAAAAAGCGTATTTCATTAAACATCGTTAAGAACATTTTTAAGTCAAAACATTTTTAATTAAAAAAACGTCTTTAATTTAAAAAAAAAACGTTTTTAATTAATAAAAGCGTTTTAATTAATAATTCACTGAAAACTGTTTTTCTTTAAACAACGTTTTAAAAGCAAAACAACTTATCTAAGTCAAAACAACGTTAAAAAACAAAGTTTTTGAGTGAAAACCAAGTTTTTAAGTAAAAACAACATTTTTAAGTTAAAAAACATTTTTTTACTAAAAATAATATTTCTTTAAATGAAGAATTTTCCTAAAAACCAATTTTCAATAAAAAACGTATTTCATTAAACATCACTAAGAACGTTTTTAAGTCAAACCCCGTTTCTTTCACTAACAACTGTTTTTCTTTAAATAAAGTATTTTACTAAAAATACAATACAATAAAAATCGTATTTCAAAAAAAGACCTGTTATTAATTTAAAGTTATATTGTCTTCACAATTTATTAGCGCACGATTATGCGAACATATGGTAAAATATTATATGAGCGACAAATGCCTCTAAATTTAAAGATGAATTCCAAGACAATGTCGTCAATGAATACATGTGTGACAAATGTCGCGAAGTATGCAATACATAAAATGCGACATTCGCGCTTATCTTGAGTGACAAATGTCGTAAAATGTTCGAGACTACAAAAACGTCATTGTCATTCAAAGTTGAATTCCAACACAACACACGACAAATACCGACTAAAGCTCGAAAGATTCATAGTAAAAATGTCTTCCTTTATATGTATATGCATACAATTAAGAGATTAGCTCCTTCAACAAATCGCACATTTCATAAATTACAGTATCTTGATAACTTTCTTAAACAAAATATGTGATTACCCCTAAATCACAAACATACATATTTTCCTTTCCTTTGGGCCACCTACATATTGCGAGTTTAACACACATTAAAGGTTAAAATGTCATCATTAAAAACAACATTATTATTACTAAAAGTTTCCTATTCTTAACATTTCTGCTTTATTGGCTTCTTAACAATGTCGTTATACTAAAGAATAGATTTAAAATGTCATTTAAAACTACATATATTATTATATAGATTTTTTAAACATTTGTCCAAGCCATTAAACTTAAAAAAAAATATTTTCTTAAACAAAACTGTCATAAAACATATTTAAGGTAGACTAGGGGAAAATGTAATGTTTAAATACAATGTAGAAAACTAAATGTTTTATACTCTCTAGAGTCGAGGAATGACGACACACCTTTATTTCAATGTTGCAAACAATTACAAGAGGGAGTAGTAGGTGCTCTGCTATGTAGATAATTATCTATGCCAAGTAGTAAGAATGACGTTTTATATTTGTGACAAAAAAAAAAAATAAATTAAACATAAAACTATTCCACTTATTTAAACAAATACAATGAAAAAATATATAGTTTCCGGGGGACTATATAAAAATGAGCACTGAGTATTAATTTAAAGCTCAATTAAACATTATTTACGCTCTAGAAACGTTCAATTGCAATGTTAAAAGTAAAATATAATTTTTATTATAATTTTCAATGTTATTTATTCTCAAACTAACAACTATAATGTAACTTAATTTACCTTATATTACAAATGAGTTTTATCTACTGCCCAAAAAATTACAAAAAAAACAGTTTTTTTATAATAAGTTTCTAACGCGTAGTTTTTTTTTCTCTTTTCTAAGAAACGTGCCCTGCGTTTTAGACACGTTTTAAACTCCTCTATGTTTCCATATATAAAAAAGTTTTTATAGCAGTTGCCAGAGTTAGGTAGATCTTGGAATACAAGTAGTAAAAAAAATAATAATAAAAAAATTACGATTTCACGTTTTAAAGAAACGTTTGGAAAAGGACATTTATTAAGACTATTAAAATGTCAAAGGATTAGAAGTATTTAGCGATAAGAGAAATGTACTCTTTCAAGGTAGTACTACCAAAATAACGCAACTACTTTGTTAGCCTATTAATCTAAATATTTCGGGTTCAATTTGTGTGAAAATTTGTTGTGAAAACTCATATAGTTATAATATTTCGTGAAAACCCATATTTGTGAAAAATTAAATTTTTTTGGTAAAAATGTTGTCTTTTTAGCGATTTGTTATCAAATCTAATCTCGTCATCAAATATGTAAAGAAAGTTAGATTTACTATAAGAGCTACAAGATGAATGACACTGTTTCTCTTGTTTTATTGAGTTCATTTTTCGTCATTTACCGCTGTTTTACTTTATAATGATATATCATGAATCAAATAATAATGATTGCGCAAAGAATGTCGTATTCAAATTTATATAAAAGTTAAGCAAAATTAAAAAATATTTTTTACTTGTGACGTCGCAAGAAGAAATTTTGCTCTCAATTTTACTCTCACAGTTTTTGTAAAATATAAGTTCCGAATCACACAAAGCAACTTTTGCTGCTCAACTTTTGAGTTTGTTGGTGATAGAGGAAAGAAGAGTGGTCCCCTCTCTCTCTTTTTTTCCCCTCTCACCCAAAAACTCAAAAGTTGAGCAGCAAAAGTTACATTGTGTGATCCGGGACTAACGGACCTGCGCAATGCGAAAGTTAAAAGTTGTTATTGTTACCAGATGGGCGACAATGAAGCTTTTGTTGTCTTGCGACATTTGTCGCTTGTGTAATCTTTTATTATATTCTAGCATAAATATTTTATAAAGTCGTCGATGGATATACGAATTAACTTAAAAATTAACATCAAAATAAACTAGAATGGCACACTTCAAGTCTTGCACACTTGGCGACATTTGTCGCCCATGTAATCATTGACGACAATGTGTTGGAATTCATATTCTAAAAACAATAATGTTTTTTAAATCTGCATATTTGGCGACTCGTATTGTCGTGACCTAATAATCTTTGACGATAATATTGGGTTATAAGTCTTATATAACCCTCCGTTGGGTGAGTAATCCGTTGTCCTTATGCGAATTACAAGGTCCACAGAGACCTATTTATAATTGTATGGAATTTTATATGAAAATTACATTTTGTTTTGCTTTATTATTATTTTCTAATTATACTTGTATAATAAATGTAAATGAAATTTTTATTTAATTTTAATTAATTATTTAACTTAATTTTTATTTAATAAGAAGCAAAAATTAACTAAAATTAACAGAACACGTTTGTGATGTGTTCAAACATAAAGCAGGTAACAAAAATTCAAAAAGGGACAAGAAATAATCCAAAAAGTAACTTAATTTCAAAGAATACGTTTGCGATGTGTTCAAAACAATAAAACAAGTCGAATGAAAGTACATTGATTAATCATTTCTGGAAATTTCAGTACAAGTTCCCAGCGAAACTTTTCACAAGTTCCTGTACTAAACACCTTTAAATCTCAATAGAAACTAAACTGTTGGTCAAATCGGCTTGAAGTTTTTCTGAACAAAATTCCCTTGAAATACATATGGGGGTCCGCTATACTTTCCATGGACCATCAAAGTGTGATTTCAGTTTGAAAATTAAATAGCTCAGGGATCTTACCCAACGGAGGTTTAATATCGTTGACCTAAATTAAAAGCATACAGTCATTATTACTGTGTTAAAAGTGAGATAAGTAACAATATCGCACTTCTAAACGAGCACACTTAACGACATTTGTCTTATGGTCTTTAACGAAGTCGGTATAGAGTTTGTAAATCGAAAATTATAATGTCATGCACTTCACGTTCTTAACGATAAAATCGTTAAAATATAAAATCTATAAAAAATTGATATGAAATTAATAATTTTTAATAAAGCACATTTAAGAAATGCTATAAAATTATTAACCAGCTGTGTATTTTTAATATACATATGTATATAAAATATTGAAAAATTGTTAAACAAAAGAAATATTAACTTCCTAAAGAAATTTCAATAGACAATACTACAAGAAAAGAAAACAATACAAATTATTGTATGGGATTAAGGATGGACATACAAAAGAAAGAAATATAGAAATGTTGACATTCAAATAATATTTTTTGTGATTTTATGAGTTTAGATAATAACTTCCTACCTTTTTAATCATCACAATTTCAATTTATTATATACGATTTACTAAGACAGCTACTAAATCCCAATTGAAGATCCTATGATAAGTTATAGCACAAATAATGTAAAAAAAAAAACTTTGACAGTTTTAACGAAGTCTGATTGACAAGATTCTTACATTTTCATCAGCAACCTGTTGAGCAACATTGTCGCTCAGCACACTATTACTAAGGGTGTACAGTGACTGCTCCATAAAGGGAAATAGTATAGAGTTCGGGACAAAATCCTATTTTAGGCTTTCAGATTTTTGCTCTATTCTTTAGTATAGCGATATCTAAGTTAACCACAGCATGCCAGGTATTTTTGAATGAGATAGCGAAACATTATGGGTCATTTTAAATAGTACAAAAATTAAGCCCCCTTGAATGGTATATCTCCCACGAGTCTTAAATTACTGTTCTGTAGGAATTGTTAGGACTGTTTGGACACAGACAATGTGATCTAATAAAATCATATGTGCTATTGCGAGGTGAATTTTGTTCGCATTTGAACTAGGCAGGAGGAATTCACTCATTAGCTTTTGTCGTGACTTAATTAGGCTAATTGTTTCAGTAGTTAAAGGACATTGTACTTTCGGTTCAATGATTGTAGTAGATGCTGCCATAATGTGGAGGTTGTGGAGACATTATCTTACATATTCTGCCAATGTCCGGCCCCAACAATCACGAGGAAGCGCATATTAGGGTAGTTCGAAGTGATTGATGGATGCCCATGGAACCTAGCCTGTGGTACACACAGTAAACTCTAAAAAGCTATTTCGTTATTTAGGTTTCCATGGATAAAAATATACTTTGATTTGACTTAAAGTTCTTGGCACTATCAATTCAGTTCAATTAATGAATGAGTTTTTAGTTGTTTATGTAAAAAAAATTATTTGTAATTCTTGTAAAAAAAAACATTATCTTCATCAACTTTTCTCTATGAACTTAACAACTTTTCTGACACTTATTTAATAGGCACACTACTTCTCTACTTTTCATTTTATACATACACATATATTTTAAAAGGCAAATTTTAGACGAATTGTGCTTATTTTTTAAGCGACAAATAATTTTATCGCCCATATAGCAACCTACTCGCAAGACTCTGTCAGTCGTCAACAGACAACAATTACATAAAACTTTGTCGTCAATTCAAATTGTATTACTTTGTCGCCTATTACTGGCCTTTTCATATTATGTTGAAGTTGTTGAAAACCCTTTTAATAAACAATGTTTAAGTTCATTTAGTAAATATTTGAATCGGGCCGATTTAACCATAAATAGATGTGATGCTGTTATTTTGAAATATTTTAATTAAATTTAATGGAAACTAACTTACCTGGTACAAATTTGAAGACCCGTAGTATTATAAATGATGTTTGTTGCAATTGTTCGAAAATAGAGATGTTTTAAACATAGTAAAGTTGTAAAGACATTAAGCAAAGAGTCTTTAAAGACTGTTGAGTACTACTGAAAATTATCAAATAAAAATAACGTTTTAAATTAGTTGCTATTCATTATATGTTAAATAAATTTCTTATATACAAAATAAATTATACACGATATAAAATAAACTATATTACTAGTGCAAAATATTTATAAAGCTGTTATAAGAATTAGAAAAAATATTATGCTTTTTAGACATGAAGTTCCCAGATATTAAATGAGAACATATTTTAAGTATAGATTCTTAAGGAACAAATTATAATTTGTTTTAACTTTATCTTTGCTAGTATGTTTAAATCAAATTTTTGTTTAATAGAAATACTTTAAACAATTTGTGTTGGTCAATAAATGTTTTTAAAAGTCATAAATGAATTGCTATTGAATTTGAAGCAAATCGCATAGTTAATGCTAGAGTTATTAAGATATGAAAATAAGGTTCTAAATAAAAAGGAAATAATTTTAAAAAATATTTAGTAAATTATGATTTAAATATGTATCTTCAAATGTCGACAAGTGCTTCGGTGGCTCTTTTTGAAACATTTTAAAAAAATCTTTAAATATACATAAGTATGTAAGTATGTATCAATATTTCGTATATAATAGTACATACAATTTCGTTCAAATAAGATAAAAAATTGAATTTTATAATGGCAAATATAAGTTTTAATTTAATAAGTTGTACTCTACCTTTTACCTTATTTATACTTTTTAACATTTTTGAGTTTCAGAATCACTGCATTTCTATTGTTCCTATTTTCTGTCGTAATTATAAATAACAAGTGTTGTAAAACATATAATTAAAACCTGTACATAAAAAATTCTAAAACTCACTTTTAATGCAAACAAAAACAAAAAGAACAACTTCTTCTCTTTGAAAACAGCAGGAACAAAAAGGTTAAATGTCACAAAACGGTACGAAAAAAACCAAACACAAACACATTAAAAATGTTTACAAAGCAAATAAAGTTTCTCTCTCGGTCACAGTGCTGCCAGTATTTTTTTAGAGCTGATCCCCAATTTTGGATTTGTCATCCCCAAAAATCCCCAAACTGATTTTTTTTGATTTAATTTTTGTTTTTTTTTGTAAAATTTTTATTTTATTTAAAAAATAACATATTTATTTAATAAAATTAATTTTTATCGATAGCTACATATGTATATTAATGTTCAAACTAATTCGATTTGTATTTATAAATCTTGTAAAGAAAAAATTGCACATAATTTAATATATAGAAGTATAAAGAGTTTAGCATTTCCAAAACTTCAGAATAAAAATCTTCTGATTCATCAGCCTCAGAAATGTTGTTGTACATATTGCTTGTATTAAAAAGCTTTAGCATTTCAGCAGGTGGATAAATTTTTCACAACAAATTGAATTATTTTTAAAGTATGTGTTTATTCTGAGAAATGTTTCCAATAATTCATATTGCATTTTGTTACGTATTTTTGTTTTGTTAGTATTCATTATTGAAAAAACGCGTTCAACGCAAGCGTTACACTTTACTCGTATATGTACATTTCAAACCTTTTGCCGAATCTTCGCGTTCCCAAGATACATTATGATTTTTTTAATAAAATTAGTATTTGCAGCCATTTTAAACAGTAAAAAATACATATTTACATACTTCTTCTTTATTAGAAACCATCCACTATAAATAATAATACACATTTTTAGACTTGCCAGTTATAAATAAAATCCCCAAAAAATCCCCTAAAATTTATGTCATCCCCAACAAATCCCCGAATACCCAAGAGGAACTTTTTATCCCAAATCACGAAAAAAAATCCTCAATTTGGGGATAAATCCCCTAAACTGACAAAGCTGCTCGGGCACACTCTTTCTCTCTCAGTCTCTCCCACTATCCAAATTATAACAGCTAACAAAACAAAAACACACATACGACATTGAAAGTAAAAACAACAATAAAGCCAACAGAAAATTGTAAACAAACATTTACATTTTAAACATTATTTACAGTATGTAGTGTGAATAAAAATTACTTTGGTCATTAAATATAAGAAATAAAAAACACGGTGGGGCTGAATGGAAAATATGAGTTGTAATTAAAAGAGAACTACGACTAAAGCAATTTTCAGTGTTGTCATCAGCAACTTTCAAAATTACACCTAAGATGAAGAAAAAAATACCCGATTTGAATAAAATTACACATCATACCAAATTACGTTACATATTATTGAACACTTTTAGAAAACACAAGAAATCAATCACAGGAGATCAAATTAGTCATATTATAATTATATAGTAACTTAAAGCAAATTAACAAAAATAACATTAAAAAGTTATAATAAATTAATACAATAAATTTAATATAATAAATAATATAAAAAGCTATACTGCCAAAATTGGTTGCATATACTTGTTCAAGCAACTTTAAGCAAATTTTGTATGAAAATTTTGTCTTAAAGCACACTTCAAGCCTACTTTATTTTTTATAAATACGGCAGTTAATGTGTGTTTCAACAGTCCCACTGTCGACTGTCTATCACATTCACCATGCTCACCTAATACAATCCTTGTAAATCTTTAGTCTTTAGCCATAAAAAAGTGTTTAAGAGAAAAATACTACAAAAGAAAATACTATTTTAAAACCGGCGGATACAATTTTTAATTTCAATACAAGTCTATTACCTAGAAAAGACTGTGGAAACAAAGGGGCAGGGTTTGCTGTTGCACAAGAAGACTGATTTTGTAAATGACAGGTAACATTTAAATTAATGAAATTCATTAAACATTTTTGAAAACCAAACAAAAAATAGCATTTCATTTATGCTGAAGGTGATGACAGATAAAACCCATATTGGAGATTTTAACATTTGTACATTTTTAAAGAGAAAAAAACCAGATTCTCCGACACTTGTGAAAGATCTATGGTTAACATTTAAAATGCCATTTGAATTTTAAATAGATGTCTTAAGAAATTTTTGTGTAATGATGTAGTAGAGGGATGTTTTATTTTTCATTATTTTATGGCATTAGTAATGAGGTATTCTTCCATTAAAATGGAAATTTGAAGAACTACTGTACATGACGCGAGAGTCGTTTGAGATAATTTTCTTAAAAAAATATAAAAGATAAAATTTGTAAAAGTTTTTTTCAATTCCAAAAAGGGCTGTAACAACTCTTTAAAGAACAGATGAAAACCTTTTTAATTGTGAGATTAATAAAGGTACGGTCACACTTGGTCACAAAAAAGCGTAACCACTTGATTTAACACAAATTTATTTGGCGTTGTTTACTCTTACAAGAGTTTTGCATGATCAAAGAGCATCAAATAAAATAAAAATAAAAACTTCGTTAATTTAGGACAAGCCACAATTAAATTAACGAAGTTTTTTAAATAAATAAACGATTTGAACTCGTTTGTATTTAGTGGTTACGTCTTTTTCGGCAAATATTTGCCAAGTGTTAAGAGTAAATTATAAACTATTTAGAGGACTAAAGAGAAACAAAATTTTAACAAACATTTACTGCCGTATTTATAAAAAATAAAGTATGCTTGAAGTGTGCTTTAAGAGAAAATTTTCATACATAATTTTCTTAAAGTACACTTGAAGTCTACTTTAATTTTTTATAAATACGGCAGTTAGTCATTATTTTTGAGTTATATGTTATATTATGCCGACCACTGATGTAAACTCTTAATAAGCCTTGCTTATTTACCAATTTGGATTAGATGACTGACTACGAGTCTAAAGATTCCTTCTTTCCAATATTTCACAAACAATTCAAAATCCCTTTAATATTCCACTGTTTCTCTGTTACATCACAAGACTTCCTTCCCACTAAATTTAACTTGTTTCTCCTAATTATTAATTACAACTTAAAAACAACTAAGTTTTCCTAGAAAAGCTAAATATATCTTTATAATTAATAATTCTTGGTATTTTCATCAATGTAGTCACTTGAATTCCTTTCCATATACATAACTTATTAATTTCAACAAATTAATAACATTACTAACATTAGCTATTAAGGAGAAGCTAAATAAATATTTATCAAACTCTAAAACATACTTCCGTTCCCTGTAAAATACCTAACCTTCCAACAAATTACACAAAATTTGTCTTAAACCTAGAAAAATTATGAGCGTCAATCCCCCCCCCCAAAAAAAAACACATTCAAAGACGAGTAATTGTCATTATTAGCTTTGCGCTAAAACATTGCTTAATGAAAAACAACCTTCGAATGTAATTTGTCTTTTTTGGCCACCTATCCCAAACAAAAGCTAGACGAAATGTACATACATATATAAATTAAAAGTTTTTGAGTTTTTGTGTTTGCCACAAATGTTTTGCCACAATGAGAACAAATATTTTGTTGTGTATTCAAGACGATTAATAGATTAGTGGCTACTACTCCTTGTCATTAATATTTGTCATTTCGTGTAAACGATTTGGTGGAATTAGTTGGTTAAATTTGAAAGAGTATGTTTAAAGGTATGCAATTGTGATATTGAAATCAAAATTAACTTAAAAATAGCTTCTTTAAGAATATGCTAAAATCTTCTCCAATATTTTTTTTGGCAATCCACTGGGTTTTCTCTATGTTGTCTGCAGCTACCGATTGCGAATTTCGTTCCTTAAACGTTTCACTCTGTTTGCTGGGAAGATGCCATTTTTAACTTAATTCGTGTGACCAAATTAAAAGTTTGCAATAATCTATTGTAAAGGGTGATTTTTTAGGCACTTTCTTTTTGGAAGGTTTGTTTTTGGCAGCTCAGCTTCACATGTTCAGTTTGGTCAATAATTAACCATGAATCGACTTGGAAACAAACTAATAACTACATTTGATTATCAAAATTCATTCTCATGCATTTTTATCGGAAAATTGTGTTCATATGAAGAGTAGACAGAAGCACTGCTAGTGCAGCCAATGCTTACCGAAAAATGCAGTGTTTGGTGTGGATTGTGGGCCGGTGACTTCACTGGACCGTACTTTTTCAAAAACACTACCTACCGTGTGATGCAATTTTTTTGTTTTGCCCAAAATGGAGCTTGTACTTGGCTGACATGTGGTTTCAACAAGACACACAACACGTGACACAATGGCCTAATTGAGAGGCGAGTTCGGTAAACAGTTCATTTCACGTTTGGTGCCGGTCAATTGGCCGCCAAGATCGTACGATTTAACAAAGTCGTATGTGAATTGGACAAATATAAAGTAGTATTATGTGATAGATTAAAACCTAAAGTCTTGGCTTTAGTTTGGTTTGTATGTCCTATATTTCTTAGCCACTCTTACTCACCAACCAATATGTTTTCAAAAAAGACAAATAGATAAGTATTTGTTGATGAAGCATTCTACGTCTTAAGTTCACAAGTGCCTGACAATGACAGAGAATTTATTCAGTTGTCTCCTGTTATTCTTTATTATTGCAACTTTTACAAAGGTCATTGTAAAAAAGTGGCAGCCTTTAACTGTTTAAATTCATTCCAATTCAGAGTGGATCTGCCATAAGTGCGTCAGTTTAACAGCTTCCGCCAATGTTCCTATGACTAGGAATCCATATGATAAATGTCTCGTTGTAACCTGAAATTCTTGGACAATTATCGGTGAGAAATACACAGTCTACAGATACTACATCCTCCCTTTCATATAATCTTGATTCGTCAATAGTAACGGATAGTAACGGATTTATCACGAAACCTGAATTGAAGATCCATATTGCCGACACCTTTCAATTAGTTATTACCATAGGTGCCTATTATAAGCAAAATTCGATTTTCGACTGTAGTCGAAAATGCTTATCGAACGGATTTTCATTTGATGTTATGGTGCACATTCGATGAAAAAACTCTATTGTGAAAATCACTCTTTTTGAGCTATTCACAATAGTACATTTCTATCAGCTGGCGCCATATTTGTTTACAAATTCTTAAAGAAAAATAAATTAAATTTGAAATGGTTAAGCTTCTGTGTAATGCCCTCCCATTTTTTGGCTGCCTGAAGTTTAGAGCAAATACATTTTGCCAACAGTGGATCTTCTTACATGAGAGAAGCGAGCTTTTCCAATTGATGTTTTATACTTAAGACCTGCATGATATTAACAAAAGTAATTTACAAGTAGTATTTGGTTGACTAAAACCAAAAAACAAACAAATTCTTACATTTTAAATCATTTTTTCACAGTTTTATACAGCGTCGACAGCAAATTTGTGTTAGATAAAAAATTCGTTGAACAACGAAATTTTCGACAGCGATGCGAACTCATAATACAAATTTTATATTCGATAGCCAGCGAATATCGATTGTCGAATGTAGCTCATAATAGGGGCCATAGTTTTAAATTTCCATTTTCCAATATCAAAATCCTGGCCAATATAATGGATATGTTGATATTACATTTAAGTTCACAGGGAGGCTGTGAAAATATTATAATAAAGATTGATTTTTGAGAGCTTTCGGATTTAATTTAGAAAAAAAAACATACGAGTACATAAAGTTTCGAGAAATATATAAAATCTTTATTTGAGTTGATAGAACGATCCATATAATTATATGCTCAAAGAAGATTTAATGTAAATATTGACCACGGCTACGCCTCAAATGGTTCATACGCTGGTTCCAACTTTAACATTCTCTCTCCAACATATCAATCGATATCTCATGTACATATATATTCCTCAATATTAGCTTAGTGGCTCAACCGTTGTGGGCCAAAAAAAAAAATAGTCAAAAGGCATTAAATCGCACATACTGGGGGGTCAATTGACCGGCCTAAATGTGAAATAAACTGTTCATTGAACAATTGGCCCAATTGTTTCGCATGCTATACTGCAGAAATCACAAACGTAATCACAATCACCTAATTTAAGAACGATATACATACAGACAAGAGAAATAATATAAACGAAAAACAAATTTAAACCTCAAGACTAGCCACAATTAAGATCCACAATGTTGATTACATTCCTTTCAATTCCAGCTAAATTATTATAAAGTGTGCTAGCAGTGAAGTACAGCCCAGCGAACGACATACATATCTGCATGCAGCCAGTAATTTTAACACCAGGGAGTGTCGTCTTTATTTAATTTTCTGTTGTACAGTTGTTATACTCGTATTAGTTGCCAACCACTTGATACAATATTATACTTATTATAACAATATTATTTTTAATACTTCCGCAGTATGTTGGAATTAAATTGTACTCTGCTTATAAATACAATAAAATTTCATTTCATTTAATTTTTTATTTCTACTATTGTTCATTATTGTCTGGAGTTTGTGTGTCAGACTTAAAGAAATTACAAAATGTTGCTTTTGCTGCAACTACATTCACTACATGTTGTAAGTGTTCTTGCTATAAATATGTACAATTGTGTTTTTGTATATGCTGTAAGTGTTGCACAGTCAGTTTTCGTATCCTGCTTATCATCACCAAACGGTGATAAAATTTAGTCACCAAAATGCTGTTATTTTTATTAATGCGACAAAAAGTAGCGCTTAATTTTTAATTGTTCTTATTACAATTAATATTTATGCTCGTGGAACTTTCGCTAATAGTTTAGTTTACTAAGAGTCTCATATGATTTTGGTGGTGTAAAGTAATAAGGAATGAATATAGACGTCGTCATTATCATCATCAACGCCATCATCATTTGTATTTTTTTTTTGTTGTGATAAAAGTCGTAAAAATAAAGCCAGAAACTAAATTTTTGAAATAATGAATTTTTTTAATCGTTGTACTGTTTTTTCGTTTAATATTCTTCAACAATGTGACATAATCTTAAAGTTGTTGCCCTGAGTTCTTTTTAAACAGGATTTTAAAATAAAATTTTAAGATTTTTTACTTCTGTATTCTGATTTTAGCTTTTCCAATCGTTTTTATTATCAAAATACATGAATTTATGCATAACTGCATAAATATTTGAAAAGAATTCTAAACAAGTTAGTCTATGTTTGAAATTGTATAGGAAAATAAAAAGAAAGTTTATTATATCTTTGGCCATGAGTGCCTGTAGACGACCTCCAATTATGACATTCATGATGTATCCTGCGACATTCAAAGGACTCATGTATAAACAGAGATCCTATGGATCCTGTTCATCTTGTACATCGGTTTTTCCAAACATATCTTGGTGAAGTATGAATAGTATGACTCTTCCAATGACACATCAGAAAAAATGTCTGTGTAAATTCGCAATTATGCTGAAGAACATTCGTCATCTCGGTATTGCTTGTGTTTCTTACAGTTTTGAATATTTCTTCACTGGGTCACTTTCAGTCTTGAAATAAATCCAACGAAGTCATATGCAACATTCTTCACGACCTGGACAAAAAGAGAAAAGAGACTACCAATGTTAACTCCCAACATTTTCATTGATTTAAAATCTCTATTAGGACTCACTACGCGCCAAAATTAAGTTCTACCATCTTGGGAGTTAACGTTGGTAGCCTCTTTTCTCTTTTGGTACAGGTCGTGAAGAATGTTGCATATGACTTTGTTGGTAGTATTTCAAGAACCAAAGTTGTCATGTACAATAAATCCAATGTCTTCAATGTTTCCACTTGGATGTATTCGGATGAACCTCCATTTCTTCCCATTAAACTCCTACAGGATATTATTTTACGGTCGCTATTAAGACTACAGTACTACAACGTCAAGATTCCAAGATTTAATTTGATCCTTTTCCTCCAGATGGTCATGAATGTAGCCAATAACTTCGTTGGTAACAGTTTCTGGGTATGTTGAGTGAAGTGATTGGGTATTTTCCTGGCCTAAGTTGTTATTGAACAAACTGATATCCAATAAATTCTGTTCTCATCGTTTGTACATAGATCTTTGCAGCCATGCCTCGTAGTGGCTTGTGGTTGGCAATATTTTTTCCATTTAACCACTGGAGGAAATGTTTTGTAAATATGAAAGCACTTGTGGTGTTCCGAGTTAATTTACATTCATTCTGTGACGTTCTTTTGACAGCTTGGATTTTTTCTCCACTGGTTATTCATTTAACATTGATGAACACATTGGATTGATCACTGACCAACCAATAGACTTTAAGGCAGGGTATAAGGTTTCTTTATCAGTTTAAGAATCGTTAAAATAATGGATCTTAATCATATCGTTCATACATAGCCTTAGGAGAGCTTTTATGTAGTTGTTAGCGTGACTCTTTTAAGGACACCCCTCGAGGAAATGCTTTTTCAACATGACATTTTTCTTACATGACTGAAAGAAATTTCATCTCCTCGTCTAGATGGTTTTCCGAGGTAATTTACATTCAGGAAATGCTTTGTCCACATGACATTGAGCTGTATAAATGAAAGAACTTTCGTCTCCTCGTCTAGATGGTTTTCCGATGTAATTTTCATTTATTCTGTAGAGTTTCTAAAGATTGCGTTTTTGTAGCTTTGACTATTTTAGCTTATTTCTTGTTTATAGGCTGTCAAAGTTGGCTTCCTCAATTTCCGAAATTTAATTCACAGTTTACAATAAGACTTCATCACTAAGACGCCAAGACTAATCCTAATTGTCGCCATGTTTATGATAAGGAGATCATCTGCTTGGTTGGAGTTCCGCTATCATGCAGTTGGTTAATGAAAAGGATATCCCCCAAGGCTACGTTCTGGCCGCCAAAGCCTTTCAGGTTAATTTATGAATATCGGCAATCTATAGCTGCGGTAGATATACCAATTGATTACTGTGTTGACGGGATTGGGTGAGGTCGCAAAGAGGCTGATAACGATTATTATGTATTATGTATTTCTATAACCTTTAGTTATTTTGTTTGCCCAAGCATGTCTACAAACCTAATAGCAACATTAAAGATGAAATGGCTAGATTCCAACTCGATCTTCATGATGCGGAAAACAACTGGCTGATTGCTGTTCCGTTATCATTCAGTTGGTCATTTAATCAGGAAATACTATAATAATATTGACAATAGATGATCCATCAATGACAAGGCGAGCGCCTTTAAAGCTTCTCAGGCTTTCTTATGGTGTCTACCGTCTTCATCCGCAGTACTATGTATCCTAAGTAATCAACACGAGGAATTTGAATCTCTCTTATAACGAGTAATATGGCATATGTCATTATTTGGACTGGTTGGTTGGAGTCCCGCTACTATTCACTAAAATCATAATAATATTTCCAAATCGTATGATCTATCAACGGAACGTTGTTTCTTCTTGATGACTGTCCATGATCTCCAGCTACAGTAAATATCCCAAGCAATTAACGCGAGGAGTTTGAATCTCCATTATAACGATTACTATACTAATTGTCATAATTTGGACGGAATGGTTAGACTCCAGCTATCACGGAGTTGGTTATTAAAAGCTTCTTTGGCTTTTTGAAGACTGTCCTCGATCTCTACCTACAATGGATATCACATTATCAATGAATATCCTTAGTGTTGATCATGTGGAGTTTGAATCTTCATTTGAATTTCTCAGCCATGTCACAGAATTTAATTCCCTTCGGAAGTTTAATTAATTTCGTATTCTGCTTCTATAGAAAAAGTAAAACGAAAATTTTATTCGGAATGAAACCACTTTTAATTTGCTATGTGGAAATGTAATTTTAAGCATTTTTAGGTTTCATTCCGAAAAAATTGTTCGTTTCACTTTTTCTATAGAAGCAAAATAGGGAATTAATTCCACTTCCGAACGTTATTAAATTCTGTGACATGCCTGTATAATTTTGAGCACGATAAGGAATTGGTGATAAATCTTCTCTGTCAGCTCTCTCGGAAAATGAATAGCAATACTGCGAGTCCAATATCATGATGACAGTCATTTACAGTCACTGAAAACTATTCAGAGTTTAATAACCTTCGAGGCTTTTTTTTTACCGATTTGCTCAACAATTCTTTTTTTTTCAACCAAAATTTTTTTTATTGATTTCTGTTTATTTGAGTGATTGATTGTTCAAATAAATATTCACTATTGTCTTATTACACTTATGGCCACTCCACAAAACTCCAGAAAACGTCACCGGATTTACTAGTAATTATATGAAATTTCAAATAAAACATAACTTGTCATTGACAACAGGAAACAAGCAATTAAATAAATTTTATTTTTATTACTTTCTGTTATAGAGTTAAAGAATTTAAATTACTTAAAACAAACTTTGTTTCTATTATTATTCCATAAGAAAATATTAAATAAAGCAGTAATATTGAAAAGGCGCCTAATTTAAACACTATATTTTCTTTTTGACCGTTATAGACTGACAACTCAATTATCATCGAAAATAAATAAAATTCCATTGAAAAGTTTTCTTTCTTGTGGAAAATATTCATGTATCATTAAATACTTCAAACATCTCCGATAGTTTAATAAACATTTAAATAAAAAAGTAGTGAAAATCAATAAATCATTTAATTAAAAAATGTTGTGTGTTGTTTTTTCGTTGCACAATCCATTAAACAACTACAATATTATAAAAGAATTTTTGACACACATACATATGTACAATGTATATATTTAACAGAACAGTACAGTACTTGTTTGAAACCCACTGTACTCACTCTTTACATATATGTATGTATATTTAGATGTGTTTGGTATTCATTGATTCATTGTTGCACGTTTGAGTGGATTAAATGAATTGCAAATGCACGAATAACCAGCCTACACTTGCTTACACTTTATTCATGTGGTGGCTGTTGTAAGTCATTTGCCATTAGCTTAAAGCTTTCATACCACAGCAATAACAACAATAAAGCGTTATAATGCCTCAGAGGATGTAGGAGCATTTGCATACTAATTCAGCCAAAAAATTTACAAAAATACTGCAAAGCATGAACGTAAAACGCCTGCTAGTAAATCATGTTAATTACTGCATAAAAAAGATACTTTTAAAAAAGTACGGCTGGCTGACTGTATTTAGTTTTAGAGATTTTTTTGTGTAAATTTATTCTCATTTTAAACCCCCAAAAATTTATTATTCTAATGTTATTAAGGCGCTATTGTAATTTATGTGTTTATTTTTGTAAATGTGCTAAAAATTGCTTGAAGACTGCTAGTCATTGGCCAACACCCAAAACCAAACCTCGTAATGTTTGGTAATGTTTAAATTGAGAATATTTGTGAATATTTTAAAGTCTAGTGTTCTTAGAAACAAAACTTAGGTGAGACTAAATAGTACAGGCCTTCATATTGGCTAATTGCTGATACCCAAAAAGGAGGAAGTTGGAGTTCTTGTGGCAGAAGCACCATTCCTGGTTTAGTGCGAAACCAAATCTTTTGCACTAATGAAATTGTCGCGACATAGAAGCCAAGAGTGTCCATATGAGACTGAAATCTTTTAATCCTCCCTGGGTCATTAACTGGCTCTTAGAAGTACCATTGGTCAAAGATGAATTCCGAAAGTTGCAACACCATCCGAGCCAGCTTGCTAGAACTCAAA
Source organism: Bellardia bayeri (assembly GCA_950370525.1). Taxonomy (NCBI): domain Eukaryota; kingdom Metazoa; phylum Arthropoda; class Insecta; order Diptera; family Calliphoridae; genus Bellardia; species Bellardia bayeri. Next base: position 86,472,663 of record OX493265.1, on the reverse strand, counting down.
CATAAACAAGGCTTCATAGAGCTGATTTACCACCCTACTTATTTAGGGCCAATTTGTAAATTATGGCTCTAACAACTGAGAGCAAATAGTTTTTAAGGTTTTGGTATAAGATTTGAATAGTTATTGTAAGGCCTATGAAATAAAGGCAAACTCAATAAATAAATAAAAAAGTTAAAAAAAAAGATTTAAGTGTGTCAACAAAAATGGTTTCATTGCCACTGTCACTCTCCAGCCTTTAAGTTTTCCAAATTTATGTGTGCATCTTAATCTAGTCTCCTTTCTAAAGATATTGTTTGTCAATAAGTATCTGTTGAAGCATTCTAGTTCTTAAGTCCACAAATGCAGGACAATGACAGAGAAGCTGTTAAGTTGTCTCCTATTTTGTTTCAACTTCTATAAAAAGTATTTTTAAGAGAAGCTTCAAAGGTGAGAACATGGCTTTTATGGATCTAACAAATTACAGCACGATTGCGAGACTCCAACCAGGCAATCTATTTCCTTTTTATGCAGATGCGCACTGATTCTTGCCAGCTCTTCTGCAACGTTATTGTACTGTCATTTAGTCATAGAGTCAAAAATCCTTAGCAACTGGACATAGATTAATTTTGGCAGCATATTCGATGAAGTCTAAATAACGAATTGACAGCTTCCTTATCTCCTCAATTTATTCCACTACAGACACTTACAAAATGCGAAGAAGAAACAAGATTCTTCGTCAGCACCTGGGGCATGTACAATGAAACCATCCTGGCTGCGATTGGTCGGTCAGTGGAAAAATTTTCAAAGCTGTCAAAATTCAACCTCAAATTCACAATAAATACAACATAATATTTGCCCTAAGGCATGTGGATGGAAGTCCTAATTATATATGAGATAAACAGCTTTAATCGCGATTCATAGAAATGACATTATTTGAGACTAAACCAATCTATTTGCCTTGTAGACACCAGATAGAAAGTTTAATTGTAGCCTCGATTTCGAGTTATGTCACATATGTACCTTGCTTTCGAGGGATATAACCATGAATGATACATTTATTGACCTGGTATCAAGATCAAAAATTTCTTAAAAACATTTTTCTGAAGCAGTCTAATCTAAACAAGTCCTTTCACTTATTCTACACTAATAACAAAAAACCTTATAACTGAAGGTTACCAAATTTCCGGTTCTTTATTTATATCAACATAAACCAACCCAACTGTCTTTGTCAACTTCAAGCAAACCATTTTTGCATATATTTTGCCAACAAATCTCTCAATAATTGACACTTATTTTTTGCTTAAATCTCTACACTCACACACAGATTAAAAATAAATAGAAAAACTATAAACCAGAGATCAATTTCAATACAATATTTTTGAAATAAAACCTTAAACCAACAATCTATCCCACATGCTTCAGTGGACACTTGTGCAAGTTTCCACTTGCGAAAGTCTGCCGTGCCAAAAATATAAACAAAAAGTGCTAACCATAAAAGCCAAACAGTCATGGAGTCAATTCCTTTATGTTTAGGTGTTTATTTCTTCCTGACAAACTGCTGCACTTGCAGTATTATTTTCTTCTTTGCAATACATAAATTAAAACTGTGGATGTCCAGTTTTTATCGATTGTTTTAAGAGCCCAAGTGTAATATTTTTAATGCGTACGCCCAGTTTAAAATTCAATGTCATAAAGATGAAGATTTTTATTTACGAAATCGATTAAAACAAGTTTAATTGCTATTGCGACCAAAGAGAGAAGATATTGAAATGTTTAGAGCTGTAGCTTTAATGACGCTTATATACTCGTACATACGTGACATGTATGACATGTACTATTTCCATATAAATAACTATAAAAGCCCAGTAGCCGAAAATAACTCAACAAATATGTTGTTAAATAAATTAATGTGGATACAGCAAAAATACACACAAAAATAAAACAACATGCCAGGGTGCCCCTCGTGCCGTGTCAGTCTAAAACAAATCGATAGCGGTTGTCATACAAAACACAGATAATGCTAATGAAATGGTTGTACAAGTGCTTGATTGTATGTTTTAAACTCTGATAATTGAAACGGGAATGCAACATGTTGTAGCAACAAGTAATAAAATAAAACCAAGTGAAACTAAATTCAACTGTCCTAGTAACGGCTAGTAGGGTTGCCAAAATTTGTAACACTTAAGTAATCTGATTGTTTTCAAATTTGTCCATATTTGCTTGTACTCAGTCCATTGTATAAATAATCGTATTCAGCTTTCTATTTTATTTATGAGTGGGAAGTTAAATTTCAAAATTTATAACCCTAGACACAAACCTTTCAAGTTAACAGAATGCTGTTATAGTGTTAACATTGCACTGTTATACATATTAGGAATTGGTATTCGCATTAAAAATGATACTTTGGCCATATTTATGGACAAAATCAACCAGGATAAATGAAACGATAGCATATGATGTCCCGCTTTTTCCTAAAATATTGGAACTTTACCCAAATTCCAACTAAATAGATTTAAATAAGAGGTTTTTCGAAATTTTAAAATTTAGACTTTTCTAAGGGATCAGACCAGTTTTCCTGGAATAGAGTCAACGTGGGCGGACAAGTGCACAAAGGATTTGTAAACAAGGTGAGCGGCTATTATAGTTCATAGTCAGAATATCGAACAAAGCGAGTTGGAACGATTTGTTGAGGTTTTTCTAAATTTTAAAATTTGGACTTCTCTGAGGGACGAGTCCAATTTTCCGGGAATAGAGGCAACGTGGGCGGTCAAATGCATATAGGATTTATAAACAAGGTGAGGGGCTATTATAGTTCATAGTCAAAATATCTAACAGAGCGAGTTGGAGCGAGGAACCAATTCCTGATGTGTATAACAGTACAATGTTAACACTATAACAGAATTCTGTTAACTTTAAAGGTTTGTGTCTAGGGTTATACATTTCAAAATTTAACTTCACACACATATTTTATTTGCCGATCGTTACAGGCTTAGTCTCTGACAGAACAGCGGTGCTGATATACATCCTTCTATTTTACACTCCTAATAAATCCGAAAACTCGGGCTAACGATCATTACGTCCGCAGCCGACGACAGCCTTTCATTACCATTATCTTTTGAAATATGAGAACTTCATTAATAGTTGCTGGGCACTACTTGTGTGCAAACGACGACGCTATATTCCAATATATTAATCCAAGTGCCGCATTATATAACGGTGTATCGTTACCATAGTTATTGATAGGTAGTAGCCATTTCTGGACCACATTTCTTTTGACGCACTTCTTTGCAGTGAACATCCTTCAATTCCTTATGAATATATAGATTCTAAAAGTTTTAGCGACCTGTTGGCAAAAACTAAATTGTGAAAAGCAGAAAATTTAATAATTTCTTTCCAAAATTCCAGCAGTTTTCGATCCATCAACACCCTTTCATCACTAAACTCTTTTAAATACCTATTTTCTCCTTAATACCCACAATTTTCCCCAACTTTGACCACCTCTTCTGTGGCAACTCCGTAATGAAAATTGTCTGGCGAACTGTTAAATAAATGTTAAATTACTAAAACCAACCATTAACTGACTTGATCTTGATTTTATTTTGGTCAAAACAAGTTAAAGCCACACATATATACATATTGGAAAGGATTTTTTTAAACATTTTTTTAAACAAAAATGTTAAACTAGCTTTAGAGTATTTTTTTTTTTTTGGACGACGATTTAACATTTAATTGCTGTTTTGTTGTGGCTTCTTGACATGTTTGCCACAAGCGGTTGCCTTGGCAATAGTTGGCCGTGTCTATGGGTATTTGTGTAGTTTGGTTTTGGCTGGCTGGCTGCTTAGTTGTTAGCCTGGTTGTTGATTTTCTTTAGCCATTAGTATGTATTCATATGCCAAGGTCAAGTTCACTATTTGCTGTTGCATGATTTCCTATTTATATTTACTTTATATGTTTGCTGCGTTTTCATTTTCGTTTTTAATGTAATTTAATGCTATTTTTGGATTTTATTATTGTTTTATTGTGGTATGTTTACGTGAGGATTTTGCTGCTGGCTGGTTTCCTTCACCAAACAAAATCTAGAATACTTTCAAGATAAAGTGGACTGTGTTTAGTTTTTTTTTTGTTATGCAAGTAAATTTCAGTGAGTCTGTTTAGTTTAGCGGATAATGGAATAACGTTGTGGCAGTTGATATGCGGTTTCTTTGGAATTTGCTAAAGGGAGCTGTACAGGTTGAGGCAAGATTAGGAATTTTTTGGTGTTGTTGATGTTTTGCAATGTTGCCTGGGACTATGACCGATCAGTTTTATCTTTTTATAAACGGCATAATCCGTTTATAATATAAGGTAAGAATGATGTAAACGTACATGTGTTTGCCCTATACTGAAAACTAAGTTACAACGTGCATGTATTTGATCGTTTAGTTTCTATGATCTTCCACATCTATCACAAATGTTATTGTTCGACCGAATAAGTTCATTATATTGCCATAATGGTTTTTATTTTAACAGAATATAAAATAATCAAACCCATATGTATATTAATTTTATTTAAAAGTAAGCCATCTAAAACAAAGATTGTTTCTATCAACCTGATCAACCAAAACTAAAGCCGTAAGAACAGCTGCGATATTTTAAATCATAACAAATCAACACACTTACTTCAAAATATGAAATTCTATTACATTTCTACCCTTTAAATGAAATATTACAGACAAAATTTTATTTCTTTCATCACTTTTTGTATCACCCTTTAAGTTTATACACATACAACATGTATCAATCTTAATGACTGACACAAATTACAGAGCATGTATTATTTTACATTTTTTAGTTTTTGTTTGTCTGTTGGCTTTTGCAAATTGTTTTACATCCATGATGATGGAAATTACATAAAAATAGTTCTACACAAACCAAAACAAAAAGATCGCATTTTATAGATGGAAAAGATGAAGAGGCTGTGCGTTTTTAATTTGTAAAGAATGGAATTTTTTGTTTAGCTCTGTTTGGCTTGATACGACGCATAAAAAAGTGTGAATTACAGTTTTGTGTAAGCTGAAAATTCATAAATATTTAATGGAGATGTCATGTTTTACATGACAAAAAATATTTGCAAAGGTTTTGAAGAATACATGCAAAAAGACTTAAAACGTTAAATATTATTTATTAGAGGTGTAGTATTAACTATAATTACTGTTTAATAAAAGGTAGCTAAATAGCAAAAGTATTGCTATATAATTCTAAATTATTGATTTTTAGTTTCAGGAAAAACGCGACACCTAACAGCTAAGTTAAGTGTTTATAAAATGTTGATGGTAAAAAAATATAATTTAAATTTATTATATTACTTATTTTGAGTTTAATTTAGTTAGCAAATTTTTTGGAAAGTATTGCAGTCTCTCATCATCACATATTACAAACTGAACTAGAACCTGGACTATAACTTCAAATAGAACCTAAACTAGCACCTGAATTAAAACTTGAACTAGAAGTGAACTAGAACTGAAGTTGCCACGTAACTCTAATTCTGAACTAGAACTAGCTCTAAACTAGAACTAGAACTGAACTATAACTGAACTATAACTGAACTAGAACTGATATAGAAGTGAACTAGAACTGAACTAGAACTGATATAGAACTGAACTAGAACTGAACTAGTACTGAATTAAAACTGAATTAGAACTGAACTAGAACTGAACTAGAACTGAACTAGAAGTGAACTAGAACTGAACTAGAACTGAACTAGAACTGAACTAGAACTGAACTAGAACTGAACTATAACTGAACTAGAACTAACTAGTACTGATATAGAACTGAACTAGAACTGAACTAGAACTAGAACTGAACTAGAACTGAACTAGAACTGAACTAGAACTGAACTAGAACTGAACTAGAACTGAACTAGAACTGAACTAGAACTGAACTAGAACTGAATTAGAACTGAACTAGAACTGAACTAGAACTGAACTAGAACTGAACAAGAACTGAACTAGAACTGAACTAGAACTGAACTAGAACTGAACTAGAACTGAACTAGAACTGAACTAGAACTGATATAGAACTGAACTAGAACTGAACTAGTACTGAATTAAAATTGAATTAGAACTGAACTAGAACTAGGGATGCCAATCCGGATCCCGAAAATACCGGGATTTCCGGAATTTGGCAAATCCCAAAGCTCGGGAATTTTTAAAACAAATTAAAAAATCCCGAAAATTTATCTGCTTTTTTACAAACACCTTTTTTAGCAGAGAAGGGATCTACTGATAGATTCCACATTAAATCATTAATAGAAAAGTTCAGAAACATTTTAAAATTATTTTCAAAGTCATTAACAAAAATTCGATAAAAAAAAATATGGATGAAAGAATTAAAATTACTAATTTTGAATTGCCAAACTTGAACGCAATATTTGCTGTGTCTACAGTTTTTGAAATTGGAAATTCCTATAAAAAAGCTTTAATTGATTTAAAAGTTCAACAGTTTTACTTAAACGAATAGTTGTCATTTTAAATCCGGCTAAATCCTTTGTCGCAGTGACATGAATCTTTGCAGATGTTGCACTTTTATTCATGCTCAAAGAGATATCAAAAAGTGATTACATATTAAGCGAAGATCACCAGTTAACCCCTCTTTAAAAGAAACCAATATAGAAGGATGATTTACTTAACACTTTTAAATTTGTTTAAAAAACACAAAACTGAAGAGTGAATTTGATAATGAGATAGAATGAAATAATGAATGTAATTGTAATGATATGGAATCTTATGTATAATGATTTGTGTCGGATTGTTTATGCATTCAGCATACAAAATTTTGTTAGAAATTTTGCCCACAAGCGTTGACAGAAACTGATCTAGAAATGAACTAGAACCCCTGAACTCAACAATAAATTATGTAACTGCGACATAGTGTATTTCCCATTTGAAGCAACTTCCGCTTAGTTTTTTGTTTAATTATTCAATCCTCTTTCTAAAAATCCCTTCCTATTTGAATTTAAACTCTAACAAATCAGAGCCATAAAATATTTTCATAACAAAAAACTTTTGCTAATAAACACTATATCGTTAACTTAATATGAAAAGGCCCTAACTCATGTTTTTCATAGTTTACAGGAGGATAAAAAAACTAAATAAAAAAGATGCAATATTAATACAAAATTTTAGTTAGGGCATTTCTTTACGGTATTTTTTTCCGAATTCATCTGATTTTTTTGGAGGAGGTGTATCTAGTAATAGTCTATCGGAATATGTAAAAATATCGATTTCGAGAAATTATGAGTTGGGGCCTTTTCGTATTAAGTTAACGATATGTAGGTATAATTTCAAAGAAATTTTGCAAAATAAATTAGAAATAAATGATCTACCAACGTTAATTTATCAATAACTCACAATTAGTCACTTAAACAAAACATCCAAACAACAATACAGAGAGGAAAGAACAACAGTGATGATAACAAAAAGAAACAAATAAATAAAGTAAAATTTAAACTAATGACGTCAAAGATAAAAACAAATATTTGTTTTAAAAATAGTAAGTGTATAAGAAAATACTTCAAATTATTTAACATTCATTTATACTCGCCGAATGAGAGAAGTGAAAATTAGCAGTAGAGGGAGAGAGGGACGTTAACATAGATCAATTTTGCTTGATAGATTTGGCCGTTTAACTCTTATTCTGTTGGCTAACTTGAGAGCGTGTGGTTTGTTTGTAATTTTAAAACGGTGTCAATGACAATTTACGTTTAAATGTTAAAATATAATATTTTGTTTCATTAAAATTATTATAATTTTTGCCAAGACTTTTACTATCTCTCTTAATTTATTCCTTTTATAATAACTATTGAAGACTTTCACAGACTTTCCTTTAACTTCCTTGTAATTAATAGCAGGTAGTAATTTATAAAATTTATGAGTGCTGGATTTGTTGTTTTTTTTTCTTTTTGTTCTCTTTTTTGAATGTTTTTGCAAAATATTTTATAATGATTTGTGACGTTACCACACATTGTTGCATGATTTTGTAAAACACTACAATATAATTTGCAAACTGTCATTACATGTTAAATTACTAACTAACAGCAACAAATAATAGATTATACTCTTATATTCAATGTGCATTGTCTGGCAGAGATGGTAATTTATTTTTTTCTACTACCTCTATATTGCAAATATCAGGTTAGAGACTACAAGCAGTGCAATAGGTAAATGTGCACAGGGTTGGGGATATGTTTAAAGGAGTTTATTCGTGAATTTGAATGAAATGACTTTTGAAAATAACAGTAAGTTGTAAGAGATTGTTCTGTTGTAGTTCACTTCTAATTCAGTTTTAATTCAGTTCTAATTCAGTTCTAGTTCAGTTCTTGTTCAGTTCTAGTTCAGTTCTAATTCAGTTTTAAATTAGTTCTAGTTCAGTTCTTGTTCAGTTCTAGTTCAGTTCTAGTTCAGTTCTAGTTCAGTTCTAATTCTGTTTTAATTCAGTTCTAGTTCAGTTCTAGTTTAGTTCTCAACCTTATAATTTCTCAGTTATTTTATATGTCAAGGTGTTTTTCTCTTAACCGAAAACATTTATTTACACTTCTGCCTGCAAAAAGCAAACTTTTATGTATAGTGCAAATATCATTCAAATTAACGTTCTAATGATTAGCAAACGTTGTGCAGCGTTCGTTATCCGTTGGTATTGTTGCCACCAATTACACTAACTGACTACCAATACACCAGGTCTTTTAAGTAGAAGACTGTCATTATTTTGAATAATTACTTTTGAAATTGTTTAGTTAAACTTGTAGTTTTTATACATATGATTTGTTATTGTGGCTGCTTGCTGCTCTAGCACTTGCAGCAGTTGTAAATCTTTGTTTTGACTGGGAGTGCAGACAAATGTCTGACACTTTTAGTTTCTGCTTTTTAGTGTTTGAAAAATAAATAAATAAAATTAGTTTTGTTATGGCAGCAGTTTATTTGCGCTGCCTTTGCACTTCATACAATTCATTCATTTATTTCGTTGTCAGAGAAGAGAAAGAAGTTTTATTACAAATAAAAAATTGCATAGCAAAACAACTTGGAATTGCAAGTGCGTGATTTATATAGTTTGGGATTATTTCAAGAGGTGTTTTTACCATTTCAATACAGGTAGTTATAATGTTACTCAGTTAGCAGTAATGGTAGCAGTCGGGATTAATTTATGCGCCTTATTTAGTCACTCTGTACATTTATTTCAATATCATATTAAGCTGCTTTTTTAAGAGGCGATAGACAAGGTTGTGAGTCATTGTTAAGTTTATAAAAAATAATGTGTGCAACAACATTCATAAATGTGATCTTTCTGCTGAAATTAACAATAAATTTTGTGATTTATATTTACTATTGATTATTTGTTTAAATAAAATAAAAATCAGTCAACATGTTACAGGTTTATGACCATAATTAGCTGGTTTATGAATAAATCTCAGTTAGTAAAAAAATGAAATTAAGAGTGAACACGTTTGGTACTTGAAGTTATTGAAGTACTAAAGTGTAAAAGACATGCAAGGACTTGCATGTTTATTACTTGAATAAATGATTTTTCTATAAAAAAAAATGGTTTTCCATGTTAAGCTTAAAATCTGCCTTATAAAGTGTCCAAATTGTTTGTCAGAAATTTACGGGAGTAGTGTTCATAAGAGAGAGCTATGACCTATTATGGGCCGACTATCATATACGACGACTTATACATATGTACTATTATATATTATATGTGAATGATTTGTGTTGAATTTCAACTTGATGGTGATGTTTGTAAGAGATTTACAGTGGGTGGCCAAATTATTAGTTACACATGCAAAATTGTTTAGTTTGAAGTCGTATAACATTTTAAAATAGTGAAAATTTGTCATTTTATTTGTTCTTTTAGGTAAATTAAGTGTTTCTATTTCAATTAAAAATAAATTCTTTTGTTTTAAAAACATATATTTGAGGAAAACAAATTTTTTGCAAAAAAATCTTAATATTTCGTAGAACCTCCTTAGGCATCAATTATAGCTTGCACCCTTTTTGGCATGCTCTGAATGCATTTTCTTTTAGTTCTTCATCGTGATGCCAGACTTTAATCAATGCCTCTATAAGATTTTGATTGTATAACAGTATAACCTCAAAATTGCATATTTCACACTTCAGAGCAGAATGATCTACAACTGCACTCTAATCATTGTTGACACTGCACAATATATTTAACAGTATTACCAGAATTAAAATACGAAAACATCTGGTACAAGAAACAAATTTATCTACGTATTAAAAGCGGTTGAATCTTAATTAATAAGAAAAACTAGTGTAACTAATAATTTGGCCACCCACTGTATGTGCATTTAAGTGATTTTTCGAAGTGGACTTTATATGAGAGCTACGGTCAAACATTGACTGTTCGTCTTAATGTTGAATATGAATCTTTCTGTATGTGTATGGGTCTATTTGTGTCGAATTTAAATTTGCTACTGATGCTTATAAGAGATTTATGAGCATTTAACCCATATAGATACATATATAGTATATTGATTCGTATAATGTGAGTCCTCTTCTCCTCTTTTCACATTATGCCAAGAAATATATACATACATATGTAAAGGGTCCGTCAAATAACTTTTTTTGTTTTGAAAATGCTATAAAAGAAACTACTGAATATTTTCTCAAATTTCTTTTTTTATTTGAAAGTACAATCCTTCCGGTTAATAATGGAAAATAATTTCATTCAAATGGCTGCCTCGGCTGACCATACATTAGCCTACACGGTCGATCCAATTTTTAAGCACATTATCGATTGTGTACAGGTGTATTTCACCAATGGCTTCAGGAATATTGTCCTTTAAAGCGTCAATTGTCTCTGGCTTGTCGGCGTAACACTTATCTTTGACGGCACCCCACAAATAATAGTCCAACGGTGTCCAATCGCAGCTCCGAGGTGGCAAAACGACATCAGCTCTGCGGCTGATAATGCGATCTTCAAAAACATGGCGCAAAACATCTCGTGTAACTTCGGCTGTGTGACACGTAGCGCCGTCCTGTTGAAACCAAATGTTGCCAATATCTCTTCAATTTTTGTGAACAAAAATTCTTTCAACATGACCCGATAACGATCGCCATTGACTGTAACGGCCACTCCTTGCTTATTTTCGAAGAAAAATGTTCCAATTATGCCTCTGGACCAAAATCCGCACCAAACAGTGACTCGTTTTGGGTGCATCGGCTTTTCAATGTATGCGTGCGGGTTTTCTGTGCCCAAATGCGACAATTTTGCTTGTTTATATACCCGCTAAGATCAAAATGAGCTTCATCTGAAAAGATGATTTTTTTTGGCAAAATCGGTATCTTCTGTAAGTCGGCCGCAGGCCCACTTAGCGAAGCGAAAACGCATTGGATGGTCAGTTGGCTTCTTTGTATGGCGTCCTACCAAGATCTTTATGCAAAATTCGTCTCAATGATGTCTCCGAAATTTTCAATTGTTGAGAACGACGGTGAATTGATGTTGATGGCGCTTCACGCACACTTTCTGACACAGCAGCAATATTCTCGGGTGTATGCACTGTTTTTGGTTTTTCACGTTTTGGTTTATCGATGAGGATGCCAGTTCCTTTCACTTTTTTTACAAGATAACGAACATACGGAGCTGACGGTGCTTCTCTTCCTTCAACATCCCTACGCAATTTTCGCACACATTATGCAACATAATTACCATGATTTTGAAAGTAATATCACAATATTTACCAGCGTTGGTCAAGCGTATACACAACCATATTCGTTCAGCGGAAGGACAAAACTAATTATCTGTCAAATCAGACATGAGCTAAGTGTTACTATTCACGAAGTAAGCATTAGTTCAAAAAAAAAGTTCGATGGCGGACCCTTTATGTACTCGTATGAAGAGATGTATGCTTATTTAAGTGATATTCGGAAGTGGACTTTATATGGGGCTATGTCAAAATATGGACCGATGCAAACACAATTAGTTTTGATTTTTCATTTTGCAAGAAACTTATTTTATTTATGTACCATAAAGCCATATTCCGTTAAGACATTTTTATGCAGGCTATAAAAAGTCGTGGACTGGTTCTTACCATTTTCAATACAACTTGTCCTTCTATATGAGAAATAAAGTGTGCAAAACTTCATAATATTATCTGCATTATATTTGAAAATAACAGCAACAAATTTTTAGCCCTTTCAGAACGTGATGCATCGATTGTGCGCGTGGGTTTTGGTTTCAATATGTTTCCGTCTGTTAACCCAATTTGAAATATGTATCGATTATGCTGATTAATTTTTATATTTGAACATCTCACATTTCTCTACTGTCTGATTTACATGAATTATTGCAAAATTCTTCAGTCACATTTCAGTTTTAGCAAAATGAGCCGTGGAAGTAAGTAAGTGTCTTTAATTACAAAAGTATTAATCGTTTACAAATAATGAAGTGCGCATATATTGAATAAAAAAATTATAAATTTTAAATATTTAAAACTAATTAAAATCGTTTCATGCAATAAAAATGTGCTTTACTTAAAAATATTAACGAAAATCGACCGAGATGCATCAAGTGTGCGTGTCTTGAAAATCCTTGAAGGATATAAAAATGATAAAACCTAATCATTGATTATACATATTTTCAGGTTGTCTGAAACTTTGGTCTATAACTCGTATCTCACTGGACCGATTTGGTCATTTTCAATACCAAATATTTCATTTTTTTTCGAAGCTCTATAGTGCTTTCAACAGACAGACATGACTAAATCGTCTTAGAATCTTATAAGGACCCAGAATGTATATACTTATTTGTTCTACGAACAATATTTTGATATGTTACAAACGGAATGACAAACTTAAATTATCCCCCATTATTTTAGTCGGTATAATAATAAATATAGGGCGTAAAACTTAAAAATTTAGAATTTTGTTATTAAAAATTTAGCCTTTTTTTTGAAACATTTGTACAATATACTATTATCCAAAGTATTGGCCTTTTTTAGCTATGATCTTTATCCATGTTAATGTCAACATATCTTATCATCTTTTGATGATATAATCCAATAATCTGTCAAGCTAATTTCAGATACACTGTTCTAAAGTTAAGCATATCCCAGAGACAGATCGAAACAAATATTAGTCGAAAGGGGCAAGGTCTTTACTGTAAGGCGGGGGAGGCATAAATTTCCAACCACTTTTTTCTAAATAGTTTTTAACAGGTGTGGCAACATGTGGCTTTCATGTGTACTTCAGCCGAAAATATGTACTGACGTTCGTGTTACTCAAAACCACCTGGGACAAAAGGGTGACTTTCTATATTGATGTTATATGACTGTCAGCTCTACACAGGTTACTAGAATACTTAGAGGTAAGGGTGTATTGGGTCCTAGGACACTGTGATATTGACGGCAACGGCATTGCGGAGAAGCTTGGGAAGTAGAGTTCGGAATTATTTTTGAAGGTGTGGGTGAAATTAGTAACAAAATCGATTCGGCTGACAAAATCGATGATTCGGCACGTTGAAACCGATAAAGCACATTCACCATAAGATTCGTTGAACAATCCGTGTACCTCTGCTACACTTTATTTTTCTAAATTAAAGAAGTAAAGCAAAACTTCCTGCATATGACGCTTTATTGACACAAAATTTTACATTTCCAAAGTAAACAAAAATCATTGTTTCACTATAATGTTCGATAACTATGAGAGAATACATGGCAGATGTGTAGAATAAACGACATATAAGTTACTAAAGACAAGAACCACGTTCAAAGGATACGCCATCTGTTATAAATCCCGTATTTTTAAGTTATACAGCCAATATTTAAACAGTAGTTGATTAATATTTGAAACATCTCACTGTTTTCAAATTCGTTTCATTAGTATTTTAATACTTTATTTTTGTAGTTCTAAGCTCTTCTCAATTTTTTTTAAATATCTCAAGATAGACCATTTTGTATCTTCTTATATTACACACATTTCTTGAGTAACTAAACAAACAGTTTGCAGAAAACTCTTTATCATCACTTTTACAAAAGTTTCAGTAGTGTGACCGGATTTTATGTACTTCACATTATAGCAAAGAAATTCTATTTCATTCCACTTAAGTAATTTGCATTTTATTGCTCTTGGTTTTTCCTTCTAAAGTTTCCTTGACGTATTATGAAAAATGTCATGTCCATTAATATCTATTAGACATATTTTTGATTTAATTTATCCATCTGTTCTCTTGGACAAACATGTATGCAACTCTCAGTCCTCATAACTACAACAAACCACAACATTTTCCAGCCCCAGCATTGACTGACTGACTTGACAGTTTACACAACATTTTACAAGTATGTTGAGTCTAGTTGTCGTGTTAACAAAAGCGTTTGAGGCATGCAACATTTTCCATATTGTGCATACGCTTATTTCTAGGATTTAATACAATTTTTTCTTTATGATTTTATACAGTAACAATTAATTGAACTCAATTATGAACAGATGTTGGAAAATGTAAAACAGTTTAAATACTTTTAAGAAATTAAATGAGAAAAAAATGCAAATCAAAATATGTACAAATAATTTCTTTGATTTTTATCTAGAAAACAAATTTATATGAACTCAATTCAATTGTTTTTGCAGTTAGAGTTTTGTAGTAGGTGTGGCCTGGTTTTAAAATTTTGCAAAAAATTCATTTGTTAAATTTGAAATTTATCGGTTACTATGTCATACAATTCTATAGAATGCGTGGTTTTCTTATGTTTCTTAATAAATTTAGCATTATTTTTCATTTATCAGCCAATAATAAAAACTCACTCACTTACTCGTTATACGTACATAAATGTTTTAATATAAAAAAATCGTACATTAAAATGTTTATAATATAAATAGCAAAATAAATATCAAACTACTTTATATCCTATAAATAATTTAGTACATTAGAGTTTATTTTTATGCTTGTATGTATGTCTGTATATGATGACATATGAAAGAGTACACACTTATTTTAATAAATTTGTAGCAGTATCTGATAATGGGTTGTTATTTCATTTCGTACTTAATCAAATGTGGTTATTTATCTTTAAAATACACAAAATATATGTGTCATAATGATAAGATATATAAATAAAAATTTGTTTAGAGAAATATCAGATCGCTGATAGTGTTTTCAATTATTTGTTTAATATTTATTGATCGTATAATCAAAGGAATTGCTATAAAATCCAAACAAATTTACGAGATATAATTTGTTTTGTCTCTGTTTAATGTATACATAATAAATTGGTTCGAGGTAGATATGTTAGCTGTTATGTATCTCATAATTTGTATAAGACTGATATACAGTGTGGAGCACAAATTGGTATTTATTAATACTTTGTGCACTTGATATTGCATAAAAATAATTTAATTGCTGTTTATACACCAATACCTAACTTTGCGTCGGAGATACTTTCCAAAAAAAAAAAAAAACACGACGCAAAGTGATGTAAAATTTTCTATAGCAAACCAAGTAAAATTTGAAGATAGGTTCTAGGGTTACAAAAATACTAAGTCGTCGGCTTTCCTTCACAAAAAATTGCTCCAATATTAACTGAACAGGTTTTTTCAATTTAAAATAAATTTCCTTGTAGCAATTGTCTGTATTACTACCACCAGTATTATCGTTGGATAATGCTTTACTTTTTATGTCATCAAATAAGCTTTTTACTTTAGACTGAATTACCATTTTACTTACAAATTCACAGTAAAAATTAGTACTAATTAAGCAGCGATCGACGCAAAGCGAGGTATTGGTGTATTTAACAAAATAATTTATTACTCAAAACTAAAAGCATCAAGTTCTAATCATCATACAAAAACTTTAGGGAATGATTGTATTTTTAATATTTAGTCCAAAGCCAGTTATTTCGCAAAACACTTTCCACTCGTTTTTTGCATAGATTCTCAACCAATTGTTCAACTAATTTCTTTGAGATACTCTCACATTTGCACCGATTTCCCTACAAATGTCTTCCAAATAAGTCGGAGTTATTCGCTATTGACTCAACAGTCTCCTCACGATTGTCCACAAATTCGCAATCGGATTAAGGTCGGCACTTTCTGCTGGCCACTGCTTTAAAAGAAAATTCTACTCGTTAAGCCATTCTTTCGCGATTTAGAAAAGTAGCTTTATTCACATGATAGACTTTCTTATCTACAAAATTCATTCGATTCGTTGCAGAGGTTCAAGCTGCCAACATGTAAAACAACCCCATATCCTCTCATCATGCCACATTGTTTCCATTACATGGTGTCTTTAAAATCTGCAGTGCGGTGCAGTTTCGCTTACAACAATTTAAAAACAAATTTCATGGGTTAAACACTAGGAATAATTTGTTAATATACATATGTACATTAAACAAAATATGTATTTTACATTGTTCATTTCAATAGTATTAGAAACAAACGATAATTTAGTTTCTGTTAAATAGAACTGCCTGAACTGACTGACTGGCGCCTGTTAGCACATGCTTTAAAAAAGCAACAAAATTTAAATGATTTCTAATAAAAAAATTTCAATATTTTAACAATAGCCTCCAACATTTTTGGAAAAACTAATAATTTTTTAACATTCAATAAAAAATATTAAGGGTATTCAAAGCTTTCTTTACATTATAGTAAATATGATGTGATAATCTTAACTGTTTTTAATTCATAACTAATTTACTAATGTCATGTATAATTATCTATATATTTTCCATTTTGTACGATTTTCTCTTGTCTGTGAATACCCTTATTCCTTTAAACAATTTAGCTGTTATAAATAGGAAATAATTTATAAACACGTACGCTTGTAATGTAAAAAAAAAATAAGAAAAAACATACACACACACACACACACACACACAAAGTTGTTGAAAAATTCATTGTATAAAGTAGTTTTGAAATAAATCTTTGAAATCCTAAAAGTTACAAGAGCTCATGTGGTTTTGAAATGTGCTGCTTGCATTTGTTGATGCAGTTTTCCAAGCACTCACAACACACACCACAAACAGAGAAAGATGAAACAAAAAATTAAAACAAAAAATATATTTATAAAGACATCAGGAATTTAAATCAAGATACACTCTAGAAATATGGTGAAATAATACATAATAATAAACTTTTGATGTAGAATAGAAAAACACTTTTAAAAGGGTGTTTAACGAAAAGTGTTAGTAGAGAATAGAAAAGAAACATATTTTATACAATACATATATTGGCTTTGCAAATTACATTAATCTCATTACATGACGGCCGACTGCCTTTAATTTAATCATTCTAATAACTAACAAAATCTTATTAATGACTTGCATTACTTGGAAGTAGTTTGGTAATGGCTTGTTAGGTTAACATGCTCCACGATGTTGCAACTTAACGAGATGCTAGGTCAACTCTTCATGTTATGTCATTGCAATGACATAACCAAATTGCAATCGCAACGCTAACAAATTGTCGTGCTGTATTCGAGTAGCTGCTCATTCTGTGTTTAAAAATATTTCCAGGTTTTTAAAATGTTATCTCTTAGACATACATATGTATGTCTACTCATAGACATGGCCATGTTATGTCATGTTATGTTATCGAATTGGCGTGACGTCTCTCTGCACCTGAATTTATTAACTATACTTCAATACAATTGGAAATAAAATTAAAATTCAGAACAAATGGACGCTAGTTTTGTCTTTAGTAACTTATATGCAAAGAATTAATTTCAAATACACAGACTATGCGGCCAGACATGCAAGCGTAATATTCTACCACGACAATGCTCCACCAGATGTTGCAATACCTGTTAAAATCTCATTCGACTAATCATACGACTAATAGCTCGGTCCGGGGTATCCAAAATTGCTTCTTGGCCTTACAAGATGAGCAGTTATTTTGGCACCAAATCCATATGTTGCCAGAAAAAGGGGAAAAGGTCTTAACCAACAATTACCAATGAATAAAATTGTTTTCTACAAATGTTGCAAAATAAAAGTTAAAAATTTGAAATGAAAAAAATCCCACATTTTTATGTTTTACACCCAAAATTAATTTAGTAGTTTAAATTTATTTTTTTGTAGTATATTTACAGCAATAATAATTAATTATTAAAAAAATTAAATAATTAATAAAATAAAAATTAAAAATTAACTACTTCAAAAGTTCTATCTTTTCGACTGACAAATTGTAAAACAAAGTTAACTGAAAATTTCCCGTTTTTTTTTTTTTTTTGGAAAAGCCTTTGATTGTAAGGACTTCAAGAAGTCGTTAAATTGGATTAGTTTTTGTGTAGGTGACGACATTTCATATTTCGGAAAAGGAGTATGAGTGAATCATTTCCGCTTGTAACTAAAAACAAAAGCAAAATATTGTTCTTTTTTAACAAAACACAAATAGAGAAACCACTTGACTTCTTTGCAGATACATTCAGAGTCTTTGGCGGGAATTAAAGCCGAAGTTTCAAATTGATAGAGCAGCAAAATATCGTTCAGTCTAACGTGGCACAGTGATAATCAAAGTGATTATTTGTATTGGTATTAGATACTTATGCAGGTTACTAATTTAAGTCATTACTTAAAGAAATAAAGACAGCGTAAAGTAGTCATTACAGAGAATGTAAATTAATTCACTAGACATGTTATTACGGAGCCATTGCTGGGAAATTAATAATAAACAATTAGATTGTTCCTTAAAATCACTTCTTGCTGTTACACCCGTTTCAATACATTTATATCAGTGGTCGGCATTAGATTATATGAATAATAATGACGTACATATTATCTCTTTTATAAACTGAGCAGCTGCTATTGTGATTTTTGATTCTTATTTGATAATTATTATCAACTTTGATACAGGAAAATACACGATTATTTTCGACTGCTGTTGGCTATAAAAGCCGGGCACTGATCTCTAAGTAACGTATGTCTATTTGAGAAGCCACAAAAGTTGGTAGTTGTTGCAACTAACATTATAAAAAAGTTACCCGTACTTTATAACAACAAACAGCCACTTTTATACAGACTTTGTCTATAGAAATTGTTTGATTTATGCAAACCAAAACTGATTTAATAAAAATGATAGAACAAAAATTTAAATCCACATAAACCATCATCGCATGTTACACACATATGTTAAGTCTTGTCTTCCATAGCATCACGATTTTTTGTGGCAAATCCTGTCAATACAAAACTTAAATAGATGGATGGATGACTCCCACTTAAACAAAACAACAAAGTGGGTTATAATCTATTGTTGATGAACTATTTTTTTAGATTTCTGTACTGTTTAAATTGTTTTTTCATTTGTACAATTAATTGAAATTTCAATTAAAACTTTGTATGTAGGTATATAGTTTTACAGTTTGTAGAAGAAATTGACCTAGTATATTTAAGAAGTTAGAGTGGATGACAATGGCTTTTGATATCTTATATTCGAAATTTTAAAAACAAATTCAGAACTCTGTAACAAATAAAACTATCAGTGAAAGCAAAAGATTTTACTATGTGGGAGTGACCTTATAAAGTATATACACAGTGGGGAGCATAAATGTGTCTTGTGCACTAACATGCATAAAATAAAACCAATACAGCCCAATCATAAATAAAAATTCCGCGGGAGTTTTTTCCCTTTTCCCATTTTTTCTATTCAAATTCAATGTTAAAAAAATAAAAAGGGTAAAAACTTACGCGAATTTTTTATTCATGGTTGGGCCGATAGAGAAAATTTAAAAATGTTTTTGTCAATTATGTCAGGATTAATGCTAAACAAAATAATTTACAAAAAAAAAAAAACTAACATGTACACAATTTTGCACAAGTGTGTCCTTTATAAAATTTACACAAAACTATCAACGATTATGGTTAGGTTTGCATGAGCTCAAAATAAACATTCGTTTGGTATTAGTTTAATTGCTTTTGGTAAACACTTTTTGCAAATTATCTAAGAAAAATCTAATTATAATAAATAATAAAGACACTATCAAAATCCATTAAGGACAATAGTCTGACAATGACAAAAGTTTTAAGTAAGTCAATCAGTGGTCATAAATGTTTAAAAAAGTCATTCTATTGTTCCCAAACCACAAAAGCTTTTAACGAATGCGGTCGCACGTCTCGTGATAACACAAATTAAAAGACAGAAGCGTTTAACACCAAAAAATGCTTCTATAGCAATATGGAAACTCATTAGTCTGTGGTGAGCAAGATGAGCCCTTCGCGATATTGGTTACATCTCAGCAGTTAAAAAATGAAAACCTTCATTGTCGAAAAAA
Source organism: Bellardia bayeri (assembly GCA_950370525.1). Taxonomy (NCBI): domain Eukaryota; kingdom Metazoa; phylum Arthropoda; class Insecta; order Diptera; family Calliphoridae; genus Bellardia; species Bellardia bayeri. The sequence continues at coordinate 86,452,434 of OX493265.1, read as the reverse complement.
ATTTTAAGTCACAGGTTAAGTTTGCCAGAGTACCCAGAAATTGTACAGTATATGACTGGAAACGTGTAATCTGGTCAGAAGAATCCTAATTTAAACAGTATTGCTGCTGCCAAACAGCCCGGAGAATTCCAAAACGCCATGTTGAGGAAACAATATCATGAAATGGGGTTGCTTTGCATGGTAACACCTGGGACCACTGCAAAGAATAGAAAAAATAATGAGGAAAAAAGACTATTTTCGTATTTTGCAAACTCATATTTTCGATTTTGTAGTAAAGATGGTCTGTATATCATTTTGATAAAGTTATTCTTTAGCTAGAGGGTGGCCCAAAGCCCACTGCAAAAATCGTAAAAGAACGGCTTAGTGAGTAAAACTTTCTTCTGATGCAGTGGCCATCAACCAGTTCTTACCTAAAGCCGATTGAGAATTTGTGGTTGATCGTGTACAGATTGTTTGACTCCAACCAATTTGGACGAGATTTTGCAGCGGGTTTATCTCGAACGAGGAAGTATTCGAATTGAATTCATTGAGAAATCGTTGAAACATACAAAAAGTGTTTTACGAAATAACGGGCTTTGGACTAAATATTAAAAATGCCATTATTCCCTGCCGGCAGTTTTCATTTTTCTTAGAACTTGATACTTTTAATTTTGATTTATTAATTACTTTGTTAAATATTAAACATAAAATAAAATCATGTTTTAATATTTAATATTAGTTTTAAATTTGATCCAATAATAAACGCACAAAGTACTAATATGTACTCATTTGTGCTCTCCATTGTTTAATTCTGCAAAATATATAAAACTTTCTATGGCACTCAAACAACATGTGTTTTCACTTGTAATTAACAATAAAGTACTAAGATGTGCTAATTTGTGCTCCCCACGGTATATTTACTGGATCCTTATAAATAGGTCAGTCGACAGAGTATGAAATGAGTACCATATGAGGTTTCATTATACATATATATGTATATAATTTCTTTAACAATTAAAATTTATTATAAATTCTTCATTTGAAATTCCTCAAACAAATTTGCACAAAAATATTTATTCAGAAGATATATACATATAAAAAAATGAATCCATTAAAATAAAATTCTTTATTAAAAAAAAGTTCAAATACAACAATTAAAATCTTTAAAAATGACTGTAATCACGTTCTAAAGCGGAAGTACACTCAGAAAAATAAAACTAAACAAAAGAGAAGTGTTACACATGTGACCTGATTAATAATAAAAGAGCAACAAAAAATTATTCGAAAATTTATTTTTTTTAATTAATGTAAAGTGTGAAATTAAACAATAAACATGTAAAAGAAAAACTATTACAATGTCTATAATTTCATGCCACTGAAAGGGGGAATTTGTTTATAAACTCTAAACAAATTTGAAAATTTAAATATTATTTTGGCAGCATTTTTCTATGACTCAAATAACCTGAATAAGTTTGAGTAAGTTTTTTTCTTTGAATGAAACTTTTTTTCAATGAACTGAAATTATGAATCGTATAATTATTATTATTTAAATATTTTTTTATTATTTTTTTTAATACAATTCATTTATGTCATTTTAAACAATTAAAAAGTTTGTATTTTTGTTTTTGGTATTTTAATTAGTAGAAATTTTTTTCGTTCATTGTAAATTTCAATTTATTGTTTAATTGGGAATGAAAACACATGTTGTTTGAGTGTTATAAAGTGTTTCATATGTACGAGTATATATTTTGAAGAATTAAACGAAAATGATTTTTATAATTCTTGTAAATTAAAAAAGTAAAATACATACAGTGGGGACCACAAATGATTTCATGTTAGTACTTTATGCACTTGCTATTGTATAAAAGTCAAAGCTAATAAAGAAAATTAAAACATATTTTTTGTCATTTATTTTACGTATAATATCTAACAGAATAATTTATAAATCAACACCAAAAGTATCTCGTTCTGGAAAGAATTTAAACAAATCGACAACATACTACAACTTTAGGGAATGATAATATTTTTAATATTTTGTCCAAAGCCCGTTATTTTGTAAAACACTTTTTACACATTTTGGTATAATATTCACAAATTTTTTGATTAATTCACTTGGAATACTTTTTCAGTCGCGCTGCCAAAGCTTGGCCAAAAGGTTTAGGAGTTAATAAGCAATGTTCAAACTGTATCTTCACGAATGACCAGAAAATCTCAATCAAATCGGGATAGGTACTTCTTGCTGGTTACTATATCAAAAGAAAAATTTAGCTTACTATGCTATACTTTCACGATTTTGTACGTGTGCTTTGAGTCACCTGTCAGCTATAAAGTAACTTCAGCCACATGATAAACGCTCTTATCTACAGAATTGGGATGATGTGTTTGTCAAAACTCAGATAGTCAGTCTCCTTTTCTCATTATTTCTTTTATTCTTTGGCAGCCAGAAGCATTCTTAGACTGAGGGAGCTGTGTGAGATTGAGGCAGGTGGATATTGCCTGGGATCGCCTGGCTCTACGGACTATGTGAGCACTAGGGTAGATTTTAGGCGGATGCCGGAGGTGATATTACCGTCAAGGTCGGGAAGGGGCAAATTATATGATGGATTTGCTATTTTCACGGACGGCTCGAAGATGAGTGGCACGGGCGCGGGGGTCTATATTGAGGATCTGGACATCAGAATGTCATATAATCTTCCTGACGACTGTAGTGTTTTTCAGGCGGAAGTTCTGGGGATCTTGAGGGCCGTGGAACTGATGAGGAACAACATTGACTGAAGTTCGGAGGTCACGATATATGTGGACAGCCAGGCGGCCCTTTTGGCCATACGGGGCTGTTATGTGAACCCCATGCTAGTTGACAGTTGTAGGAGGGCTCTAGAGGGAGCCTTAGGGTGGTATACGGTTAGGCTGTGCTGTGTACCGGGTCACTCAGACATCGCCGGCAATGAGGTGGCGGATAAGTTGGCAAGAATCGGCTCAATCACAAAGGGAGAATGGGATCCGAATTCTCGGATATGTGAAGATTATGCGAGGACCCGGATGAGCTGTAGACAGTTGAGCACATTCTGTGCCATTGTCCCAGGTTGCATGGCAGAAGGATGAGGTGGCTGGTTAATAGATTCTTAGGCGAATTAGGGGATGTCTCGAGCTGTGCGCTGGAGAGTCTAATGTGATTCGTAATGCGAATGGCCTGGCTACGCGACAGTAGACTGGGTGCTGGTCGCACAAGTGGAGGACATATGTCTGAGTAGGATTTGGTCAGGTTTCTCTTTTCTCTCTTTACAATCTAATATTCCTTCCAGTCTTTTACTTTAGCTTTTATTTCACTTTCTCTATTACTTCTTTTCCTATCTAAGGCATCGCAATGGACCATATTGGTCTCTAGGTGAGGGTGTGAGGTGATTCACACCAGCCTTCCTACCTACCTACCTACCTACCTTTGATTCTTTGTGGTCCGAGGTGTCACCATATCATGACGTTCCTTTCAAAGTGCTTCATTGTTTCCTTTACATGAAGTCTTTGAATTCTCAGGGCTGTTTGACTGTTTACCTACGGATTGAAAATTACTAAATTTGGATTCGTCTGACGAGATTACACGTTTCCAGAACTATTAGAACCACTGATAGACTTGTTGGCAGCTGTTTAACTATTACTCGCGTAGAATGGCTATTTTTTCATTTTGCTAGAATGTTGTCCTCTCAATTAATTATTGTAATTTGTATTATAATTTGATTTGTGTTGAATAATTTGCAAAAAGTGTTTACCACAAGCAATTAAATTAATATCAAACTAATTTTTATTTATGACTTTAAATACACTTAGAAATCTAACGTTAAGCTTTGATATTTTTGTACAAATATTTTAAAACATACACTTGTTCAAAATTTAGTATATGCAAGTTTTTTTTTTTGTACTAATGGATTATTTCACGAAAATTATTATTTTCCATTTAGTAATTTAAATTATTTTATTTAGCATTAAATCTAAAATAAATGACAGAAAATATTTTGAAATTTTAAATTTATTTTTATACAATAAAAAGTGCGCAAGGCACAAACATGTACTCATTTGTGCTACCCACTGTTTATAGGGGCAAAACCACTTTACAAGCAAAATTCTAATCTCAGCAAAATACAGAATTTTATTATGTTGAAAATATTAGAGCTAGAACTAGAATTATAATATGAAGCAATAATGTTTTTAAAACAAATTGAATTCAACTGGTTTCTATATTTGTACCATTTTTAAAATGAATAAATTTACTAAAATAATTCAAATGTATGCTTAATATACTTACATATGTATGTTATTAAACACTCATGTCCGAACTATAGAATTTTAATCAATTGAGCATAGTTTGTCTTTAGTTTATTAAAATCCAGTTAATTTTCCAGAAATTTCCATTCTATTTTATCACTTAAACTACTTAACAGAAAGCGCCATTAAGCCTAGCCTAGTTTAAACTTAGGTTAATATAGCCTTAATAAACATAAGTAATTAAACTCTTAAAGAGTTTATCTTAAAAAAAAACATAATAAATTTTATTAAAAAACAACAAAAATAAATAAACATATTATTAATTTTGCTTTAAAATTCTTTTCGTTACAGATAAATGAAATTTTCTACGAAGCAAACAAATGAACAAATAAAACACAGGCGAGAGAACAGAGAAACAGTTTAAATTTAAAATTGTTTACAAAACAAAAACTGCTTTTAAAGCCCGCTTAAAAATTAAAATAAAAAAAACACAAAAACATATAAATAATAATGTTTAATTGATAAAAAAAGAATTATGCTTTAAATTGTCGTCGTCGACAACAACAACAGTAGCAACACAACAACCACAAATTATTTATTATTAATTTAATTATTTATCTTTAAAACTGAACAAAAAAAAAAAGCTCAAGACATACTGAGCTGGGAAAAATACATATTCATTGTTTTCGTTTAAATAAACTTTATGCTTTTAAGCTTTAAACGAGTGAAAATAGTTTTGAAAAGGAACTCGTACGGATAAGACTGATTTAAATAAATTTCGGAGTGTTTAAAAAGAAAACAAATTCAAAAACATAAAATATATACATACAAACATATTTTAAACAAAATGCCTTAAAATATCTCAATTAAATCACATTTAAGAAAGAATTTAACTATTCTTAAATCTAAAAAATAAAAACATAACAAAAATTTTATAATTTTCGAAATCTTTCATTTTTAGTAAAAATTTCTAATTGTTATTAGAAAACATGGTTTAATTGTAATTATTAAAGAGTGCTAATGAAAAGTGTATGGAAACGTAACACAAAAATACTTTGTTTTTATACATATAATTTAGTATTTATTTAAATAATCCTACATGGATTTACCTCACACACACAAAATACAACGCCCTACCAGTAGGCGTGGCTCTTATTATAGAAAAATGCATTTTCACATCTTAATGTTATTGGGATTATGGATAGCGAATACTATCATTGGCTGTGCAGCATGTAAGTATTAACAATTTATGAAGAAATTATTTAAAGTATATGAAAAATCAATAATATTTTAGGGAAATCAAATTGTTGCCTTTATTTTTTTTTGTTCAAGAAAATATTTAAAAGAACACAGTTAATCAGGAAATAAATTGTGTTTAACTTCCTAACATTTTATACTATTGAACTTTTAAATTATAATTGAACTAGAACCTGATTTTGAACTGTAACTAGAACTAGAACCTAAAGTGGAACGGCACTAGATACTGCAATAGAACGTGAACTAAAACCTGAACATGAACTAGAACTAAAACTTAAACTTGAATCTAACTAGAAAATGAACTAGGACCTGAATAGAACCTAAACTATAAACCGAACTAGGACTTGAGTTTTAACCTGAACTAGGACTAGAACCTGAACTCGAACTGATCCAGAACTAAACTAGAACTGAACTAAAACCTATAATAGAACCTGAACTAGAACTAAACCAGAACTAAACTAAAACTGAACAAGAACAGAACTAAAATTTGAACTTGCACTTTACTAAAAAATTAACTAGGACCTGAATAAAACCTGAACTTTAACAAGAACAAGAACCTGAACTAGAACTTGAAGAAGAACCTGTACCAGAACCTAAACGAAAATAACACATGTACTAGAACCTGAGCTTTAACTAGACCCATAAAATAGAACCTGAACTAAAACCTGCTGTAGAACTGAACCAAAACAAGAAAACAAGAACTTGAACTACAATAAAACCTGAACTATAAACTGAACTAGAACATGAAGTAAAACCTGAACTAGAACATGAACTAAAACCTGTACCTGTACCTGAACCTGAACTAGAGCCTGTACCTGAACAAGATCCTGAACTAGAATCTCAACTCGAACTGAACCACAACTAAACTAGAACTGAATTCGAACTGAACTAGAACTTATTCAGAATTAAGTTGAACTTAACTATAGGTAGAATTTGAACTACAAAACTGTAATAAAACCTGAACTATAAACTGAACTATAACCTGAACTAGAACATGAACTAAAACCTAAACTAGAACCTGAACTATAACCTAACTAGAGCCTGTATCTGAACAAAAACCTGACTTGAACTGAACCAGAACTAAACTAGAACTGCACTCGAACTGAACTAGAATTGAATAGGAATTAAGTAGAACTAAACTATAGGTAGAACCTGTACTATAAACTGAACTATAAACTAAACTAAAACCTAAACTAGAACTTAAACTAGTATTTTTAAAATATTGTTTAAACAAAATTTTTGTGAAATTTCATATTTTTGTATTAAAAATTTAAATAAAACTTGCCAATCAATGAAATAAAATGCCATATCATAGTTACACATTCATTTTTCCTGGTTTTATTGCAAGTGTATATTTCTTCCAAGAAATATATTTCAGTTAATTATTATAGATATTTTATTTTTTAAGCCAAAAAGTATCAGCATGTTTTATCCGAAATTAATTGTTCAACATAATTTATTTACAACAATTAAAATTTACGTTATCAGAACTGTACAGCATATGGCCCGACTAATTACCAAAATAAAATTGATTAAAGAAATCATAAAACTATTAAATGTATTTTGTTCAAACTAGAATATTTTTGTTTTTTCTACACTAATATTTTTCTGCAACTTTATCAGAAATTATCAAACCCTGTTGTATTTAACGCTCAGAAGTACTTAATTATATTTTATTTCGAAATTAATATAAATCTAGTTCAAATTTTAACTTTTTTAAACTTTATATGTCAAATAATTAAATTGTTTTCCGATGAAAGCATTAAACAAAAGTATTGAAATTTTCCAAAAATTTTACATTAATATTCAAATGTGAGCTCTTGGACATTGCTGGTTGACTTGAGTGATAAGAATTTTTACATACAATACACACCACTTTTTTACAAACATACATAAGTACATAAATTAATCTTATGTATGTATGTATGTATGTATATGTATAAATGTTTTTATTTTGTTGTTATTCTTATTATTTTAATATCAATTGTTGACTTGTGTCCACATTTAAATGAATTTATATTTTTATTGTATTCATTGAAAGATTTCTCATTTTTGTTTTCTGGATTTTTTTTTATAAATAATCACATTTAGCTAAAAATAGATTTGTTTTTATAAAAAAAAAAATAAACAAAATTGTTACTAGTTTAAAGTAGATTTCATCTAATTATGAACAGTTGTTTCGTTTTAAAATTTTACAATTAAAAAAGCGAAAATTGTTATTGAATCTACTATGTAGCTATAATTAACTTTTACACTTTTGAATTAAAATACTCAACAAACTAATTAAAAACCGATTTAAATGCAAATAGATTTGTTAATAAAATTTCTACTTATATGAAAACTTTTTAATTTTACACTTCATGGCATTCACAACTTGTTGTAAAAAAATTACATGGTATTTTTTAAATATTTACGTATTTTCTAATTCTCTTAAATGTCATTTAACATTTATTTACATATTGACAGTTGAGGCGATTACAATTAAATTGCAATGGGTTTAAAATATTTATCGTTTTTAATAGGATTGTCTATTATTTACAGTAGATAAAAAAGTGTCATGTTTAGTTTAATAAACTATTTGATTCTAAACAAGTAAGAAAGTATAGTTGGTCAAGCCCGACCATATAATACCCTACACCCAGTATATGTGTAAAAACAGATTTTTAGAAATGGGCTCTATATAGGAGTTATGACCTCTTATGGACCGATCATCCAAAAATGTAGTGGCATGACTTCTGTGCATATAAATATTCTTAGTGTTAAATTTTATCTCGATTAAAACACTTATAAGAGATTTATAGATGTTAAAGTGATTTTTGAAAGGGATCTTATATGGGACCCAGTATGACTCATTACGAACTGACCGTTATAAAATTAGTTGTCATGATTTCTGTATATATGAAACATATTTGTAATCAAATTTTATTTGGCTACCAACGTTTTTAAGAGTTTTATGTTTGTTAAAGTGATTTTCGACAGCAGGCCTTATATAGGAGATATGGTCAATTATGGACCGATCATCACAGAATTGGGGCAAATGGTTTTTGTATATATGAAATATGCTTATGTTGAATATGATTTGGATACCAATATATCTAAGAGAGTTATGCTCTTTAAAGTGATTTTGGACAGCAGGCCTTATATAGGAACTATGGTCAATAATGGACCGATCTGCACAAAATTAGTTGGTAAGATTACACAACTTATTTCTGAAGAAATTTGTTGGGATACGTGCATAAATCAAACATTTATGAGCGATTAACCCCTATTTCGTAAGGACATTTGTATGATGGCTAGGTGAAATAATGGACCGATTTCAATCAGTTTCAATCCCTAGCGTCCTTGGGCTGGAATTTGGGAAATCCGGTTGTAGTTGAAGTTATAGTTCAGTTTCTAGTTCAGCTTTTTGTTCAGGTTATAGTTTAAGTTCTAATTCAGGCTATAGTCCAGGTTTTAGTTCAGATTCTAGTTCAGGTTTAGATTCAGGCTGTAGTTCAAGTTCATTTATTTACTGTTTATGAAATTTTCCCACTGTGCCCTAAACAAAATTTCTGTAATTTATCTTTCAAATTAAATCTACATCAAATACAATTGACTTTTCTGTATTTTACAAATTTTCCAAGACACTTTGATAAATTGGCAAAATTGTGAGCCAACCAGGTTGACTGGATTCCAGAACACAACAACAACAACAACATTTATTACTCATGACAGTTAGCGACAAATCATGCGGACGAGCTATTAGAGACACAAAAAGAGACATGTAAATTAAAGTTGGCTTGTTGTGAAGGTGCAAGGTGTGTGGTATTTGGAAAGACTCCCATAATTTCTTGGGAAAATCTAACAGACCATAAAAGCATAACGTAGTAAAGTGAAGAAAATAAAGTAACACATTATCAAATAAATTTAATAATTGATCAAACGTACATTAAATTTCAAAGTACAACTGCAAATGAAAACGTGTTACAATTTTCAATAATTGTTAGAGACCGCCAACTGTTAGTTTTTTCGACGTATGTTTTTGTTATTTGTGTGGCAAGTAACAGTTGCTAAATCATAGTGTTTTGATGGCGTTTAGTGTTGTCATATGAAATTTACAAAATGTCACCACACAATTGATAAATGTATTTATTTAACACAAAATTTCAGTTTGAAATTCAAGCCATGATGACACAGTTAACAATTGCCTTAATCCAAAACATCATATAAGTTTCAATTTTCCAACAACTATAACATGGACTTATGGACTTTAGACGGTCGGAAAATTTATAAAACAAAAAAAGAAATTTATGGTATTTTAACTAATAAAAAAAAAAAACCATCGAAAAAAAGTATTGAAATTTCTATGTGCATGAATTTTGTTTGTAGTTTTTTTTCTACTATTTTATTGGCTTCATTAACACCATCACATATCATTTCTTTTCAATTGCTATGCGTGCTTTAAATTTTCAAATAGTTTTGAAAAAATATAAACAATATTTATTCATATCGTCAAATAAATAATAACAAATAAGCACACAACTACAGCTGCAACAGCGGCAGCGGCAGCAGCAATCTATATATTGCCTCCAATAACAAATAATTGTATTGTTTTGATATAATTTCAATCAGTTTGTGGCGCATTTGAATTTTACAAAAAAAAAAAAATATAAATAAATTGTATAGAAAAATTCTTGTTTAATAAAACGAAAAATTCAGTTACACTCACACGCATATACTCGTACACTTAATAAATAAAGAATTATTGTATTAATTTGCAGTATCATATTACACTCAAAGGGAGGTGTTAGTAAAATTCTGAAGAATTATTTAAGAAAAAATTCCGTTAAAAGGAATTTTATTTTAAAATAAGTTAATAAAATCTTTGAGCTTGCTATAATGAAATTATATATTATTATTATTAATATTAAAGCGAATTCTGGAAGAAATTAAAAAAAATGTTCCCTTGCCAGTAAAAATATCCATTATAGTTTCACAATCAACATGCTTAAGACAATTCTGGAAGATTTCTTTCCAAAATTTCCCTTGCCAATAATAAATCTTTTTAAGAAAACTTTTATTTAAATGAATTTCATAAAAATGTTTAACTTCCTACAATAAAATGAATATGATAAAACAATTCTGGAAAAATTTCGAAAATTTCCCTTGCCAATAAAAATATCCCTTTAAGAGAAATTTAATGTTTTATTTAATTTTGAATATTTTCACAATAAAATCATTTATAAACTTTTCCTTAAAAATTTAAATACCCCTAAGAGCGAAATTTTATTTTAAATAAATATTATAAAAATTTTTAACTTCCTATAATAATATGAATACACAATTCTGAAAGAATTTTCAAAATTTCCCTTAGCAACAAAAATATCCCTTAAAATAAAAATGTTTTTAAAGAATTTTTTGAAAATGTCTAATATTTTTATAATAAAATCCAAATGCTTAGGACAATTCTGAAAGAATTTAAAAAATTTTCTTTGGCAATACAAATATCTTTTAAAGGAAATTTTATTTTAAGCATATTTTGAAAATTTCTAATATTTTTTCAATAAAATCAATATGCTGAAGACAAATTTCATAAAATTTTACAAATTTCCCTGGTCTGTTATTTAAACTTTTAAAACGAAAGTAAGTGGTTTATCGAAATATTGCTAAAATTTTAAAAATTTCACTTGCTTGTAAAAAAATTTCTTAAAGGGAAAGTTTATTTAAAAGGAATTTCATAGAAAAATTAACTTTCGACAATAAAACAAAAATATGCATTTTGAAAAGAATCCTTCGAAAATCAAAGTTTTTTTTTTCTTTTAAGAAAAAATCATTTTTAAGTTTTTTAATTAAAGCATTTTTATAATTTTTCTAGCTTATAAAGAAATTTATTTAATTTTTTATTTTATTGTAATAAATAATAAAAATAAGATTTAAAGGAAAAGCCTCTTTATAGATAATTACGTAGGAATGAATTATGAAAATAAAAAAATCATCTGCATGGGAAAACATCTAATATACAAAAATCGTCCTTATGAGACTGCCACCGAAACAAATTCAGCCGTCTGATCATGCGACTTAACACCGCTGGATTTGTTCTTGTTGAGCTATGTTAAAGATAATCAGGTATGTGATGGAAATCGAAAACGAAAACGAGTGAGTTTTTGAAGTCCATTTTAAAGTATTTCTAATCAAATTTTTAAAATTTTTGTTTTAAGATTCTCTTTAATAGCAAATTATCTTTATATTTTGTGGGATAAAACTGTTTCAATACAGAAATATTACGAAAAAGTTAACTTCTAAAACTCACTCGTTTTCGTTTTAGATTTCCATCACATACCTGAATGTCTATATACATAGAACCAATCGTATCTATTACAGCCTTAAAACTCGAAATCCATGTTGTGATTAACGAAATTGGCCAGCTATTTTGCCACAATGTGATTGCAAATTTTCATAAAAGAATCGATAGAGATAGGACTGTACCTGACATACAACATGCTAAGAGTTAATTCTAGACGACCCTAAAGGGTTACAATATAAGCCACCAATATCATATCTCTAGACAACTCAATGTCAAGTGACTACGTGACTTCAGCAGATTAATGTTTTCCCTATAACCCTATATACATATATTACTTTAGATATCGTATAAATTTTTAAGTCTGAAAAGAATTTTATCATATTCCTAGAAAGAATTTGAATTTTTCCACATTTCAATTTACATTCATGCGTCAATATTTGTATATGTACGTATTATATATATATGTATAGTATATATGTATTTAAAATATTTACTGATATTTAATTACTTCTTCTCTATATAAAAATGTTTATTTAATTAATTTTTACTGATTAAATCAAACAATAGGAATAATGACGAGTACATTTGCTGTGATGTACTACATACAATTGATTGAATTCAATATTTAGTTCAAAAATAATGCATCAAGTTTCAATGTTTGTTTACTTTTTTTTAAATAGGTTAATAATTTGTTTTTGGGGGAAAAGTCAGGTCAAATAAAATAAAATGGGAACATTTTTTTGAAATGCTTTATTATATTAGAACTTTATTATTGATATGAACATGAAATCTTTAAAACCCTAGTTGTTTTAAAATATGTATGCGGATTTTGAACCTCACAGATGTCGTAGTGGACGAAATGGCGGGTCATTTTCTTAATCAGGTCACGACTTTTAAGTGGCAAAATCTTGGTTATTTTAGCTTGTTGTCCTAACCAGACATTTTGTAAATTAATAAAATATCTGAATGAATTCGGAAGAATATAAAGCGCAATACTTGGTCGATTGCAAATTGTAAAGCTTTAAAGCCAAAACCTTTAAAACCAAGAGCTGTATATATCTGTAACTTTCATATCTATCTGAAGCTATTTAATGTTCCAAGTTGTATGGAAAACCTTAGTACTAGGAACATAAACCATAGTATTAATAACATAAGTTAGCGTTGGCACAATACCTTTCATTGAGAAATAAACATGAATTACAATTTGAGTATCAACGTCCTGCAAGAAATACAACACAATACAAAAACAACAGGCATTTTGTTTATGTAAAATAATTTACTACTGTCAAAAATACTTGAAAAAGTATTACTTTTGACATAAGTAAATTGTAAACAAAGTCAGTCGGCTGTGCTACTGCACTCACCTTGTATAATTACACCATGGACCGAACATTTTGCCAAATGCGATTGAGAATTTTTATTATTCATTGATATTGATTTATTTTGTTTTATTTTGAAAGACAAAGTTTTTGTTGAAAAAATTTTTTAACTAAAGATTCTTGCAATAAGCCCTGGACAAACCCATTAATTCCTAACTCTAGTAGCCCAAAGTACATCATAGATACTCGTTAAAAAAAATTGTAAACAAACAGAGCCAGATAACTAGAATTACAAATACAGATTGACAACTACAACACAGATACTCTGAGACACACACAAAGCAATCAATTGAAGAAGAGTTGCTGCTGCTGGCTGCTCTTGTCTTAAATATAAAAATATAAATGAAAGTTCAAATTCAATCATTATATTCCACAGAAAGCCAAGAAAAACAAACAGCAAAACAATAATTTCATTATAATGATATGGAATTTATTAAAAAAAAAAAAACAATTGTGAAAAAAAAACAAAAACAGAAATTGTCTATTAAACAGAAGGCATAATATTGCCGCCAGACAGTAACTGTCAAATGCAATTAACAATAACAAAAAACACTTTATGTACTATTCTTTTGTAATTTACTCTCGTCATCGTTAATATTATATTAATGTCTCTTCTTTCTATTTTCCGCCTTTTTAGTGCCGCATCCCAGCACCACCACAAGAAATAGCATAAGTAAACGGAATCACATAGACGACGATGATTACAGAGAAAATGTGGCCGTGGCACTGGGAGCACCACTTATCATACCTCTAGAAGAGGAAGTACAATTAGAGGAGAATAGTGAATATAGCATTAAATGCGAGGACACAGAGCCGATTGTGTGGAAAACCCCCGTAAATTATATAACATTCGAAGAAAATTCGTATATACCACAGGATCAGAAGAGACGTTTTGGCAGTAGTTTGACCCTGAGAGATGTCAATTTTATGAATGTTGGCAATTATTATTGCGTGAAGTCTAGTGCCTTAACCAAGAGTTTGGATATAATGGATGATTCAGAGCTGAATGATTTAGCGAATCTTAATTTTGCTTCGGTTATATATGTTTATGTTAATGGTATGTTGTGTGTTAATGTTTTAACATTGAGAATATGCTTATTGTTTTTCAATAAAATTTAGATCAAAATAATTTACTGGCTCCCATGGCATTTCCCATAACCTATGTCATACAATACCAGGATGCGGTTATACCCTGTAAACCCACCATGCCAAATTATGATGTTATATTAACAACACCCAGTGGTTCGGTAAGTTATGACAGTTTCTAAAATAATATTTTAATTTGATCAACTTTTGAGCTTTTAAACAAAAAAAGCTTTCGCTGCTATTATTTTCATAGGCACTTTTACTTATGTCTTCCCTACACATAAACACTAACATTTGAAAAGCTTTTTTCTTGTACAAACTATGCAAACTTTTAACAATTTCTACTTATTATTAAAACTTTTCATTCAAGTGACCTTATTGCTTGTAAAAAGAAATTATAAAATATTTAAAAAAAGGTCAAATAAACGAACTGAATAATTAAAACTTTTCTCAGTCATCATTTCAATTTCTATTATGAATGTTGCAAACATTTTTAATGAAATGTAATTCTGATTTCAAAATTTCCTAGAAATAAAAAAATCAAAATTTAATTTAATTTCCTAGAAATTTCATGTTGATTCTCCTAATCAGTATTACTAGTTCATATTCTAATGTTAAAGCTTTTCAAGAAAGCTTTAAATTATAATACCGATATTCCCAAACTGTGACTAAAGTTAACTACTCGTAGAGTTTACAACGCAAACTTTTCATTTTATTTAATTTAAACCTTTTTTCACAATAGTTGTTTCTTTTACATTTTAATCATTCTGAAATCTTTTTTAAAAAGCTTTAAAGCTTTCTATCGCATCATGTTGTATATAAAACCTAGCTCAAAGCTTTTTGTTTGTATTTATAACAGGAATAACTAACATATGAACTATTTACAATATTCTATAGAAAAGTTTCCTCTAAAGATACTAGAAAAATAGAAAAATGTCTTCTAGAGACACTGGTCTATAGAAAAATGTCCTCTAGATACATTAGTCCAAAGAAAAGCATTATCTAACGACACTAGTCTATAGAAAATCATTTTCTACAGACACTAGTCTATAGAAAAGTGTCCTCCAGAGACACTAATCTATAAAGTATCACTCAAAATTTTTCATCTTTCTATATTTTAATAATACTGAAATCATTGCTCAAAAGCTATCATTTTTCTATTGTGACCATACCTAAAACGTCGCTCATATATCAAAAATATTCACTTATATTAATTTTACTTTAACAGTTTCTCTTAATTATAATTTTTTTTTTAAACTTTAATTCCCCAGCTTTATTCGATTATTTAAAAGCTCATTTTTCCCTATTTCATTCATTCCTAACTAAAAAATAGCTTAAAGCATAAAAGCTTTAATCTATTTCTTTGGATACTCTTAAATGAGCACTTAAAGCTTTTTTAGTTTAACATATGTTTCATTCCTCAAAGCTTTTATTTTAAAATAGTTCATCATACTGAATCTCTCAAAATCTATCATCTGTAAATATTAATCATACATAGAACAAGACCCCCAAAAGCTTTTATCATTAAACAAAGCTTACGATTCTTATTAAAATTAAAAACTTTACATATATATATATATATATGTACATAAATAAAGCTTCATTCTATATATATTCACCAAATAATTATTACTAATTTTTCGAGCTTGAGGTCTTTTTTTAAATATAAAAAACTTTTTATCTTTTATTTAAAACCAATATTTCGGCACTTCCTTGAGTGCCTTCGTCAGGGTTTTTTTCTTTCTTAATTTAACAAATTTAATAATAATTGACAAATTAAAAAATTTTTAAATTCAAAAAACAAAGAAATATTTTTCAAATTAAACTTGATCTATATATAAATAAATTATTTTTTAACTTCCGTTTCTATTCTTATAAATTAAGTGTCTATAATTTTGTGCTATATTTTCAGTGTCTGACTTAAAATTAATTCTCGAAATTGTCGGAACCTTTATAATTTGTAACATTTCTAACATAAATCTACGTTTATAATTATTTTCTGTGTTTAAAACCATTGTATTTTCAAAATCTGGATAATGGTTTAGATTAGCACAATGAGTTGATATAGACACTTAATTTATAAGAATAGAAACGGAAGTTAAAAAATAATTTATTTATATATAGATCAAGTTTAATTTGAAAAATATTTCTTTGTTTTTTGAATTTAAAAACTTTTTAATTTGTCAATTATTATTAAATTTGTTAAATTAAGAAAGAAAAAAACCCTGACGAAGGCACTCAAGGAAGTGCCGAAATATTGGTTTTAAATAAAAGATAAAAAGTTTTTTATATTTAAAAAAAGACCTCAAGCTCGAAAAATTAGTAATAATTGAAATAATAAAGGTCGAATGAAAATACATATTCATATTCACCAAATATTTAAGCAATTTGTTAATTGATTTTTCTTTAAAATTTTAATTCATTCATAATTATATCTTAAAAGCTTTGTTCACTTATTCACACACAATATAATTGAATTTGTAGCATGCCTCAAAGCTCTGTTGCATTTCTAACACTTATTCAAAGTGCTTTGCTTGGTTCTTAAACAATTAACCTTTAGGCAATGTAAATTATTGTTTTTTACTACTTAATAATTTAGCAATTATATTAAAAACTTTTGTTACAAAATCTAATTAATTTCATATTTCTTTTTCTAAATTGGCTACACTCCTCTCTTAAAAATCTTAAAAGCTTTTCACTTTTCTGTTTTCTTTCCATTTGTATATAAAACACTGTCTATTAGTCTTAAAATTATATTTTTCATAATTTATATCAATCTTCATTTCATCAATTAGTCATTTACATTAAAATCATAAAAATATTTCCTAATTTTATACTCATTCTTTCATTGTTATTAAAGTCTGAACAAAAAATATCAATCAGCCCTCAAAACCTTCATCTACCACAAACACATAAGCTATGTGTCCACGATCGTCAGATATTACAACGTTGTCCGAAAAATGTTCAGAAAATGTCTAACAACCGTGTAAACTTAAAATTTTTACCTTCCAACGTTGTAAGATTTTTCATTTTCAGTACATTGGAAGACAAAAATATTGTCAGACATCTAACAATCGTGTAAAGACACAATTTTGTCATTGTCATTGTTTTAAGACAATTGTCAAACACTTTTCATTGTCATATGTGCAAAGTTTATGCATCTGCCAATGGCAGCATTGTCATAGAAATTATTTCTAAATGCAACTCTGTATATACATAAATAAACAAACAAGCATTGATAAATTTTTTGAAAAAAGTAGAAGAAAATTAAAGAATTAAATTAAAGTGTGCATTATTACATAAGCAGATAAAATGGTTCCAATAGCTCTTTTTTGTTCCATGACAATATTTAAAAATTTTAAACACACACACAGAGCTGCAAAACGAATTTGACAATGCCACACAACAATCTGACAATCGTGTGAACTGACAATTTCGGTTGACAGAAAAATTCATTGTGTGACAATTGTATGCTAATGAAATTGTTAATTTTCTTACACTCGTCTAAACTGACAATTTACCTTTTGCTAAAAATTTTTAAATGTCAGTACATTGCTAGCACATTGCTATATGATATGACAACGTTGTAATATCTGACGATCATGGACACATAGCTATAGTTTCATAATGTGGAATTCATTTATTCGAAACTTCATCTCATTACATTTGTTCATTAAAAATTTTCACATTTCCCCATTAAACTCCACACACACACGCACACACACAATAATCAAACGCTTGTCTTTTAGGATGATGAACACAATAATACCGCATTTACCATACGATCTTCCAATATCACATTAAATACTCAAAAAAGCTCTACAGCCAGCACCAGTAAAACGGGTTTTGTCTACGAACGTATCAGTTATAATCCGAAATTTGGTTTTATCGTACATGGTCTAGACACGTTTCCGTCACTGCTCAGTTGTGAGGGCGTTTTTGAAAATAAAACGTATGATACCCCCGTAACGGTTCATGTTTTGCGTATGTGTTTTCTTTTTTTGATTTTGTTTTTTTACTACTTTATTTTTTAACCAATCTGTATTTTAGTACTACATAATAATCGTTGCAAAAAAAAAATAGTAGTAAAGAAAAGTAGTATTTACATATTTACT
Organism: Bellardia bayeri; assembly: GCA_950370525.1. Classification (NCBI taxonomy): domain Eukaryota; kingdom Metazoa; phylum Arthropoda; class Insecta; order Diptera; family Calliphoridae; genus Bellardia; species Bellardia bayeri. The sequence continues at coordinate 86,434,078 of OX493265.1, read as the reverse complement.
TGAACGGTTTTCAATTGTTAGTCTAATGTGAATTTAAGAATTTCGCTTAATTTCGCATATTGATGGAAAATCGTTTAATTGTTGATGAAACGCTTTTGCAAAGCAAATCATATTTATGGGCAATTTCACGTCAAGTGACCCAATTTTTAAAATCGATGTCTTCCGATTTGGATGAAATTTGTACCAATGTTAGTACTATTGGATAGTATATCAGACCCAAATTTTCAGCTCTGTCATTCAAGAACTGCCGGAGTTAGACGGGGTCAAAGTTGGACATTTTGGTCATGCAGGGTTTTTTTTAAATGAGTGTAACTTTTCACCTATTGGTCCTAGCAGCTATTGATAGCTATTTGATCAATCATTCCAAAAATATTTTTTTTGAATTTTTAAAATGTTTTTTTTTTAATTTTTAAAAAATTTTTTTTTTTAATTTTTTTTTTCAATTTGAGCCCTTTTTTCCTCAAAAGAAAGCTTATACAATTTTCTTTAATGCCTTTATAATCGCTTAATGGGATACGAGTGGGATATCTATCAAAAAAATTATTTTTTAACTCAAGAATAGGATTTTTCATTTTCCCCCATTTTTTTATTTTTTTTTTTTTCAAAATGGAGTTTTTTTTATTTTTTCTCAAAAGAAACTTTAGACCATTGCCTTTAAGAGCTAACCTTGGTGCAAATTTCATCCAAATCGGAAGACATCGATTTTAAAAATTGGGTCACTTGACGTGAAATTGCCCTTATATATTTATTGTACATATAAATAAATATTTAAATATGTATTTTTTAAAGAAAATTTATAATTGTAAATAGTTTAAATATAAAAGAAATGTACATACATACATAAATATGAAGAGTCCATTTTTAAGGAAAAAGTATTAAACTCTTTAGATTAATATGGACAAACTAACTCATTTGGAGAATTAAAAAAAAAATCCTAACCACATTTTTGTTGGATGAACACTCGATTTAGGAAAAACATGATTTTTCACAAAAAAATTTTTTTTAAAAAATTTTAAACTTTTTAATTTTTCTCTCAGAGTATTCTAAAACAAAGCCGAATGTTACACTTATGATTAATTTATCACACAAATGATAAACATATAAGTACTTTTTTCTGAACTGGACAATTTTAAAACAATTCGTCCAAAAATAGGTTATGATGATATCTTGTGGATTTCTTTTTGTAATTTTGTAATTAAGATAAGCCGATTTTTGATCCTCTTTGTACCTTATTTGACATGTGTAATATAATTGGCTGTAGTCATCATTGAACTTTGTGACTTCTTTTTATTTTAAATATAAGTTTGATTAGTTTGAAAGCTGAAGCATCCGAGCCTAATAACTCAAGGAGGTTATTAGAAGCGTCTTATAGACGACGTTTTTTAAATTTGTTATCCCCCTTTAATTACTTAGTGAACATTGTAAATTTCAATCCGCTTTTTAAGAAAATGAAATTATTTGTGATTTACGGCCAGGAAAGGAGGTGCTTGGTAAAATTTTGAAATCTCAGGAAGAACATCAAAAGCGAAATTGCCAATAGGTCGGCCCATTTCTCTAAATGAATGTTGCAGACGTCTTCGCTATGGAATATAATTCCGCCTAATATGCCTTATTGGTCCTTATTGGAAGACCCTTTGATACTCAGTATCCACAATAACACAAATATATTTGTACCTTATATGAACTCTATAAGAATTTCCTTGTAAAAAAAACTCATATCTTAAGGACCCCGGAAATATGCACGCTGCAAGGGCACAATGATGGCCAAATCCCGAATTAAGTCCATTATCCTGTTCGTCAAGAGACTGAATTGGCACATTGACATACCTCGTCCTATACAAGCTTTAATATACGCAAATTCTGCAATGTTTTATCTAGACACCAATTTTAAGTAAATTATCTCTCAGACGCAACTTATCGAACTTTTCCTATGAGAATATAAAAAACAGTTTCGCGTGGCTGCTCAACATTGACGAGAAAACTCTAATCCATTACGAAAGAATTCCAGTACTAAGAAAACTCGTCGAACGCCTTAATTGGACAATCAGTCAACCCATTTGATCAGGGCATAGTAAGATAGTAATATGGTAGACTAATAAACAAAGACAATGGATATAACAGAGACTTGAAATTAAACACGGCCTGTAGAATGAAGGAATTTTAAAAAATTTAAAAATGTTGTGACAAGTAATCCAAACAAGCAGTAACCAAGTCTACTAGATTCTGCACTTGAGCCGCGTTGGAGCAATCGATCGACGACAATTATCGCTCCAGAATATGTGAACTTGTGATGTTTGTAAATAAAGAACTGGAGTCAGATGTTTCAAATCAGTATCCCCTTCCACCCTAACGTATCCTTGACAAACCCATTTAGATAAGCGAAGGCTTTTATCATTCTAATATCGATCTCCGACAAATATCAGGTCATCCAAAAAGAAGTCAGCATCTCGAATCCTCCAATAGTCATAAAGTCTTTTTTAGAATCACACACTTACACTATGGAAGCGGTGCACTGACAAATTGATGAATTTCGGAATCTAAGAGCGATGTGATTACCTTGACCTGGTATGCAGTAAAATACAGAATGTCGCACAATCTTTTTAAAACATTTGGCTACTAATAATAGATATCTGGGCGGCTTGTCTACCGTTATAGGACCGAATACCACTTCTGTATACCCGATGAAACCTGAATCAATTCACGTCCCTATTACTGGACGAAATCTCAGCCTGCAAAACACTGCATTGATCTGGAAATCTAAAACTCTCATCCATCCTTGTCCGTGCAATACAAATAGCAACTGCTTCGACCATTAGAAGATGAAGCTGATAAATTTGAACAAATAACTTAAAACATATCTTTATACATTCAACATAACTGGGAACTTAGATAGTGTAAAAGTAGCTTAAGTAATGTTTTCGAAACAACGTATTCATCATATTTTATCTATTTTATCAATCAATGTTTAAGGCGACTAATATTTGTTTCCAAACGTCAAAAGATGACTGAAGAATTAGAGAAACATTTCAATTAGATCTTTTCGAACCTGTCTTAAATTTATTTGTTTTATGGTTATTTTTTTAAGAATCTTTTCATAAATCGTGCGTTGACTGAAGAATGGAGAATTAGAGAAACACAACACAAAGTCGTACTGAAAATAAAAGTCTATTTTCAATAGATTTAAAAATGTAACTTTTTAAAAATAACAAAATCTTGGAAATACTTTGAAAAAGGAATAATCTAAAAGATTTGAGTTGGAAAAATCTCGAAAACTTTATATCATTTTAAAGCGTTTGTTTTTAGGATATTTTTCAACTTTGTGGAAATCAACATACATAAAAGAAGATTTTAAAACTTTTACATGAAGAAGCTCTTTTACTAAAAACCCTCTCTTTCACACACACACACTTACATAAACTAAACACGTTCGCCTACATTTGTTTTAAACATATTTCTCTCTTTACTCTCAAACACGCAAAAACTTAAAGCTTTTTACAAACTTTGCTTGCTCTAAAACCAAATTTATTAAACTAAATTTTGTATTGAAATTGAAAAACACAGAAATTATGTATGTATATTAAATTATATTGTAAATTATATTGCCAATTATTTAGACATTTGCGAGTAACAGCGGTATACGCTATAATCCACGTTTGGGTTTTGTCTTGGAAATACGAAGTTTTGAAGAGAGTGGCACCTACATCTGTCGTCCGAAGATACCGTCCCTGGCGAACGAGGAGGAACAAACGGAAATTGATATAATTTTGGGTAACAAAATCATTCATAGTGAGTTTTGCACCCCTGTTTTGTGCTTGTTTTCCGTCTCTTTTTTTTAAGTTTTCTAATGGTCTTTTGATTTAAATGTGTAAAAAAACAAACAATGGTTAAATAATGGAAAAAGTATTTGTTGAAAATGCACACACTATTAGAAAAGAGTGTTAAGTAGTTAAAATTATTAATTATTGTGGTGAAAGAGATTCAATTTATTAAAATTAAAAAAAAAAAAAAAAAAAAATATATTTTTTAAGGGTGAAAGGTGGCGGCTATATTTGGATTTAAAACAAAAATCTACTAAATATTTGTTTATTTATTTCTTTTTCTTTCATTTTTCTCTAATTAAAATTTATATACGTATTTGGAGTGTGTTCTTCTTTTACATTTTCATTATGTTTTTGTTTTTTAAACAAATCAATTCATATCAATGGTTGGATAAATAACAAAATTAATCATTTTTAAAATTAGCTTTATTAAATACAAACCAATTGGATAGACCCGCAACTGCTAAGGAAGATTTGGCGCTAACCACAGTAGAAACAACAGCAACAAGAAAAACTACTACTTCTACTACCAACACTAAATTAACTACGAAAAAAAGTTCAGTAACTAACCCTGTAAATGTAACTAACAGCATTTCTGTCAATTTAACCAAACAAAATAGTATACGTCTTGTCACTGATGCGCCCCCCAAATCGTATTCGAATTTAGAAAATTTCAATCAAACTGCTAAAGATAACAACGGTGTGGTCGCCATAACTATTAGCATACATCTGCGCATTATTGGTGATGGGTTTAATGCAAGTCAAGCTTACGATAACAGTCTTGAGCATGATGATAGTGGTGATAATGATGGTGATGATGAGGGCGTTGACTCGCAAGACGTTAGCTATAGCGATAGCATTACCGAAAGTTTAAGACAAAAACGCGATTTACATTTAACAACTAGACCCTCAATACTACTTAAAAGCTGGACAGACAGTACAACGGATTCTGACCATGACAATAATGACTATAATTTTGAAAGTTTAGAACAAAAATTGTCTCAGCATATTAGAGAAGCTCGTCAAGTTACCACCAGACGTCCGTCTCATCATTATCGTTCGACTAGTAAGTTTGTTTTGTATCTGTGTCTATGTTCCTCTCTGTTAATGTCCTTATTCATTGGTGTTTATGGTTTCACTGTTTCACTGTTTCACTGTTTTCACTTTTTATGTTATATCGTTTTAAGCATGATATTTTGTTTCTAAAATCGATTTTTTTTATTCTGAATGTTTTATGGCGTTAAAAAGATTTTTGTTAACGTTTTGTTAAATGTTTATAACAGATTTTTTGTGTCTATGTTTTAAGTTTAATCATATTTTTAAATTATATTGTGGCTAATGTAGTTTTAGTATTGTAACAAGTAAATTAATATAGTTTGAAGTTGAAATGCATGCTATTTTAAGTTGAAAGCTTTCATTGTTAATTAGTTAAAAAAAAGTTTAGAAAGCTGGGTAGTATGTAACGGTTAACATTTTAAGCTCCAATAAGGCTTTAGCTATTATTAAGAAATTTAATTGAAGTTAATTTATTTATATTTAAAAAAATCATTAGATTTTTTCAGAAATTCAATCGTTTCCTTAATTAAAAGCTGCGTTTCATGTTAAAACTTTAATACATTTGACAGCCTTAAAAACTTGATTTTTTAATAATAATAATCTTTTAAATAAAGCTCAATTTTTATTTTAAAACAATTTATTAATTATTAAAAACCTTGCAACAAAGTAGCTCTTACTTAAAGCTCCGTTTACCAATGATTAAAAGATTAAAGTTTACGTTAAAAGTTTTACATTACATAATTTTCCAATAATTTAAATCTCTCAAACTTGCAAACTATAACCATTAAAGTTTCGCGCGAAATTTAATTGTGATTTAAATTTCACTAAAACGTTAAAGTGTTTTTAAAATAAATTAAAGCTTTCAATTAAAAAGCTTCAATTGATTGATTGATAAATTTGTTGTTTTAAGAATAAATTTAAATTTCTCAAAAGTTTTTCTCTTGAATGTTTTGCCAAAGCTTTAACATACATAAATATATAATCCAAAAGCTTTATTTTAATTTTATTTTATTAACAATTTATATGAAGTTTTTTTCTTAAAGCTCAGAATTTACAGCTTTTTAATAGCTTTGGTTTCTTTTAAATTATATATAAATTGCGTTTGGAAATTAAACCAATTTGTTACATTTCAAAAGCTTAGTTTTAAAAGTTTCAAATTAAGCAATACATGTAATTGGAAAAAGTTTTTAAAAAGCCTAGAATCGCTTGAAAATCTCTTTGAATCTTTGAATCGTTCCTTAACAGTTTATGAGACTTTTCAAATCCATCACTTTTTGATAATTGTTTAAATACAAATATTCTAAAAGCTAAAATATAAACTTGTTACAGAAATGCCGAAATTTTAAATTGAATTAATTTAAAATAAAATTTATTAACAATATAAGCAAGCTTTTTAGTTAAAACTAGTAAAAAGCTCTTTATATTTTTTGGAAATATTTTATAAAATAAAAACACGTTTAGCTGAAGTTTAAAAGCTGTTCGCTTAATACTAATACATATTATAGTATTTGAAATTCCTTCAGAAAAACTCAAAATGTCTTAAAAGTTCTTTTGTTGACATATAGATGGCAATAAAACTATTGTAATTTAATGTTAATACTGCAAAACGAAAAAGACTTCCGTTACCATTGTATGAAAATAAGATATAAACGTATGAACAAATTTTCTTAATACAATTTTCTTACGTTTTAAAACGTTTTCCCTCACGTTTTCATCCTCATGTTTTATAGAATGAGGATTTTTGAATATATCTGGTTAACTTGAAATAAAGCTTACTTTCTTAGAAAGTCTAAAATTGGATACACAACTTAGTTTAATCAAACTAAAAAGTCTTTGTTAAAATGTCTAATTAAATGGAATTTTTATTAATGCCTTATATTTGCATTAAGCTGAATAAAAAGACAAACACTTGGACTTACCTTGATTGATATCTGAAAATATAACAAAAAGACAATTTTATTAAATTTAACAAAATAAAATTATTTTCATCTCTATTAGTAAATCATTTCTTTTTAAATTATCAAGATAAAAAAAGCTAAACTTAAAAAAAAAAACTTTTAAAAAATTGGTTTAAAGCAGGTACAAAAAGCAAAGTTTACATAAAGCTTTTTTTAAGAAATGTGGTCAAAAGTAAATAAATTATTCAAGTTTTTAAAATAAAATGAGCTTAAACCTACTAAATATAGAAAAGTTAATAGATTTAACGAAATTTATTAACATTTAGTAAATGTTTTTAGGTGCAGTAAAAGCTTTTAATGAAAGCTAAACTAAACAGCTTTTGATTTTATTTTGGTAAAATTTTAGTTACGTAAATTATATTTATAGCGGAAAACACTGCTCAGCTTTTAATAACTCTTTTTATGTTAATGTTATCAAAAACTTAATTATAAACGACTTTAGCTGCTTATAGTTAATGAAAGCTTTCAACATAAGTTTATTTTATCTTAAAAAGTATTTAAAAATTTCTATAATTTGTAGTATTTTTATAATAATTTTTGTTTTTTTATTTGTTTTATGTTTTATTCTATTTTACAACAATTAATAATATTATGTAACCAAAAATTAACTTTTTTAATAATTTTACTTTGTCTGACAAGAAAATAATTAAAAAGTTTTCTTTGGGAACATAATTTTATTTGTAAATATCATGCATGCAAAAAAAACTCCCAAGTAGTTTATATATTTAGTAAATTTTGTGTCATCAGCACAATTTTATAGATTTGTTAAAAATTAATAAATTTTATATTTCCCATCTAAATAAAACAAACAGCTTATACCACTCATGTGGATAAACCGAATATAACTTCGAATGCCAAGCATCATGCTCCCGAAGGAGGAACTTTCGAATTAACCTGTGATGTTAAAATAGCCCATGATGTTAAGTACAAATTGGAGTGGGTTTTACCTGACGGCGTGCAAAGGGATGAGGTGAGTTTTATGTTGGTTTTAAAGAAAGCTTTAACATTTAACGTTTGCTGTAACATAAATTCGGTTGAAGTTACTATGTAAATTAAAACATGTTTAGTTATTTCTATCGAATATATTATAAAACTTTTATGGAAAAAACCAAGTTATTAGAAAAACAATAGAAATTTGTTTGTTACTGCAGCTTAAATATTCTATTAAATGTAAAAACTTTTTCATCCGGAACAATTTAGTTAAAGTAGTAGATACAAATATTTGTGTCAGTATCATAAACTTGTCTAAAATAAGCAAATTACAATTACTAAAATAAACAAAAAATACTTGTCACAATGCTTATGACAAATATAAATATGTATATACATATATACATATACATAGACGTTATAAATCTTCTTGCAAATTGCTTAAATAATGTAAAAAGAAAATGGTTAAAAACCACATTTTTATTTTTTTTTTTAAATTAATACATAAACTTTTAACTCTGTAATGGTATTTAAACAATTCTTTTTTAACTGGGTATATGAAAGTGTTATTAAACCACAAACAAATATTTAGAAAAAAATTAGAAATATTTGGGCCCGCTATTGCCAAAAAAAAAAACAGACTAGGGTGGCTACAAAAGTTACAAATTTTATTTTCCCATGCGAATATCTCGTAAACTACAAGAGATATAGTACTCGACTAGTACATAGATTTCATATATGGTATAATCTTTGAAATCGCATCACAAACAAATAATTGGGATCGTTTTTATTTTCTAACATATCCGAGGTGCGCCACTTTGGGAATCTCTAGCACGGACTCTGCTGCATTTATTAGGTCCAAATTCAAGACTTAAACTTGACAAAACTTCCCCTTTAGGCGTGTAAATTTTATTGCAATCGGACTTACCGTTTAGAAATTAGAAATTTAATTTATCACATACCCGAGGTGCCCCACTTTGGGAATCTCTGGCACTGACCCTGCTGCATTTATAAGGTCCACATTCAAGACTTAAACTTGTCAACACTTCCTCTTTAGGCGTGAAAATTTTATTGCAATCGGAGTCACCGTTTAGAAATTACAGATTTATTTCCCTTTTTTCAAATGGGAATGAATTTGGTCGATAATCAACTGGCTAGGTACATAATTTACCAACTGAAACGCGTCTTCAACCTGGACTTTCAAGTAAAAATTTCAAAGCCATTGTGTTAAAGAAGATCCGATTTTCTCAATTCTTTGACGTTCTCAACATTTGGGGTGATCCACATGGCGAAGTTTGCGCAAGGATTTGACTTTCATTCTAATAAGATGCAACTGGAATTGAAGCCAGTCGCCATAGATTCACTGAATTCATTTAAGATGAATTTTACTTCTCTGGATATGTTAACAAGCTAAATTGCCGCATTAACAACTAAATATTAATGATGATATAAATATCACTGACAACAGGTTTCAACAGGACGGTGACACATTTCACGCAGCCACCGAAACAATGGATTTATTGCAAACCAAACTTCCGATCGAATAATTTTACATAATACAGCCGTTAATTAGCCGCTCCGGTCATGCCATTTATAACCACTAGATTATTTTTTGTGGGGCTATGTTTAAGATAGACTCTATGAAGAGCCAATCGAAGCAATTTAAACCTTAACACTGAAAATCCGTGACATGATAAACGATATCGATATGCCAGTTTGCCAAAATGTGACTAAAAATGTTGATAAAAGAAACGACATATTTTGCATTTATAATTGACAAACCTTGTTCTATCCAAAGCAATTGAATGATTTTTATAAATTGTAAATATCTGGTTTTATTTTGTTTTGAAAAACAGTTCTTATTGAAAAGCCCTTTATAACAAAAACATAAATATTTAGAGCCTGAATATAAAGTTTGTAACTACAATTGAAAATTTAAGAAACAAAACCTAAATCATTAATTTTAACTCAATTTGTAGATCCGAACAAACCTTCATTGTTTGTCTTAAAAACTAAACACTAATATTTAAATTACTTTGGCCTTTTCTAGAACCGTTTCATTGAGAAAAGCTTGGCCAATATTAAAGTCACCGACACCCATGTCTACGGACGTAATGTTTTGACCGTGAAAAACGCCAAAACTTCTGATTCAGGACGCTACACTTGCAATGTCTCCGATCATTCTTCGAATAAGGCAAAAAGCTCTTACAACATGTTAATAGTGCGCAAAGATGAAAGTTATATAAAAATGCGAGAGTCCAATGATTATTATACCATCAATGAGAAGGCCAACAAGACGGTACAAATGTCGGTACGCTATAGTGGCTACCCGTGGCCCAAACTGAAGTGGTACAATCCCAATGGCACGGAGATATTTAATAATCATAAATTTGAAATAACTACCGATGATGTTTCATCGACCTTGAAGATCTACAATACACGTTTGTGGGATACCGGCACCTATATAGTGGAGGCTACAAATACCGAGACCTCTTTGAAGCGTGAATTTATTGTAACCATTGAAGATATACCCATAATAATGATAGAAGATGTTTATGTTCATCCCGATGAGAAAGCTCATGTTCAGTGTCGTGTGCAGTCGCACCACAAGGCTTTGGTGACCTGGGTACTTCAACCGTGTAGCATTGAACCGAGATGGCCCTCCTGCTCGAATACAGTTATACAGGATTTTAATGTAAGTAAGGTCAAATAACATTCATAATTTTATTTTAAATCTTTTTTTTTTTTTGTGCAGGAGACTTCTTCATCAGATGGCTCTACATCCATTGAGTTTATCTACAATTTACATTTCGAGCCAAAATCCCCGGGCATAATACGTTGTGTTGCGGTGAATAAAATCGGCAGAGCTATGGCTAAAAGTCATGTGTTGATACGTGACATTAACGATAACATGACAATTTATGGCATACAAGATCATGATATTATTGCCTTGGGTGATAACGTGACCATAACATGTGCAGCAGTGGCCTATTTCTTTTCCGGTGATATCAATTGGTATGATGACAAGGGCAATCTCATCGAAAATACTCAGGGTATGTTATAAGAATATAATAATTATACAAATTAAGGTGGGATCTGATTAGTATGACGCAACGCTGTCTGTCATATCGGTATATAAACCATGTCTTTTTTAAGGAATTTGTAAACTTCAGAGCCTCGAAAGCATGGCATTCGAGCTTTCTTAAAATTTGACTTAATTTTTCAATTTACGACTATTATTTTAAATAAAGAGTGAGTTTTTAAGAGCTTTCGGATTTGATTTAAAAAAAATTAAATTTTTAAAGATGATTTCATATAAATGTTGACCGCGGCTACTCTTCAAATAATTCATAAGCTGGTTCCAATTTTGGCATACTCTCTCCAACATATCGGTCTGTATATTACAAATAAATTCTTCAAGATAAGCTTTTAGTGCGTGAAATAAACTGTTTACCGAACTCACCTCTCAAATGGGTCATTGTTTCGCGTGCTGAGTGGCGTTCGATGCGTAAGTGTATCAATTTGTACGCTTATCGCATCGCAATAGAGAGTAACCCCCCAGCTCTTCCATTTTGGGCAAACAAAGTTTTGTAATCATCGCACGGTAGCGCGTGCCGTCGTCGTCTTTTGTAATGAGCTTTATCGCTGAACACAATTTACTGAGAAAAAAGTGCAAGGTGCATTTTCTTAACCGATAATGATTTTTGATTAACAAAAAAAATTCAATATTCTGCAAGCGTTGTCCTTTTGCAGGTCGACATGGTGAAATTATAGACCAAACTAAACAAGTTTAACAGTAACATGTTACACGAAAACAGCTGAGCTGCCAAAAACAGTCTTGCCAAAAATAAAGTTGCTAAAAGATCACCCTTTATTACAAAATCCGAACTGAACTCCTAGAAATTCCCCTATATATATTTAATAAACTGAATAATAATAACAATTTGCTCTGTTTTTAGATATTGTCATAACTAAATCCTCAACTCCCTATTCATATCAGAAATCTTTAACATTTAAAGAGATTAGAGATTCCGATCAAGGTCAATATGAGTGCAGAGCTAGAGCGATAAATCATGAAACCACAGAATCGAGACTATTCAATATTATCACACATGGTAAGTAAAGTAATATATTGTCAATATGTGCCTAAAAATAAATAACTTTCCGGATTTCTTATTTCAGAACCCTCTTCACCGCGCATGGTCAACACCAACCTTGGTGATAGCAATAAAATTGAACGTAAGCTAGGAGAATCTGTAGAATTGAGATGTGAATCGGAAGCCATACCTAAAGCCTCGGTTGTTTGGTATAAAAATGATGATTTAGTGGAAAATAATGATACCGATAATGAGGCTGTTTTGTTAATACCCTACCTAAGACCAGAAGATCAGGGTCAGTACAAATGTGTAGTGGCTAATAGATTGGGCTCCATAGAGGAAACTGTAAATATTAAAATAACCAGTAAGTTTAACAGTTTTAAATACAAATTAAAGGCCTTTGTTAACATTTTCTTCTTCTCTACATTGTTTTAGACATACCCGGTCTCACTTTGGGCTGGATAGCCGGTATTTTAGCCTTACTTTTGGTATTAATCGGTTTGGTCATCTATCTGTATATAAGAGTTAAGCGTGAGCGCAAACTTTTACGTGAACTTAAAGCGGCCGGTTTGGCCAACTTTGAAGAAGGTGCTATTGAACAGATTAATCCTGCCTTAACTTTAGACGAACAGGCTGATTTGTTGCCCTATGATCGTGGTTTTGAATTTTCTCGAGAAAAACTTAAGTTGGGCAAACAATTGGGTGCCGGTGCTTTTGGTGTAGTGCTTAAAGCTCATGCTGAGGGCATAAAGCCCGAGGAGAAAGAAAGTGTGGTGGCTGTGAAGATGGTTAAACGTCAGGCGAACAATGAGGTTATGAGAGCTTTGGTATCGGAGCTAAAGATAATGGTGCATTTGGGACAACATTTGAATGTAGTCAATCTGTTGGGAGCGGTAACGAAGAATATAGCAAAACGTTAGTACAGAAGAAGAAAGTTTAAAGTTAGATTAACTAACTAAATAATATATTATTTGTATTTTCTTTAAGGCGAATTAATGGTCATTGTGGAATACTGCCGCTATGGCAATGTCCAGAATTTCTTAATGCGTAATCGTAAGCGTTTCATCAATCAAATTAATCCGAATACGGGTAAAATTGATCCCTCCATAATGACTCAACGTTTCTCTGATAACTTTGAGTTGAACCGGTAAGTTTTTGTTATTGCGTTGTAGTTTTTAGAAAATTTATTTATTACCAACATTTTATTTTAATGGCAATTGTTTTATTTTCTAATTATATTAACATTTAGATTAGTGTACTAAAATCATTATTATTTAATTCATTTAACAATGTTTTAAGCTGAAATGACTATTAAACTTAGACTGATAAAATTACTAACAAATAAATTGTTAAGTCGCATGGAAAATGTTCTAAATATTTATGTAGATCCCTGAAAGATCCAACAAAAAATAGAAATTTTCAAACCATACTTTGTTCCGAATCAGTAGAGATTTTTGGGGACATATTGAGGCATAAACCCGTGTTTCCATTTGTGTAGCTGAAAAGCTCTTGAAACTGGCTGGACAATTGGAAAATATTATTACACTCTCTGAGCCGAAATAAAATCCTTAGATTTGTTACTTAGAATAATTCAACCAATAAATATGAAAAGAAAGGAATGAAAGGAATTTATTCTTATTACATATTTATTAATTTATTTGGACAAAAAGATTTCTTATCAGTAGAGGAAAAATGAAGTGAACAGTAGAAAGATTAGTTGGTATTTAGCCGTAAATAAGTATTTACGAACTATTTAAAGGTAAGATCACATGATTGCTGCAATACGCCAATTTGAAACAATTTTTATTGTGCTAATTTCGAGGACAATAACATGATTGTTCCAATCAAATTCTTCGCAGTCACATGATTGTCTAAAATTTCATAAATTTGATTGCCGCAAATTGGCGCACAACGATAAAAGGACAATAATTGCTGTTTACCAGTCACACAATTGTTACAATATACGGATTAAAGCTGTTGTCTTTAATTGCAAAGTTTGGTTTGTTTATTTACTTAAGGTACGGTCACATTTGGCACATATTTGCCGAAAAAAACGTAACCATTTAATAACATACATACATTTGAACTCGTTTATTTATTTAAAAAAATCTTGATTATTGAGGCCAAAGCACAACAAATATTTAGTTTTAATTTATTTAATGTTATTTGATCTTGCAAAATTCTTGTAGGAGTAAAACGTCAAAACGTCAAACAAATTTCTGCTAAAACAAGTGGTTACGCTCTTTTGAGTAAATATTTGCCAAATTAATGGAGTTTCGCGATAATCTCAAACACATGAGTGTCTTTCTACAGCCAGTATTAAATCATTTATTGCACTGTAGGTCCAAGATGAACTTACACTTGATTTTTCTTCCTTTTTGGCAAAGTAGTTTGTGATTGCTGGTCAGGAGAGTAAACAAATTCCGTGTCCAGAGGATCAAGTATTTCTACAATGCTGTCATGCTCCATGTTTAAGCTACATTTAAAAATAAATTAGTATATATTTACAACAATTAAAGCCAATTTTAATTACAGATATACAGTTTCACGAAAAAAGAACAATTAAAAAATAATATTGGCACTTATTGCCCACTTTGATTGCCGCTCAAGAAACCAATAAATATTGGCGCAATTGCAACATTTTTATTGTCACATTATTGATTGGCACAAATAAGAAAGATATTGTCGAAGGTTGCCGTATGAACCAATAAATTGTGAGTTCACACGATTGTTGCATAAATCACACCAATAATTGGTACATTGCGGCAATCATGTGATCTTGCCTTAACACTTTGACGTTTTATTTAGTACTTTATGACAAGTGAAAGTAAACTGCAACACATTGCTTTCTGCATTTACATATATACATTAAGGAAATTTGAAATTGTAGGGAAAATAAGGAGAATCGTTAAGTGTTGTTTCGGCGTAAACAATATTTTATTTAAATTTGTTAAATTTACATTATTTCTGAATTTATTAATTTGCTAGCAAAAATAAAGAATGGAACTGAAACGTAATTGGAATATTTTAAAATACAATTAGAAAATTTTGAAATATAGATGAAAACTTGAAATGATGTAGTTCTGCTTCAGTTCTTTCTACACTTGAAAAATATTTGAAATTCTGTCTATACCCAGAGAATCAGACACGTAACTAGTTTTGTATATATTTCCTTTCCTTTAAAAGTTACTGCAGATTGGATCTTTAACAACATTTCTGGCGATCAAAAGACATTTTTATACGATCTTTTGTTTAAAATTGATAGAATATTTAAGGGCATACAAAAAAAACTTGTGTAATATTACCGGATTTTATAAGAACAGTATACATCTAATTCTGTTTTTACACGGTTTTTATTTAACACGGTTTGAAACCCAACAAATTTTAATTTTTTTACACGATTTTATTCTATTTAGCACGATTTAAAATCTATTGGGCTTCAATTTTTTTTGGTTAAATTTAATTTTTGCGAAATATGTTCATATCATATGGTCAGAGCAATTATAAATAGCACAAATTTAGGGGAATTCCCTTTTAGTGCATACAATCAAATTAACTTATCATACATTTGTTTACATTACTTTTAAACTTTAACTATGCTTGTGTAAAAACACATTGTATATATGATTTAATATTATAAACCTGTATAGTTGTTCTTAAAAAATCCTTGTTTTTCACTAATTTCAATAGATTTTAGAGATAAGGAACCAATCACCTATATTGCATAAGATCAATGCCTTTTTTTACACGAAGTTTACTAGAACCAATTACCGTGTAAAAACAGGATTAGATGTATAGTAATTATTGGGTCATTTTAGATTTAACATCTTTCATTAATTCCTTTTTATTAAAACATTGCTTGTTATTTATTTTACATTTTTATTTTGTTTGTCAATTTAATAGTTGTTTAATTAATTTATTTATTTTTTGTTTTCTTAACTTTTTTCTTTTCTTTAATATTTTAATGCATTTAACACTTGTCTCAATCCTTAAACTCATCCCACTTTTACTAATATTTTTTTGTTTTTGTTTTGGTTTTGATTGCAACAAATAATTCTAACCTTTAAAATATTTTTCATTCAAATTTTCTTTAAAACCAACCACCCTGCCTTGCTCTTAATAAATATTGTTTAATGTGTGTTTTAATAAATATAAACAATATCCTACTATTAAATAACCATGTTTTGGGCTGCTTTGGTGTCTTGTTGGATGTTGTGTGGTGGTATTAATTTAAAAACTGTGAAATAATGTAAAAAATATAATAATCTACCCTATAAATATGGTATATGGGCACGTCTTAATAAAACAATTAAAAAAACTCAAAACCTAATCTCAAAAAAAACACAGTGATGGTCTTAAATATGTTAATCTATCCTTCTCCAAACATCAATATATCAATCATATGAATAATATCAACAATATGAACAACTATTATTCCATGAACAATCGTAGCAATTCGGATAATGATCCCAGATCAGGTACAAGAGCTGGACGTCCCAATTCCACCGGTTATATAACACAATCGGAATTGTATGAGGGTCAAGTGAATACTTGTGGCACGGAACAGACCGTAATGACAACGGTGCCAGAAGGTAAGTGTTTACAAGTTATTACAAAGAAAGTAATGTTTCGAAACGATATACATCTTGCCTACACTCAGAGACGATCAAAAAATATCAAGCCTTTCAAATTGATTTTTCAAATTGAACTAATTTTGCAAAAGTCATGTATCTCATGGACAAGTATTTCCGTATTTCTTTTTCAATTGCACAATCATTCAAAACCCATTTGTATCGATGGGACTTAAGACATGTTGAACAATTCTATCGCTGTGATCAATAAAATATTGATGCTACACAAGAACTGATATTGCGAGATCGTCATGTGTCTCGTGAAGTTAAGACATTTTCTCTGCAATTTAACAATAACTCAGAAAAGACTCGTGTCGATTAATCCAAAGTAGTAGTCGGTTGTTATACAGAATGGATGTACACAATAGAATGTAAGCGACACTCTTTAAAATTATAAAAAGGAAAACAAATGGGAGACATTCTCCAATGACGATCTACGGAATCTGTGAGATCAAATCAGAAATCAGGCTTTTTTGGATCTCACATTCACAACATATTCATTGTATATGTAGTTTCCAAAAATTACGACTATATTAGACATTTAAAGTTTTCAATAATATATGTATTTATGTATATTTCAATGAGTCTTCATAAATACTTAATATTTCTTTAGATTTTCAATAAAAACTTCAGATATTAATAAGATTATGTATTATTTTCCTTCTTAAAACCTCTTTAAATACATGTCTTAAGGAGTTGTTAAGGAAACAGGTAACTCACAACAAAATATAATGAACACCAAACTAATTTCCTATTTACTTTCACTTTAAGAAACAGCAACATTATTTAATCAAAACTTCTCCTTCTTCTTAGACGATGACAACAACATTATGTCCAACAATTCCGTGCAACCAGCCTGGCGTTCGAATTACAAACCCGACTCTACCGAAGCCATGGCTGTTACCACTACCGATCTTATTAGCTGGGCATTCCAAGTAGCCTGTGGCATGGAATATCTCTCCTCAAAGAAGGTGTTACATGGCGATTTAGCCGCCAGAAACATTTTACTGTGTGAGGATAATATCGTGAAAATCTGTGATTTCGGTTTGGCTCGTTCCATGTACAAGAGTGACAACTACAAGAAACAGGGTGATGCTCCATTGCCTATTAAATGGTTGGCTTTGGAATCCTTGAGTGATCATATCTTTAGCACATACACTGATGTTTGGTCGTATGGTATTGTGCTGTGGGAGCTGTTCTCTTTGGCTAAAGTGCCCTATCCGGAGATCGATGCAAATCAAAGTTTGTATTTAAAGTTGAAGGATGGTTATCGCATGGAGAAGCCTCCTTATGCTAATGATGATTTGTATGATATCATGTTGGAGTGTTGGAGTACGAATCCGGAAAGAAGACCATTGTTTAATGTGTTGAAGGAGAGATTTGCCATAATGTTGGGAGAGGAAGTGACGAATGTAAGTCAAGGGGAGTAAGAGGAGTAATGTTTAAAGCTACAGGGGGTTTTCAATAAGAACTTTGAAAATCATTAAATTTTTTTACTTGGGCCTTTATTACAAGGTTTATCAGCAGCTTGCTATTGAACGCAACATGGATCTCAATTGTTGAAAACCTCGAGAAATTGCCAATATGTTCCTTAATAGCGGTCTCAGAAGAACGATTATGTTAACTGAAAATGTCACAAATTTTCCGAAATGCAGCTTTTACAGATCTACCTCATTTTCATTTTGAATTTTTATTACAAGTTTCGAGAGGAATTGAATGCATTGTAACAATTTCCAAAGCTTTTACTATTGATATGTTAACAAGTAAAATGTTATTTTCATGTTATTCCAATATGCCCCAGATGGAAAACAAAGTTATGGTTAAAAACTCTGTTTAAGATCTAGATTTTTATAAGTTTTAAACATTTCTATACGTGAAAAAAGCTCAGACTGGTTTTGTAGCAAAAGCTTTTTATGTTTCAATCTAATTTCTTAAATTTTTTATAATTTTAGCACTACGTGGATTTAAATGAACCCTACTTAAGAGTCAACAACGAGTATTACAAACGTGATCCAACCGATTACTTGTCCTTAATGGGTTCACCCGATGAGATGGCCCCACCACCGCCCAGATATGTAAATGGTCATATACTACCCGAAATACGTAAGTGTTTTCCAAAGCTTCTACTAACTTTTACAAAACATTTAAATTTCACTTTAACCCCATATTAACCTATTTGTTTATATCTTGCTTCTGGTCTATTTCCATATAAAAATAAATGAAAAAAAAAAACATCCAAACTATCTATTATGCACCTACACCCAAACACACTACATATTTTACTGCACACATCTTACTCCAATTATCCTCATGTCAAAAAACCATATAAATACCAACTAAACTCCAGGCATAGATTTGTCTACCGATGACTATCTAACAATGAGTCCAAATGGTGACGCAGTCATATTCTCACCAACTCGTCCTAAAGACTCACCTAAAACATTGGAAGAAAATGATGATGATCAGCCACCCAATATTTCAGCTACTTCTTTTAATTTCCCAGATAACGCGGCCTCCCAACATTCCCCCACCATAGCCAATAATCTGGATAGTCCGGTTAATAAGACGCCACGCAACAAAAAGGACGGCATTGATCCTTTGCCCGAGGAAATACCCATGCTGCATAATGGCCAGCTTACAGAGGACAGTCCCGAGCAACCTAGGAAATATACTCAAATGTTGCAGCAGACTAGAAATGCTCCCACACCTTCACCGCGCCATCATGTGGCGGAGACAAAGCTACAGGGTGAGGATGATGAGAATTATGTAAACATTAAATCGCCGAAAAAGTTTATCAACAATAATGGCTCGAAGGCGCCGGATGCATTCTCAAATCCAAGTTATCAGATACTCAAGACTGGTAGTAGTGGAGAAACGAAATAATAATACGAGTACGAACAATAAAGGGCAGAAGGGCAGGGCTTGCTCACCCTCTGTGTTTTTAAGTGTAATATGTATGTAATGTTTAAGTTGTAATATATCGTAATATTTATACAAAAAAAATTGTTTTTAGAATTGAAATTAATTAGTTAGCATCACCTAGTGATGTGTAAATGTAATGATAATATTTAATTAAGCTTTTAGAAATGCTTTCATATGTTTTTTCTTGTGCACTTAGCAAAGATGGAAAAAGTTTGGTAATGCAAAAATGCTCTTTTAGGGAAACCAGCATAGTTTTGTATAAAGTTGTCTCATATGTTTACAAGGAAACTTTTAGCTTCAAAATGTTACTAAAAGCTTAATAGTTAACAGCTTTATTACTACTTTTTAATAAGAATTTTAAAGTATACACTTAAAATCGTTCAAAAAAAACACAAAAGCTTAGGTTTTAGACAAAAGAATTTTGACAATTAAATTTTGTGTATATGGTTCCAGTACAAAACAACATTAACTTTCCTTTAAGCTTTATAAGAGAAGTGTAAATGAAAAGAAGTTGTATTTTTAACTTAATAGTTAAAAGCTTTAGACCTTTTTTGGTAAGTTATAAAGTAGATACTTTAAATAATATAAAAAACTTAGGTTTTAGACAACTTCTGCTATCTTCTTGCAGTATAAAACAACATCATTTTCTAGTAAGATTTTTTAAAGCAAGTCTTTTCAACTTTTTCAGTTTTTTTCAGAATTTCATGAAAAATGCTTCAAAAAGCTCATTTAAGCAGAAACTAAACTCATCTACACGAAATTAAAAAAAAAATTTAAGAAGCTTTTTAATTTTAAAAGCTTTACACAATTTCCTTCATTTAAGAAACTGTTTAGTTTAGCAACATAAAACTACTTTCTTCGTAAAAGCTCAATTAACGCTGAAATTAAACTTATTTAAACGATATCTGAAAATACTTTGTAAGAAACTTTTTTAATTTCAAATGCTTTACAGAACTTCCTTGTTTTAAGAAACTGTTTATTACTGGAAATAGTTTAGTAACATAAAACACCCTCGAAATAATACTCTAAACTAAATTTTAACATGGATTTCAAGCTACTTTTTTAAGAGTTTTACATCTTTGTCCAATTCAAAATTTAAATGATATTTATTTAACAAAACTTCTACCCTTCTACAACTTCTACCATCTTCGCTACAAGTAAAAAAGCTTTTGCTTTTACTGTTGCATTTAAGAGTTTTATTTTTTTGTTTAAATTGTTATTTATTAAAAAAGCCTTTAAAATAATTCAAATCAAACATTTTTATATTTACTAAAGTTTAACTAAAAAAAAGAACTTAAAAAAAGAAATATAAAACTATAAAATCACCATAAACGCCTCATTTTTGTTTAAAAAAAAAAAAGAAAAAATCTAATGAAAAATAAGAAATAACTAAATAAATTATATGTAATTGTATTACTTTGTGTGTAATTTAGTGTATTTAAACGCCCCCCCCCCCCCCCCCCTACAATTTATTTAAGGTACGGTCACATTTGTCAAATATTTGCCGAAAAATACGTAACCACTAAATAACATACTCGTTGATTCATTTAAAAAAAGCTTTTCTTATTTAGTCCAAAGCACAACAAATCTTTAGTTTTAATTTATTTGATGCTGTTTGATTTTGCAAAATTCTTGTAAGAATAAACAACGTCAAACAAATTTGTGCCAAAACAAGTGGTTGCGCTTTTTTGAGTGAATATTTGCCAAATGTAACCGTACATTTAGCTTTAAATATTGTACGTTTTTACCATTAAGTATTTTTTAAAACTTTTTAATAAAACCTAATAAAATCTATTTAAAAATGTTATAGAATTTTAAATTTTAAATTTTAAAACAGAAATATACAAACACTACAAATTATACAAAGTATCGCTTATACATATTTACAGATCTACATATATTGCATTGAATTGAACAAATTGTAAATGCATATTTTTCAGAATAATTTTTGTCCTATAAGTTTTATTATATTGATATATAAATATATAACTGTAAAATAAAATGAATTTTATAAAAAATACTTAAATAAATGTGTTTAATCATTTAGAGCATTCTAGATTGAAATTTGTATGTTGAAAAGTGCATGATTAAAAAGTAGACGATTTTAGATTGAAATTGGAACGAACACGATTAAAATGAAAAAGATTATAGATTGAAATTTGAATATTGATGGACCCATGATTAAAAAGTAGAATATTCTAAATTGAAATTTAAATTTTGAAAGACTAGGTTCTAGATGGAAATTTAAATATTGAAAAAACCTATGATTAAAAAATAGACGATTGTAGAATGAAATTTTAATATCGAAAAAACACGATTAAAAAGTAGTAGTTTCTAGATTGAAATGTGAATATTGAAAGTAGAACGCTTAAAAAGTAGACGACTCTAGATTTAAGTTTGAATATTAAAAAAACCACGATAAAAAGGCAGACGATTTTATATTGATTTTTTTATATTAAAACAAGCAGGCTTAAAAAGCAAACGATTTCAGATTGAAATTTTTTTTTAAAAAGCAGATTCTATAGGTATGTAGTTTAAAAGGCAGACGGTTATGTAACGAAATTTGTATATCAAAACACTTAAAAATCAGACTATTTATCAATAAAAATGTTGTTTCAGCTATGAAACAATCTTAATAAATTTAATTGTAAAGCAAAAATACAATTAAAGTAACTTTAGCTTAGCAAATGCCTTTTAAACAAATTTAAATACATTTTTAAATATTTAGCGTATAATGTAACCACAGTAATGTTATAACCAGCACTCACTTTAAACTGTTAACATATTACTTAGACTTAACAGAACACTGTTAACTTTAACTTATGCTGGTTTTAGACGGTATGTATTTTCCAGTGTGCTTGTCAGTTGTACGATACATAGGTATGTAATTGTTTTTGCTTTCACACGTCGGTTTTTAATTTCATCTGACATAATCTATCATAGAACACAACAGCTGTCTTTGCTATGATTATTTTCGCGGGAGTTTTGTGTACTTCCAAATATAGTTTAAAAAAATGGATAATTTGCTGCATTATTGCAATAATAGCTTCTATAAAATAAAAAATAAGCTAGAATTTAAGAGAAAATGTGTTATGTGGAGCCAAAAATTTGTTGTATTGAAGTTAATGTATAAATACATTTATTAAATTTTAATAGAAATTTATTGTTTTGTTTAATACAATTTTGTTAAATATAAATTTGCTGAAACACAAACACTATGTTCTTGGCGCCATAAACAATTGACGTGCAAAATAGTTGGTTGCATGTGCTTTGTCAGATGACAATAGAACATGTTTTACACGACGTGTTTGCATTTTGCAGTTGAAAATTTGACAAGCACATTGCAAATTCATACCGTCTAATGGGAGCTTTAATATTATGCTCAGCGTTGTCAACTTGGTGCGCTTCGCACCATTTTTGGTGCATTTTTAATGTTTTAATGAAATCTTTCTTTTTACTAATTTTTAATTGCAGTTTTTTAATACTTCATTATTATGAAATCTATACGATTAAATGTTTTTTTTTATACGAATGTATGATAAATGAATACATACTATCAAATTCGTCACATGAAAGTTAATGCTAAAGGTGAATAGAGCGAAAATCTCTGTTTGAAAATTACATATAATTATCATTGTATAGCCTGAAGGTTTGAACTGTAAACGAACAACTAGGGTTAGAGTCCCAGTGGAGCCCTAACAAATTTTATTGAAAAAAAATCAAATAGAAAACAAAAAGTACCAAATATATACTGAAATTAGCCCTACTTTACCAATTAGTACTTCAGTTTCAAATAGCATATTGTGAGTTAAATTTGGAGTGGTTTAATGCTCATTTTATATTTATTAGCTCGTTTATTTAAAAAAAGGCTTTTCATATTATTACTTTTACTATTAATCGTTGATCTCTTTTTAAAAAGTTTTATTTAGAATTTATGAAATTAAAAATATGTAGGTAATATTAATTCAATAAAGATTTTCAATAAAAAAGTAATTCTAAACTTGCGTTCCATTTTGGTACGTTTTGACATTTCAAAGTTGACAACACTGACTATGCTCTTTGAAATAATAACAAAACAGCTGCGTGTTTTTTTGTTATCAATTCAGTCTGTAACAAAACAAAAATGTCAAACGTGATTTTCGTTTTCGGCAACTAAAGCACAAGCAGGCATTACAAAATTTTTTAAAGTTAATTGAAACAAATTTAGAATTGTTTTGATTGTAAAATATTTGTGTGTCTCAGTAATATACAAAAGGGAAATTTAACAAATTCCTTTAAATCTAAATTATGGCCCATGCCACCAAACAAGTGAGTTCCAAACATTGCAAAAACAATAGAAAATCAACATTTTTTTTGTGTATGTGACGCAATAAGCAGAGCGAGTGGAAACGTTTTTTATATTTTTCTTTGTTTAACTAAATGAAATCCTGTTTTGTTTTCTACATTAGGGACCCCAACTGTTAAATGGTTTTAAACGTTTAACACGTTTCGACAAGGGCTTGGGTGCTCAATTGCCCGAGGCCTACAAGAAATTCTGGCGTGAGTGGAAGGTTTTACAGCCGGCTGCTGTGCACTATATACCCAAAGATGGTGAATGGGAACGCGATGAGGTGACGGGGGAAATCAAGCCTATACAAAATATTCCTTTGCCACTGATCGATACACCCGAAAGCCACAAGGGTATTTGGGGTGGTGAGGCTGTCATTAAGGGTTTCCAGAAGCGTGAAAGACTAAAGCGTCGTGTACCCCATTTCTGGGTGCCCGTACTACGACGCTCTGTTGTACATAGTCAAGTGCTGAACGAATATATGTCGATGGTGGTGACTGATCGTACAATTGAAAAGATTCACGAGAGTCATGGTTTCGATCATTATCTGTTAAAGGTAAGTGAACGAACAAATGTAGGGACGGATCTGTATGCCAATCTTTATAATACATTTTATGTTTTATGGTATTGATTTTAATTTATGCGTTTATTATAATTACTGTTTTGTTGGTAGATAATCTTAAAAAGCAAAAATTATTATAACAAAAAAATACCTATTTCTTTTTTTATGAAAAGAATGTTTTAAAGAAAATTGGACTTTCATTGTGAAATGATAATTTTTATTGAAAATCAGGGAATTTCCTATGAATATAAAATATTTTTCTTTATGGTTTATACCTATTATATTTATTAGTAGATAAAGTTCAACCTCTAAGATAGGAATAGAATGTTGTATTAAAAGTTATACGGAATTTAGTACCTATATGCCCGCTAGAAATGTGGTATGTTTAAAGGAAAAATTAAATATGGATATCGATTGCGTTTTAAAAGAAAATTTTTACATTTAAAGACACTCGCATATTAAATACATCTTGAGGAGAAGCTTCTAAATGAAAATGTATATATGTAGTAAAATACACACCCTTGAAAAGCAGAATGTTCTAAATAAAAATATGTTCATTAAAAGACTCACGATTAAAAAACATACAAGTTATTAATTAAAAATTTTGATATTAAAAAAACACGATAAAAAGCAGGTTGAAATTTTTATATTGAAATCCCACGATTAAAAAACAGACAATTTTGGTATCAAAAGATTTACAATTAAAATCAGTTGAAGTCATCAAAATGTTGATATTACAAGATCCACTATAAAGCAGTAGATTTTCTAAGTCAAAATTTATTATTAAAAACCACAAGGTTTTAAATCATAAATCTATTGCTGTTTATTTTCCAGAATCGTGCTTGTGATTTACGTTCATCTTTAGCCTTGACTTTAAAGCGTAAAATCTTACAAGATCTATTATTGGGTTGTCCGGCCTATGCAGCACAGCCCGCTGAACGTGAACGTATACTTCAAGAGTACAAATGTTATTTGGAAGGGGTAAGTTTTTAGACACTTCCAATAATGTCTTCAAAATCACATTTATCAATAATTCTTTATACAGTACACTCCCGAGGAAATCGAATGGTATGGCTACACCTACGAACAAGCCATTAAAAAACTACAAGCTCAATTACGTGCTGAAAATCCCCTAATACCACACAAAGTAGAATTCCGTATGAAGTTGATAGAACAACTGAAACAGGCGGGTATACGTGAAGCTGGTGGTGTTGCGGCTGAAACATCAGCCGATACACCTTCAGGTTCCTCCGATAAAGATGCCGCCGACATTGAAGCTTTGACCAAATTGGAGTCATCGTCTTCAAGTTCTACATCATCAAATTGGTTGTCGAAAATCAATCCATTTGGCAAGAAACAAGAAACTTAATTACGTTTTTTTTTTTGTTTTGCCAAATGTCATCGTAGAAACGTGTTCATAAAATCCACTTTAAAATAGTTATAAAAACATTTTGCTTCAAGTTTTTTTTTTTTTTTTTTCTTAATTTCATTCATTTCTAATAAGTTTTGGTCAGTTTTTTGGCAAAAATATTTTTTTGTTTTATTTAACAATTTAGCAGTAGTTTAATAAAAAAAACTTGATGTTTCATATAGAATGAAAAGCAAACAAAGAGAAAACGTTGGCTTGGCCAATTGTTAGAATAAAAAGTTAATTTTACAAAAAAATAAACTATTTAACAATTTGTAAAGATATTTCATTGCGAAGGCATTTGATTGGTAGTAAACAATATTTGCCTTAGAATGAATGTCTTTTATTTCGTGTCTGATAAAAATAAACAAAATTAATGTAATAGAAATTAAAATATGGCTGTTTGTTTTACTTATAAGTCCCAATAGTTATAATTTACAAAAAGTTATGGTAAAATAATTTTTATTATGGTAAGAAAAGTTAATAAAATCTTTAAAAGCTTTAAGAGATGGTAAAATCGAAACAAAGGGGAATTAACGACTTAAAAAAGGATCCTATTATTTAAATTTAAGAAATTTTGATTTGAATATCAAAAAGGGTAAATAACTATAATTTTTAAAGATCTGAATGGTGAAACATGGCTTGTAAACTTTCGCTTCATCTCAGGATTTAGGAGTGTTTATTTTCAAAAAAAAAGTTGAAATATTCCGAAATGTATTCGAACGATTTTCTTTTCGAATTGAAATACACACTAACCCCCTGTTTTGCCAAACAATTTTTTTCTTGTGGGCAAATCAAAACAATTTATGATGGACTTTATAGAAAACAATGCTTAAGAAACCCAGTTAAAGTCGATTTAACGATGTCCGCCGTCCATTAGAAATCGGTCCATTATTTTACCTGGCCCCTATTCAAACGACCTCCCGAAATTGGGGTTTACCGATCATAAATGTTTGAATTATTCAAATATCCAAGCAAATTTCATCACAAATGAGTGGTAAGTGAAGCCAAATAACATCTACAAATTTTCGGTATATCGGTCCATAATTACTCGTAGCTCCCATAAAAGGCCCGCTTCCGAAAATCACTTTAAAGAGCATAACTCTCTCAAAAATGTTGGTATCTAAATAATATTTAACGCAAATATATTTTATATGTATACAAATAATACGATACAATTTTATTATGATCGGTCCATAATTAGTCGCAGCTCCCATATAAGGCCCATTTCCGAAATTCACTTTAACGATCATTAATTTTTTAAAAATATTGGTATCCAAAGAAAATTCAACACAAATAAATTTCTTATATACAGAAATAATGACACCTAATTTTATAATGGTCGGTCCATAATTAGTCGAAACTCCCATATTTCACTTTAAGCTCCATAAATCTTTTAAAAGTATTTTCATATATCGAGATAAAGTTTAACACATATTCACAGACATCATGACACTAAATGTTTGGATAATCGGTCCACAATAGGTTATCAGCCCAATCATGAATAAAAAATCCGCAGGATTTTTTCCCCTTTTTATATTTTTAACATTGAATTTCAATAGTGATAATGGGAAAAGGGAAAAGGAATTTTTTCATGATTGGGTTGTATATCTCCCATATAACGCCCATTTTTGAACAACTGTTTTATATATATACTGGGTGTAGGTATTATATGGTCAGGCTTGACCGACTATACTTTCTTACTTGTTTTGATATAAGATCCAGCTACGAGAATAACTGGAATACCCATGAAATTCTTATAAATATCGTTGTTGAGATGAAATTCAACCAAAAGAAGACGCAAATAGGTACATAGAAACTACGGCACAATATTTTATGACGATCGCCCCATAATAGGTGATAGATCCCATTTGAGGGATCCGAAAAATAAAAAAACTCGTATAAATATCGTTATCAATACAAGATGTAACACAAATTAATTTCAAGTATGAATAAATCACACCACTGGTAAATTGGTGGTAAGAATAAAGATTCGGCACATACATAAGATTTATTTGTAAAAATCTTAAATTAATAACTCTCATACGTGAATAAAGAATTTTTGGATATATTCTGTTTTTTTAATTTTTTAGGAAAATAATGTTTGGTATTTATTTGCAAAAAAAAAATCTCAATCAAAAAGCTCTTATTCGGAAAAACTATCTTTTATGTTAAAACGTTTTTGGTAAAAAAGCTTTTTTTATAATAAATAAAACCTCTTTGTTTTATCTTTATCGTAACAATTATTAACAAATCCCATTCAATATAAAAATAAATGAAATTATAAATGAAAAATTATTCATGAATATAAAATCGATGGATGCATTTATAAGTACAAAAACATGACAAAACCAAAAAAATAATGAAAAACAAAACAAGAATATGAATAATTTAAAAACAAAACACATAATAACAATAAAAAACATATTAATATTAATATAACTCCTATAGGTATATTATTTTATTAATTAGATAATGGTATATTTGTTATGCATTGAAAATAATAATGTATCAAAATGTTTACAATAATTGCTTTAATTTATATAATATTATTATTTAAAATCAATAAAAATAATTGAGAAAAAATACATACATATTTAAATAAAAAGTATATTAATAAAATATTATTGCTGAAATGTGTGTTTTTTATTATTTAAAATACCAAGGAATGCTCTTTAATCAAATAAATCCATATAAAAAAGATGATAGAAAATTTTACAAAAAAAAATAATAAACAGAAAAGTTATAAAATATATAAACCAGTTAAAAATTTAATAATATTTGTGCTTTAATTAAAACCTACTAAATAAAGAACGACAGCAAAGAAAAAAGTAATAGATACCACGGATACATACAAAACTTTTAATTGTAAATGTAGGTAGGTATTTGCTGTTTTTTTTTTTTAATGGTAAATGTTTAGATAACAAATTACGTATATGCTACAGAAAATGTTTCTACGCTATTGGATTATTTTTCATTAGTTCAATATCGGCTGCCATCATATCATTGACCAATTCCATGAATGTTACCTTAGGTGACCAATTCAATTCACGTTTGGCTTTCGAGGCATCGCCCTGCAAGAGATCTACTTCGGTTGGCCGGAAATATTTGGGATTTATACGTACGCGCACCACCCCACTATCCTGTTCGATGCCCACCTCTTCAACACCTTCTCCCTCCCAGACAATCTGACGTCCTATGTAGCGAAAAGAGGCCTCAACGAATTCCCGTACACTATGAGTCTCTCCCGTAGCTATGACATAGTCCGAGGGTGTTTCGCGCTGCATCATCATCCACATGGCCTCCACATAATCCTTGGCATGACCCCAATCACGTTTAGAATCCAAATTACCCAATTCAAAGTATTCCAATTGATTGAGATAAATCTTGGCTACGGAACGTGTAATTTTACGTGTAACAAAATTTTCACCTCTACGTGGTGATTCGTGATTGAATAGAATGCCATTGCAGGCAAACATATTATAGGCTTCCCTATAGTTGATGACAATCCAGAAACTATACATTTTGGCGCAGGCTAAAATAAAAGTTTAGGTGCAATCGGTATAGGTAGTTAGATTTGTTAAGATGTTATTGGTCCTGTGATGAATGTTGAGTGTGACGTCGTTAGTTAATATGGTGTTCAGTTTAAAAATTTTGAAAAATAGGTCCGTTTCTCTTGCCTTGAATTTTGTATTTTGCAGTTGTTATGTTTGCTGAGACACTATGCGACTTCTAAGTCCGATTTTGCATAAATTTATTCAATAGTTCTACTTATTTTTAAGCTAAATCCTGGTTTGACCTAGCTTTTGTACTCATAAATGTTTCTATTATAATAAAAAATTTTTATTTTTTTGTAAAAACGCTTCATTTTAGTGAAACAACTTTTCTTTTGAAGAGGTTTTTAAAAAAAAACTTCAAAAAGATTTATTTTAGTGATAAAAAGCTTTCTTTTAAAACCTTAAAAAGCTTAATTCTTAAAAAAATCTACTGACGAAAAGAGCTTTTTATAGTTCAAAATAATCAAAATAAAGTTTTTAATGAAAAACTTACACGATTTTATTTGTATTAAAAAAGCTTTTTTAATGGAAACCTATTTTTGAAATAAGCTTTTTGTATGGAATAAAAATATTTTCTAATGAAAAGGTTTTTTGTTTCTTATATATATATACCTATATATATAACAATTTATATTGAAACCTGTTTTATCAAAAGACTGCGGTGTGGTTTGATTTTAATTTAAATATTTTCCGTTTCTGTTTTAGTCATCTTTTCTTAAATATTTTAGCCAGTATTTAAAACCATCAATTTTAATTTCCTTTTAAGTCCCATCCTGTATGTTTACAAAAATAGTTCTGTCAAAATAGTATTTTCCACTTACCATATGGAGATCTCGGGTAAAACGGTGTTTGTTCATTTTGTGGTGTCTCCACAACTTTGCCGTACAACTCTGAGGTAGATGCTTGATAGAATTTAACCTTATTCTCCATGCCACAAGTACGAATAGCATCCAATATACGTAAAGTACCAACGGCATCAACTTCCGCGGTATACTCGCTGAGATCAAATGACACCTTAACGTGGGACTGGGCAGCCAAATTATATATCTCTTCCGGTTTAACCATATTAATGGTTTTCACCAAACTACTACTGTCAGTCATGTCACCGTAATGTAATTTCATGAAGCCTCCCTTATGTGCTTGGGGATCGGCATATAAATGCTCTATGCGTGAGGTATTGAATGTGCTGGCCCGTCTAATAATGCCATGAACTTCATACCCTTTCTTTAACAAAAATTCCGCCAAATAGGAACCATCCTGAAATGAATTGATTTAAAGTTAAACAATTGTTATTGCAGTTATCATGGTATCATATATTACAACAAACAAGTTATGGCTTCATATCTTCAAATGAATGTGATAAAACTAAATATTTTGTAATTTAATGTTTTCAATAAAGACTCATCTATATAATTTTTATATACATTTACATAATTATTTTAGTTTTCTATTCAACAAATATTTTACAAAATAAATTTTCTTCTGCTGCTTCCTTACTTACCTGTCCCGTTATGCCGGTTATTAGCGCAATACGTTTTTTTACTTGTGTTTTGCCATTTATTTCCAAAGTTTTCCTGCTCGTGGCATTTTCTAAACTACTTTCTTGACTTTCAGCCATTATTTTTCGCTTTTTGTTGGAAATTTTTATTGATAAAATAATACTACTTTAATATAAACAAATAAATTGACTTTATTTGCCTTAAATATACACCGAACTTAAAACAGCTGCGCTAACAACACAAGCAAATATATTTAAAAATGGGGGGTGGTATGGAGTTGCCAGTACGATTGTTGAGCAAAATTGAGCTGCCATATAATTTGGTTTATATATTTGGTTAATTTAACGATTTTTTCAATTAAAAAATGTTTCAAAATAGTCAATTAAAGATATTTTCTTATATGTTCGACATATTTAAACATCTTGTGGGGTTTTATGATCGAAATCATTGGTCAATTTTTGTTTATGTATAGATGAGGATTTATAAATATTGCCAATTTACGATGCACACCATGTTAATTTCAGAAAATTTTAAGTTTTTAACATTTTCGTTAATTTGAAAAACTATTTAAAAGAAATATAACGTCGTTATTAAAAAAAAACATAAACAAAATTGACAGCTTATGCAAAAACATACGCGTATTTATCGTCGAAGTTATAACTCCATAACGTTACAGAAATAACAGCAATTATCATTACAGCTAAAACGCAGTTATCGAAATCATCACAAAAAACCTCTGTAATGTTTTTTAATTTAAAAATTTATTAATTATTTTTTATTAGTCCGAAATTCTAGTTATCATATCACGAAATAATTCAAGTTATTACACCTATTACATATGTATACATGCATATACTGTGGTGGATACGAATTTAGCACACTTGGTTAGTTTCTGTACAATAGTTTATATTTCAGACGTGTTAAATGCCTAATATACCCAGAAAAACACTGGACAGTAATTTTGCATTTAATAAAAATTATACTTATTCTCACAAAAAAAGCAAAAGTAAAAAATGTCACTTAAATCCTCCTATTTATTTATTTATTCATTTATGTAATATCAAGCCTTATAGGCCAAAATAGGATATCATTTGTTTTTAACAACAGCTGCACATCTCTTGGGCATACTCTATACCAGATTCATATAGCTCTCTTTTGGAATTGCGTACCAAACATTTTGGATTTCATTAAACAAATCGGTCAAATTCTTCCATATCGTTCAATAGCTTCTCAATTGAATTGAGTTTTGATGATTGGGCTGGCCACTTCAACACATCATAATGTCCGCAGTGTATGGAGTCATTGTATTCAAAAGTATACTTTGATAATCATACTGATTTATTCGTGTATCGATCTTATGTATAAGAACTACACCATGACCAGAAAACGCTGCCCACGCCAGAACATTTTTACCACTGTGCTTTTATGGTCTTGAAAATATACTTAGGTTTGTGCTATATTTTTGAAGGGCACTATTCGTATCTTTTTCCATCAGGACATATTTTCACACCCATATCCATAAATTCCAGTAAATGATTATAGCATATACATGAAATAAAAATAAGTTTGAAAACAGCATATATCAAGTGCGCTTACCTCCGGGTATTTATGAAATTCTGAGAAGATGTCGATCTGTCATAGACACGATAGGGCCTTGAAAGAATGGCGTATTCAGAAGAAATGCAATGTTAATCAGTAGTGTTTGGTATTAAAAATGTGAGACAACCTACAAAAATTTTGAACTCTGCATGGTAAGAATCTTTCCATGATTTATCTTAGCGTCTATACTAATTTCTTCCCGGAATTGGATCTACTCGTATGGTACATAAATGGCTCTAGAATAGCCACTTAACATAATCTCAAGTTTAAATACGATAATCTCCATAAAAGTTCATCATTTAAAAACACGATATAGCCTAGAAACAATTTGCCACAAATTGTGATGTTAACATATTAACAAAATGTGTTGAAGTTCATTATTCCAAAGTGGTTTCATATGAGACATTGTCACCACTTATCGATATTAGAGGCAATATTAATTTGCCAGAGCTAATTTTATAAAAAAAATTTCCGCTTGAGTAAATATGTGTAATTTTTAATGAAGGTAATGTATGGGCTAATTAAAATATTATTAGTTTTACAATATATAAAATAACAAATAATTGAATTTAAATAGCGTTAAGTTTGTTTTATATTCAATTCCGTACATACATATGTATTTTAAAAATCAAGGCTTAAATCAAGTCCGTGACACTAGCTTGAATTTTAACAAATTTTTTTAACATGATATCCTATTAACTTCTGTTGAAGCACTCTTCAAGTAATTAATTTATTTTTAGTAATTTCTGAGTTAGTCCGTTTTCAACATGTAACATAAATGTTAATTTTACTCTCCTTTGCTATAATTTTGACACTCTTTAAATTCATTTTTGCTGTAAACACATGAAAACAAAAAATAATTAACTTTATAAACTCTGTAAAAAGAAGAAAAAATTGTTAATACATATTTCGTCAAAACTCATCGAAGAGATCGCATCGTTCAGCGTTTTATTTTCTTAAGTAGCCACAAGTTCTACAACATCTAAAAATGCTATATGTATATAATTTCTACCTCAAATTTTGCCTCCTCTCTAATGGTTTACGAGTTATTCACCTTTAAAATTTTGATATACGAGTATATCTGTAAAAATCTACAATACCAGTCAATATGTTTCAAAAAGTATGTACATATGTATGCATGGTGAAATTTCACCATGGTATGGTGTAACTATACAAGGTGAGTGCAGTAGCACAGCTGACTGACTTTGTTTACAATTTTCTTATGTCAAAAGTAATACTTTTTCAAGTGTTTTTGACAGTAGTACATTGTTTTACACAAACAACATGCCTGTTGTTTCTGTATTGTGTTGTATCTATTGCCGATTTGCACTCACCTTGTTCAGTTACACCATGGAATTTTGATTATATAATATAGGTATATGTATATCTCAATTCGCCTGGATTTAAAGTTTAAATTTTAATGTTTAAATTTTAAACAATGTCTGTTGTTTTTGAATTGTTGTATTTGTTGCCGTTTCGCTTACACCTTATTAACATGCCTTGGAATTGACAAAGCTTCTACTACTGATATGCCAATAACCAAAAGGTCAAAACGTTGATGTTATTCAAAAATGTCCCTGTTGGAAAACAAAGTTCTTGTTTGTTTGGCAGATTTACTCTTATCAATGTTTTGCTAGAGCAAACAACATAAATTGTAAAAGAAATAAATTATTTTATACCTATTCATTTGTTACATCTTTTAACTAGTCATATATTTGCCATTTTTACTAATTGCAACTTTGCAAAACGCTACAATTGTTAATAAGGTTATGAAAACACAAACAAATGTATTTATTTTGCACGTAAAGTTCAGTGACTTTACGAATTATAGTCAGTCTTGTTTAGAAAAATCATGAACAAAATAAAAAGAAACTATTATCTAGCCACAAAGTATAATCTAGACAAAAACAAAACAAACTACTGACATGCACCACAAAACGAAAATGAATTTGTGTCACTGATCAATTAAACTAGAAAAAAAAAAAAAAAGCAAAGGCACGTAACGAATTTAAAGATCAAAACAAAATATTCGGTAATTTTTGTATGTAATATCATGTTTAAGACCGTTTATTTACTTCATAAACATTTGTTGTTTACGATCGCTAGTTGAGTTGAGAAACCGGTTTTTTTAATTGCGTGGTGAATTTTGAATATTATTGTTATTTGTGAAACATTTTCAAAAAAGCTCAAAAGCTTGAGTTGCACGTACAATTGGTTATATATGTACATGTATTTCAAGTTTTGTTTTTCTAACTCAAAAAATATGTCGTCATCTTTAACAAAACTTTTGTTACTACAGCAAATGCTTTTAAAATTGTACGACATTAAAAGACATTTGTATGGAAAAGAGAAAATCGGCATGCTACAGTTTAGCTTGGCAGTAGTAGATCAAACTATCGGAAGATTTTACAACATTTGCAAATGAAGTAATACTCATCCTCTTTAAAACAGCAAGTTGCCGTAAATTAATGTAGACTGACAGGAGGATAGTTGATCTTTAAACAAAACGTCTTTATAAAGTCTAAGTTTTGTTTTAAGCGAAAATCTTTATTAAGTCTAAGTTTTGCTTTAAACATAGGTCTTTATTTAATCCAAGTTTAGCTTTAAACACCTTAGTTAATTTGCGTTTAGCTTTAACTTAAGTCTAAGTTTAACTTTAAACGTAGGTATTTCTTTAGTTAGACTATGTTTAGCTTTAAATGTTGTTTTTTTTTAGTTTTTTTTGTTTAGGTTTAAACGTAGGTTTCTATGTAGTTTATGTTTAGCTTTAAACGTTGTTAGTCTAAGATTAGCTTCAAATGTAGGGGTTTATTAAGTCGTAGGTCTTTAGGCAGTCTAAGTTTAATTTTAATCGATTGTCTTTTGTTAGTCTAAGTTTATCTTTAAGCGTAGGTCTTAAACTACTGAAGAATGACTGACTTTTTCTAATTTGAAATAATTGTAATGCATTTCCTCTGTAGAGTATTTTCAAATTTATTAAGACACAATTTAAATGTTCTGCACTCAATTATTAATATAAAACGATTATTTTGAGTTTGTTTAAATAACGTAACGTACTAGCAACAAATGTTTTTTTTTTTTATTAGTAGATCATTTAACAGTCGCCTAAAAGAATTCCAAAATAGCTTTCAATTTCTAACACAAAGTTATACGTGTATATTTAACGAAATAAAAAATTCAGTCGTTCGAACACATTTCAACGGAAAACAACTTAAAGTGCTTTTATAAAAATACGGTTTAAAACAAATTGACCTCTTATAAATACCTATCAATATACATATATTAAAGAACTAAATAGAAAACGAAATGCATAAAAATATTTTGGGTTTAATCGGTATTTTTGCCATGTGTCTAGTGAACAGTGGTAAGTTGCCACAAAATGTAGTGGGAGTATATTCTCCAAAAAAAATCTAGAACTTATAATAAAAGAATAAATTGCGTTGTTGTATAACACTGAAAAGGTGTTAAATTTTTGAGATATTTCATATTATAATAAAGCATCAACAAGCAAAGTTTGTTTTTGTTCAATATTAATGAAAAAACTGTTAATTATTTATACAAATGAAAAACATTTTACAACTTGTTTAGTTAAATAAAATAAAAACTCACCTAACAGAAGAGTTGAGATCATTCACTTAAATTCACTTTGTCGAAATCAAATAAAAACTTGTAAATATTCAAATAGCTATTTGTAATAGACAAGTCGTAGATTGTTGTTCAAGGTTTAATTTAAATGTTTAAATTCACTTACTTAGTAATAAATTTAATCTTTATTATTTATGACCACGCTCCACTATAAGAAATTAAGAATAATTGTTTTGTTACCTCTTCAAATCAATTAATTTAACTTGTTTAATATCTGGTGACTGCAATTTTTATGTTGTAAGAGAAAAAATATTCTAAAGCTAGATTTACACGATTGATTTTATTGATTTATTTAAATAAAATCAGAAACAATGTAGTAAGTAGTACAAAGGTTAAAAATAAGTCACAGAGTTTTTCCGTCGAAGACTATTGTAGTCAAAGTTTAGTTTTAAAAGTAGGTCTTTCTTTAGTCTAAATTTAGCTATAAACGCAGATCTTTATTTAGTCTAAGTTTTGCTTTAAATATTGGTCTAAATTTAGCTTTAAACGTAGACCCACACTTAGTGGAACTTACGGTGGAAATGTAGGTATATATTTAATCTAAACATAGCTTTAAATGTCTATATTTAGCTTTAAATGTAGTTCTTTATTTAGACTAAGTTTAATTTTAAACATAGGTTTTTGTTAGTTAAACAAAGGTCAGTCTAAGTTTAACTTTAAACGTAGGTCTTTATTTAGTCTAAATTTAGTCTTAAATGTAGATCTATATTTAGTCTAAGTTTAACTTTAAACGTTGG
The DNA here is from genome assembly GCA_950370525.1 of Bellardia bayeri. Classification (NCBI taxonomy): domain Eukaryota; kingdom Metazoa; phylum Arthropoda; class Insecta; order Diptera; family Calliphoridae; genus Bellardia; species Bellardia bayeri. Next base: position 86,397,332 of record OX493265.1, on the reverse strand, counting down.
TCTTTATTTAGTCCAGATTTAACTTTAAATATATCGCTTCTTAAATACAAGGTAGCGCAAAAGTAATCCTCCTATCAGAAAATGCTATAAATTTTGCGCAACTTGATGAATTGGGATTGGAAAACATGTGGTTCCAACAGGACGGTGCAACGGCACACCCTGCACGTGCCACAACCGATATGCTGAAGGATGTACCTAATCTCCCGTTTTGGCGATTTGCACTGGCCAGCAAGATCGCCTGATTGGAAGTTTACTTTTGCGCCACCTTGTACAAAAGTCACGCATTTCAAAAAATATCTAAAATTATTATTTTGCATAAAATGCTTCCTAAACGATGAAACTTTCATGTTTCGCTAAAACAGCCGTCATTTTATGATCAAAAACACCCGTAAACGCAAAACCGTTAGTTTTGTTTTGTAGTAAAAATCATAAAATAATTAAAATTATTTTTAAAAATGACGCTCATGCATAATTTGTTTATTTTAAATTGTGGTGCTTTTGTATTTAAGGAGCGATATGTCTTTATTTTGTCTAAGTTTAGTTTTGAACGTATTATTTTTATTATTAATTTTTGTGGAAAATTAGCCTTATAAATAACTAACTTTTTTACACAATTAAGTTATACCTATTTATTTAATAAAAATAATCTCAATTTATTACTTCTAGCCAATGCCATCAAATGTTATCAGTGCAAATCTCTGACCGATGTCAATTGTGCCAAGGAAATGATAGATGAAACTTCCAATATTAGAGTAGTCGATTGCGATACAGTACCGAAACCCAATTCTATGGAACAATTAATGCCAGTGACCAAATGCAACAAAGTCATTACAAGTGGTGAGTGAAGCTTGATAGGCAAAGAACTTCCATATTTAGTTTGGGTAATTTTTGAAATTATTGCAAAAATTCATAAACCAAATAAACATGTAAACAAATTGAAATTCAAAACAACAATTCATATTGAAATCAACCTCATAAGACTCCCGTCACTTTAGACTTGAACGTTTTTAAAAAAACAATGATGTCATATGAATTTTGGCATTGGAAATTATTTTGTTAATAGATAAATAGATGGAAGACAGCAACAATTGAACATGTGTCTATACGTACACATTTATTTTGGGCGTTAAATTATTTATAACAAAATCTGTTTAATAATAGAAAAATAATTTACATACTTAAGTAATTCAAAAGCCAGTTGGGATATGACTTGTTGATTTTGTGACTAAGTTAAAAAGTTTTCTCTTTTTTTATATTCACCATAGTTTTAAAAAAGCTTATTAATTACTACTATTATTTATTATTTTCTTTTTTGAAAAGCTTATTAATTAATATTATTAATTATTTTCTTGTTTTAGACAAAGCTGGTATTATTGTCTCACGTGATTGTCACTTCCAAGTTGTAGGCTCAAAGTCTGATGCTTGTACTGTTTCCCACAGTCGCGAGGTGGAGAAGTGTCATATTTGCAGCGGTGATTTATGCAACGCCTCCTCAGCTGGCCGTTTAATGGCCATCGGCTTAGCTGCCATTTTAGCTTTAATTTCTATGCATTACGTTATCTAAATTAAGTATACAATGCAAATATAAATTACAAGATTTGTTTGTTAATGTTGAATACCTATATTGCTTTTGTAAATAATTGTTTGAATACAATATTTAATAAAATACCTTTAAAAATTAAAAAAAATAATTAAAAGAAAAAAAATTCGTGAAATATTTATTTTTGGTTAGAGATTTAAATGTCAATAGATTGAGCCTATTTGGACTTATAGCTATGGACAGTCCAAATTTTTGACATGTTTCATACAAATAATCGATTTTTGTTGTGAATTTTGGATGAGTAGTTCTTTATGTGATATAAGTTTGGCTTCAATCATAGGTCTTTGTGAAGCCGAAGATTAGCTTCAGTCGTAGGTCTAAGTATTGCTTCAATGGAAAGTTTTTATATAGTCTAAGTTATGCTTCAATTGTAAATACTTATGAAGTCTAGGTCTTTAAATAGACTAAGTTTAGCAGGTCTTATAAACTACTAGACTACTTTGACATGAGATCTTTAAATAGACTATGTACATAGGTCTTTATAAATACTATGTTTAACTTCAGTCGTAGATTTTTATATAGACTAAGATTAGTTTGATTCGTAGGACTCTATATAAACTAAGTTTAGCTTGTCTCTTAGAACTTTATATGAACTATGTATGGCTTCAATCGAATGACTTTAAATAGTAGGTGCTTAGCTATGTTTCAATAGTAAGTATGTATATCTTTATGTAGTCTTAGTTTAGCTAGCATATTATTTAGTTTAAGTTTAACTTTTGAATGTTGGTCTTTTTTTTTACAAGTTTTAACGAAAATTCGCATTGTTTACTTTTTCAGGCTTTAAGTTTTTATATGTAGATATGTATGGGTTTCTGAGCAATTTTTCGTATATATTGAGTTATAAATAAAAATGCACAAATTATTTAAAGTATACTTAAAAAAATTTATAAATTTATTTGGTTTACATAAAAAATATGTAATTTGCATGGTATGTATATGTATAATAAATTTATTTTACAATATAATTATATAAGAATAGACATACATAATTTGTTGCTGAGACGGATTTAATCTCGAGATTCTATAATTTGTATAAAATATAGTCGGCATATAAAAATAATTTAATAATTTTATGAATAAAATATGGTGTTACTAACGGAACATGGACGGCATAAAATTTAAGTATGTTAATTAACATAATCATGTTAAAAACTTAAAATGCTACATTAAATTAATATTCGAAGAAGGCACGAAGTAATTTTTTAATTTAGTTGTACAAAAAGGACGCTTACAAACAATCCTTTTTATTGTACTTGTTTACTGCCTTAAGAACCAAGCCACAGTTGTCACAATGAGCGTTGTGAAACCGATTGCTATCTGGTTGCCTGTTAACAAACCAGCAGCATTGCAACCATCTTTGCTGTTACAGGTACAATATTCCATGAAAATGTTATAGCTACCAGTGCGCATCAAACAAAAACGTTCATCACCTTCAATACCAGGCTCTCCCATGTAGGCACAACTACGGAAATAACGCCACTCACCATGAGCCTTTTGGCGTATTTTGCGACACATGGTTGGACGGACTCCAGGCAAAAAATCCAAATCAGGCTCTTGACTACAATCGGTAATGACTAAGGTACTATTGTCAAAGGGGTCACCACATTTGGGATCACTATCGGAACGGCATTCCCAACATTTAATACTCATTACTATGAATAGAACACAAAACAACAATAAATACAAACAAATATGTACTACTAATTCACAAGAATATTAATTTCATTCATTAAAGAAAATACTTTGGTGGCTGTATATACACACCTGTTTGTGCCAAACACAATGCTGTTATTGCCACAAAAATTACACTTTCAACAGATTTCATTTTTATTACCACTTTATTTTACTGTAGGGGCTAATTTGTATTTATGAAAAATAAATAAATTTCAAATAGAATAAATAAAACCAAGTAAAGAATTAATAAATAAAGCGACCCGCCCTAAAGAACGTTGATTGGTAATGTTTGTTGTTTTGCGTGATGCACGTCAACTGTCAAGAAAAACAAAAACCGCTTTAACGACATAAGGATATAAGGGCGTGTTTACACGGTGAATGTATTTGTCATTCTGAAATTCACGGTCGTGTGAAAAGGTCCCTACGGACCTTTTTTGTAAATCATGTTTTTTTCATATAAGAAATGTGTTTTTTGTTTTTATTGTTTATAACTAAATTCTATATACAAAAATAATTTTTTAAATTTTTTAACTCAAAGACATTAGGGATGATGATAAAAACAAAAAATTCTAAGAACTGGTTTATTGCTAGTAGTATAAAATTAGAATATTGTGCCTTTCCTTGAAAGCAATAAAGTTCATGTCTTCGAATTTTTCTTAGAATTTTTTGTTTTTATCATCATCCCTAGTGGCCGAAGTCGGAGGGTTAAACTAGTGTAAATTTCTGTTAAGAGCAATTAAATACAATCATATTCTGTAGAGAGTTCTATTACTAAAGGATCTCTTAAAATTGTTTTTAATAATTTATTATTTGTTATAACTTATAATTAAAAATTACACCACACATTTTAATGATTATCGGTCCATGATTGCCCACAGCACCCATATAACAAACATTATAGCTTTCTTTATGAACATGGCAAAATTCATGAAGCACCGTATTGAGAAGGAGGTGTGTTTTCATCATACTAATTTCTGTTTTTAACACACAAATTATAATTACAATGATATTTTGTGTAATTAATTTGACCATTGTTTTTCTTTAAAAACTTATTTTTATTACAAATATTAACAGCATTCTGTATAAACTCAACTACCGACCCCAACAATACTACAGTGTAATAACGGCCCCTGTAATAACAGTCAATAACAACTCTGTGATAAAGCCAAGTTTTAATTGACAACTCATGTAATTAAACAAATACACAGTGTTTAACCACAACAATAATTCCATAACAAGTACCTTCATTCATAGAATTTTGTTTTTCATTTACTATTTGTTTATTTTTTTCACCTACAATTTAGTTAATTATAGAACATAAAATGAAAGCCATAACAACATATTTAACACTGTTATTAATTGTGGTAACTATAACAGGTGACTTAAGGAATTTTTTGAACTTGTTGTAAACGAAATTATAAATAAATTTAGGGTGTGGTTTCAAGCTCAATTTACTTAATTATTATATGGAATTATTTTAGGTTCCTGCGCTATACGTTGCTATCAGTGCTCCTCGGATCAGGACCGTAAGGGTTACGATAGCTGTGGAGCTTACAAAAAGTTCAATCGCACCGAGCACATAGCTATTGAATGCAACAGTGATGAATCGTATATGCCTGGCTCATTTTGTATGAAGGTAGTACAACAGGGTCCTAGAGGTTTTATATGTGAGTGAGATAATTGTATTAATAAATAATTGTTATTTATGAGACTACTGTATTTTTTGTGTTCAGGGGATGGACGTTGGCGTCAGGTTATTAGACGTTGTGCTTCTGTGGCTGACACTGGTGTTACAGGTGTCTGTAACTGGGGCGTTTATGAAAACGGAGTTTATTGGGAGGAGTGCTACTGTTCCAGTGACAGTTGCAATGGTTCATTATCCCTTAGCATCTCTAAATCTTTATGGGCCTTAGTTTTACTTGTTGGCGCCTTGTGTTTCTCTAGAATTTTACGAAATTGATCAACGATTTTGTTTGCATTTCAATATAAAGCTCTTATTAGTTTAAACACGTACCGTCCATTTTACACAAAGTAGTATGTAGTTTTTAATTTTATATACTTACATATGTATATATAAACATAAATTTAATAACATAAAACAACGAGAAATAAAGATTCTCAGATAATGTAAGAGAACATATCGAAATAAAACTTTTAAATTTTACAGATATACTTTTATTTTATTCAAAACTACCAAATTTTACACAATTATGATACATTTTGTTTAGCTATATATTTCGGAATGAAACCTGTTAATTCAACTAATAATTGAAAAACAGATGATACAAATTATAATTTTGAATAGAAAATTTCGATGATTATTTCCTATTTTAAAGGGACCAGTTTTTTGGTAAATTGAGCATTTTGTACTGAGTAAAACGTTTCCTAGAAAATTTCAAAAGAAAATGTCCATAAATGTTTCGTATTTTGAAGACATATTTTCAAATGAAACATTTTAGACTGAAAGGAATAAATAGTAAAATAGTTTAAGGAAATAAATACTTTAAGGAATAAACTATTTGAGGCTTTGTTAACACAAAATCGATTTGATATTTTAACCACTTATGAAATTGTATTATTTTATAATTTCCCCGAACAAGCGCCACGTTTTGCTAAAATATTCAAACCACCATCTTGCCAGCCAGCAGAGGAATCATCGGCCACTGCACCGTATATAATATTCGTGCCATCCTTAAGAATCTTCAAAGCCATATAGGACTTGTTATCCTCTAACCAAGTACGTAATTCTGTGTCACCCTCAACCTTATCTTTATTGCGATACTAAAAGCATTAATAGTTATAAATTTAATATAGAAATAGCTCTTAAAAAATTACGACTAACCCAATATTGATATAATTCCAACGGTTGATTGTCACTAGTCCACTTTAGTACCTTGAGAAAATAACGAACGAAGGTGTTATTATTACGCTTCACCTCCAAATTTTTGCTTTCATTTAGCCTTTTGACTTTTCGCACATAATGCGTACAGATTTCAATATCCTTGGGCCGTTTTAGAGTTTTCATTAGAGCCTGGGTAATGCACAAATAATTTTCAAACTGTTCAGCTAAAATCTCATGTTCGTTGAAAGTTATTGCTGGTGTATAGGAAGTGGACGTTTGTGGTGGTGTTACTTCAGATGATGCGGCATCTGTTATATTTGCTGGCTCTGGCTCAATTTTGGTTGTCTCCTCGGGGGAGTTGAAAGATTCCTCGGTTTCATCAGCCATATTTATGTATATGTATACGAAATTTTGATAAAAAAATAAATAATTATAATTATTTTTATTAATTTGTATAAAAAATTAATGAAACCAAATTGATAAAATAAATATGTATGTATGTTATTGTTGTGAAGCAATGACTGATAGATAGATAGTTTTATCATGTTTTTTGATTCTAATGAAGGTGTATTCAATAAAACACTTTGATGCCAATATAAAAATCAGCAAACTGAATCCTTTAACGAGAATTTTATTTTTCAAAACAAGGAGTGTTTAAAACAAGGAGTGTTCTTGGACAGTAAATTGCGCTGGGGACAGTAAAAAGGGTCTCAATGCTTTTTTTCTATGCTTGTGTAAATTCGATAGGTGGGGGGTTACGATTGAACATAGTGTCCACAGGGGTATACAGGCTAAAGTTCAGACCAGGGGCTAATTTAGGTTACATACATATGTATATGAGATTAGGTTTTAAACATGGATTCAAAATGATCCAATCATGTCAGTTTACATATAACGGAAACAAACTTCAACAGCACTCCGGTAATAGAGATTCCTGAGAGGGATCAGTCGAGTAACTCCATCAGACTTCACGATGGTTAAATTCTTGTAAATGTTGTTATTGAGATAATATTTAAACAAAATAAACTGCAAGTAAATTGAAATTATGGTACAATATTTTATGACAATATCCCCATAATAGTTGATAGCACTTATATAAGGGAAGCGCAAAATAAAATAACCAGTATAATTATCGTTACCGATACAAAATGCAAGTCAGCTTTCACAATATTCGAGCAAGTATTTTTGGGTGAGAAGGGAAAAGAGAATAAAAGGAGTACAAACTTGACGGTACTAGTTAATTTTCTTAATTCCTTTTGTTTTTTATTATGTGCATGTTGATTTGCATGAATTTACACGAAACAATTCTTTAAGCTTAGCTAATTATCTTTTAGACATCGGGGGGAGGGAAAGATAAGACGAGTACACACTTGATTGTACTAGCAATTCGTGTTACTCTCTTATTTACATTACATACATATGTGCATAGCAGTCAGATTTGACGATTTATCGTTATTTTGACGATTTTTTGTTTTAAAGTGATGATTTTCTGAATTATTAAAATTTTCTATCATTCGTTTCATGGTGCAACTATACAAGGTGAGTGCAAATCGACAACAAATACAACACAAAACAGAAACAACAGGCATTTTGTTTGTGTAAAATAAAGTTCTACTGTCAAAAATACTTGAAAATGTATTACATTTGACAAAGGTAAATTGTAAACAAAGTCAGTCAGCTGTGCTACTGAACTCACCTTGTATAGTTACACCATGATTTGTTTCTTTATTAATGTTTTTTTTTTAAGAAGAAAAATATATACATATTTCAACAAGTAAGAGTGCTATATTCAGCTATGCCGAATCTTATATACCCTTCACCTTTGTTGTGGATGCATAAATATATTATATACATACATATTGTATATATTATATTGTTACGTTTTAAATGAAAGCGTCAAGTACTTTGAAGAAAATATAACGAGTCTTTATTAACAATTAAAAAAAAAATTAACCATTGTCTTTTTACACATTTATATTACGGTTTAAGAACACACTTAAAGTTTTCGAAAACTTTTTACACATTTATATTACGGTTTAAGAACACACTTAAGCACTTTGTTTGATCAGCGCCATCTATTTATTAAAAAGTTATTTGTAACAATCAGCGCCATCTTTTTATGAAAAAATTATTTGTAACAATATTAATACACTTAGTTTTTTTGATGAAATTTTCAGAGGTTGTCTCGGATTTTTGCTCATATCTCTCTTATTTGTTGACGGATTTTGCTGATTTTAAATAGCAAACTTCTCGAAAGCATGTCTGACAGAATTATTGAAGATTTGGATCCCGAAGATATCTGGGTACTTCAAAAAATTGATTTCAACATCCGAACAGACAGACAGACGGACATGGCTTAATCGACTCCGCTATCTATAAGGATCCAGAATATAAATACTTTATAGGGTCGGAATATTACTTATATATACCCTTCTTATGAAGGGTATAAAAACAAAACTAAGTAATAATAGTGTTTTCTTAATTATTGACAATTGTTAAGTTTAATTATAATAATTCCAAATAATAGTAGAAATTACCTTTTTATTTGTAAATATAAAAAGCAATTTTAAATGCTGAATTCCAACAACTAAACTTTTTAGAGGAAACAATTTCTGAATTTCAACGGTAAAATTCTACAAAAACTTCTCCAATTTTAACAAAACGTCGAAAGAATATTCAGCTAAATAAATTTAAATAACAAAAACATACAGAATTCTTTGAAAATAAGTACCTGTACTCGTACGAGGTCTGATCAAAAAATAACTGTTATTTTAAAATTTCTTGAGTTACGTATGTTCGATGTCTGTTATATATGTTGGTAATATCAGCCATTTTGGATTGTCAGTTTGTTTTTGGCAGATAAAAAGTTTAGCCGTGTTCTTACTACTCGATAAAATGGATCAAAGAAACTGTATTAAGTTTTGTGTAAAAAAATTAAATTAAATGCGCAAAGACATTTGAAATGTTGACTGTGGCGTTTGGTGAGTCTACTATGTGAGTCTACTCGTCCTGGTCGCCCGAGCACGTCAACAACCGATGAAAACAGTGCAGAAAATGATTTTGGATAATCGTCGAATCACTATCAGAGAGGTTGCTGATGATGTTGGTATGTCGTTCGGCTCGTGCCAAGCAATTTTTACGGATGTTTTAGGCATGAAACGTGCGGCAGCGAAGATTGTTCCAAAATTGCTAAATTTTGAGCAAAAACAACGTCGCATGGGCATCGCTCAGGAGCTGTTAAACATCGTCAACGACGATCCAGATTTCCTCAAAAAGGAATCATGGGTGTATGGCTATGACATTGAAACCGAAGTCCAATCATCCCAATGGAAACCTCCAGAAGCGTCAAGACCGAAAAAAGCCCGTCAAGTTCGGATAAATGTGAAGGTTTTGCTCACTGTTTTCTACGTCATTAATGGTGTGGTGCATCATAAATTCTTGCCATAAGGACGTACGGTCAATAAGGAATACTACCTTGAAGTTATGCGCCGTTTGAGTGAAGCAATTCGTTAGAAACGCACAGAATTGTGGAAAAACCAATCATGAATTTTGCACCATGATAACGCACCAGCACACACATCGATGCTTTTGCGTGAGTTTTTGGCCAAAAAGAAAACCGTTATCATCCCACCGTATTCACCGGACTTGGTCCCCGCTGACTTTTATCTCTTCCCAAAACTGAAGACACCGATGAAAGGATGGTATTTTGCTACGATTGATAAGATAAAAGAAAAATCGAAAGAGGAGCTGTTGGCGATACAACAAAACGCGTTTCAGAAGTGTTTCGAGGATTGGAAAAAATGCTGGCACAAGTGTATTATATTTGAGGGGGATTACTTTGACAAGGGGACAATATAGTTATTGATGAATAAATAAATACTTTTTGAAAGAATTGAAAATAACGGCTATTTTTTTTATCAGACCTCGTATATGATGGATGAATTGGATTCTATACTCAAAATGTTATTTAAAACTTAATAAACTGAATTGTTTTGACATTGTAATTTAACCTTAATTAATAAAATATGCTAAACTCAGATATTTATTTATAAAATACTGTGAAGCTAGATTTACACGATTGAAATTTTCTTCAAAATTGCTCTTCAAAATGCTTCAAACTCATGTAAACAGAAACATTTCTTCAAAATTTATTTATTTAATAACTATTAATAACTATTAAATAAATAAATTTTGAAGAATTTTTGCTATTTACACCAGGGGGATTACTCTCTATTGCGAAAGAAAATTCGATGCGATAAGCGTATAAATTGATACTCTTACGTATCGAATTTGCTTTCGCATCACAATAGAGAGTAACCCCCTAGTTTAAAGCATTTTGAAGAGCAATTTTGAAGAAAATTTCAATCTGTAAATCTAGGTTAAGTCTTGTTTCACACTTTTCAGTTTTAGCTGACCAGTCTTTGTTCAATTCTCTTTTGATTTTAAAATTCAACTTTCGTACTTCTTAATACAAATCAACATGCATGAAAAAAAAAACAAAAGGAAATAACCAACCAAAAATACTTGCCTTGACGAGTCAGAATTGAAGAGTGTGAAAGCGGACTAAGATATTATAAAAATATTAATATGTATTGTACAAGAGACTATATAAACTTGAATTTTTATGTTTTCGTTTAAACAAAACATATGGGCCCAGTGTAAGCGGCAGTTGATAGAATTATAATAAAAAGTATTGTTGCGAATATTTGGAAAATATGAATCATTTCCAAATTGACAAACTGGACGACACCAACTATGAAAGTTGGGCGATCCAGATGAGGAGTGTGCTCGTCCATGGAGGCTTCTGGCAGATAGTAGACGGTAAGGTGAAAAAGGAATCAGCTAAAGATGTCACAGAAGCGACAAAATGGGACGCCGATGATCAGAAGGCGTTAGCAATAATTATTTTGGGTGTGAAACCGACACAACTTGGGTATATTAAGAATTGCAAGACTTCAGCCGATGCCTGGAAAAAATTGCAGGTTACGTACCAGCCGAAAGGTCCCATACAAAAAGTCTCATTGTATAAGAAATTATTAATACTGCAAATGAAAGATGGCGGCAACGTTATGCAGCATGTAAAAACGTTTACCGAGACAATAGAAAAACTCTCAGAAACAGGAATAGAAATTCAAGAGGAACTATTGTCTATAATGTTGTTGTGTAGTCTCCCTAAAGATTTTGAAAATTTTGTTATCGCCATGGAAACACGAGATAACCTTCCGAGCCTAACGTTTTTAAAGCAGAAACTTCTAGAAGAGTCTGAACGACGCAAAGAAAAAAATGAAGAAGAAGCAGCATGCAGTCAGCAGGCATTTAATGTACGTACAATAAAACATGGAAAACAAAATAACAACAACAACAACAAGCCATTCAATGGAAAATGTTATATTTGTCAAATGCCGGGACATTATGCTAGTAAATGTGAGAAAAAGAAGAAACAGACACAGCACCAGCGACAACATCAAGCATTATCTATAGTGGCAGAGGCAGGTCAAAAAATGAAACAAAATGTATGGTACGTTGATAGTGGTGCGACGGCGCACATGTGCAACAACAAAAATCTGTTTACGAATTTTGAAGTTCACAACGAGCAGATAGCGTTAGCAGGCAACAAATTTATTACGGCAACAGGAAAAGGTGATGTATATTTGAAATTAAATAACATGGATATTACATTGGAAGATGTTTTGTATTCTCCTGAGCTGCAGGGTAATTTTATTTCTGTCACAAAAGTGGTAGATAGAGGCCTGACCGTGAAGTTTGATGCACACACAGCAACAAAAGGAAAGATGGCACAGTCGTTTATTGTGCGAAAAGAGAGGGAAACCTTTTTGCTGTATACGAACAAACCGAAGCTGCGTTTAGTATGAGGAACATGAACGAAGTATGGCACAACAGGTTTGGTCATTTGAACTACAAAAGTTTGAACGAACTCAGCAAAGCTGGTATCGTAAAAGACGTATATGTTGACAACAACATCCAACCATGTAGAACATGTATGATGTGTAAGATTCATGTTCTGCCGTTCCCTAAAGAAAGTGAACACGTATCAACAGATCTATTAGAGTTGGTTCATTCAGATGTGTGCGGACCATTTAGAACACAATCAATCGGTGGCGCTAAATACTTTATTACATTTATAGACGACAGGTCGAAAAAAGTATTTGTTTATTTTATGAAGGCGAAAAATGAAGCGTTAGAGAAGTTTAAGCAATTTAAGCTACTGGTTGAAAATGAAACTGGTCGCAGAATTGTTACATTACGCACAGACAACGGCAGAGAATATGTGAATAATGAATTTGAAACATTTCTACAACAACAAGGTATACAACGTCAATTAACAGTGCCTTACACACCACAACAAAACGGCGTGGCTGAGCGTTGTAACAGAACGCTTGTTGAGATGAGTAGATCAATGTTATTTCATGCTGGCGTACAACAGAGCCTGTGGGCAGAGGCTGTTAACACAGCAACATATATACGCAACAGATGTCCAACTAGGTCAAATAATAACATGACACCGTATGAAGTTTGGTATGGCAAACCTCCAGCTATAAAACATCTTCGAACATTCGGTTCAATTGCAGTGGCATTAGATAAAATAAAAAGATCTAAGTTCGAGCCAAAGGGCAAACAAATGATAATGGTTGGATACTCATCAGTGTCGAAGGCATACAGGTTGTTCGACAAGAAAACACATCGTATAGTTGAACAAAGAGATGTTTTGTTTCATGAAGAATCGTTTGACAACAAAAATAATGATGAAGCACAACAGGAACAAAATAGACCAGAAGATTATTTTTCATTGTATGTTTCTGTTGAAAATGTTGCTGAGACACAACAAAATCAACATGTTGATATTGATTCGGTTAATAATGAAAATAACAACGAAGAATTTAACACAGCTGATGAAGAAAGTCAATCAGATGAAGAAACACCAAAATTATTTGGAAAAGGTAGGCCGAAAATTATACGAGATGGTAAACCTGGAAGACCACGTAAACAATTTAATGAATTAAATGCCATGGTGGAAATGGAAATACCACAAACTGTGAATGAAGCAATTTCGTGTAAAGAAAAAGATTCTTGGTTGAAGGCAATGAAGGAAGAAATTGCATCACTTGAGAAAAACAACACCTGGAAAATGTGTGATTTACCTGAAGGCCATAAGGCAATACCATGTAAATGGGTTTTTGCATTAAAAAGAGACAAACAAGGTAATGTAGAACGGCATAAAGCGCGTTTAGTGGCAAAAGGCTGTAGCCAGCGTTATGGCATCGACTATTCGGAAACATTTTCGCCGGTGACCAGGTACTCTACTATAAGGATATTATTGGCTTTGGCTGTCGAATATAAAATGTACCTGCATCAAATTGATGTCAGCACCGCCTACCTGAATGGTGATTTACATGATGAGATCTACATGAATCAGCCGCAATATTTTGAAAATGTAAAAAATCCCAATAAAGTGTTACTTCTCAATAAGGCGATTTATGGTCTGAAGCAGTCAGGTAGGGAGTGGAATTCCAAGCTAGATGCGGTATTAAAGAAATTTGGTTTTACCCCTACTGAAACTGACCCTTGCTTTTATAAGAAAGATATTGCAGGTAATTTAGTATTAATTACTGTATATGTGGATGATATCATTATAGGCTGCACAGAGAAGCAAATTGTATTGGAGGTAAAAAGACAATTATGCAGTGAATTTGACGTGAGCGATAAGGGTCCACTACATCACTTCCTGGGCATTGAAATTGATCGATATGGTGAAACTGGTGCGATTAGTTTTGGACAAACTCAATATATACTAAATATATTAGAAAAATATGGTATGGGTGAGTGTAAACCTGTTTCGGTGCCTCTAGATGCGGGATATCAACCTCATTGTACGGAAGATTGTGAGAGAATTGATCAACAGCAGTATCAGTCAATGATAGGTGCGTTAATGTATTTGGCCATTACCACACGACCCGACATATTACATTCTGTAACAAAACTTGCGCAATGTAATTCTGATCCCCATCAGGAACATCTACAGACTGTTAAACACATTTTAAGATATTTAGCCGGTACAGCAAATTTTAAATTAAAATATGAAGCTTCAGGTGATGTATCATTAACCGGCTACGTCGATGCTGACTGGGGCGGCGATACCAGTGACCGGAGGTCGTATTCCGGATTTTTGTTTTATATGGGAAACTGTATGGTATCATGGGAATCAAGGAAGCAAAATTCCGTGGCTCTAAGTAGTACCGAGGCGGAATATATGGCCGCTTCAGAAGCTGCAAAAGAGGCCGTATATCTACGACGTATGCTGATGGAGTTGAATTATTCACAGGGCGAACCCGTCATTTTGAACATTGATAACCAGGGAGCTCAGAAGTTGGCAACTAATCCGGTGTACCACAGACGTAGTAAGCATGTGGATATCAAATATCATCACATAAGAGAGGTTGTTCGGGCCAACGAAATTAAGTTGAAGTATTGTCCTACTGGTGATATGGTAGCGGACGTATTGACAAAGAATTTGTCCAAGGCGAAACATTTTAAATGTATTGAATTTATGAATTTGAAATAAATTTTTAATTTTTATTTTGTAAGGATACATCCACGTTGAGGGGGCGTGTTGAAGATATGGCAACCATACAACGTGTATGTTTCTATTCTCTTTTGTACTCTATTTTCTTTTTGTATGTACCTATTAATTTCATTCCTTTTCAACAAATAAAAACAACACAAAATACTATTAGAAATAGTAAATTTTTATTTTAGCGATTTTTTGATGATGTTTAAAATTCGAAATGACGATTTTTATCGAAATTCATCTGCCAGCTCTGCATATGTGTATAGAAATGTGTGCATACTCTGAAATAAACTTACAAGCAATTTAAGCTAAAATAAAAATTGTGCTATGTGAACAGCGAAGAAATTTCAAGTAAAAATTGTATCAATCTTTTCAATAAAAATTGCTTCGTGTAAATCGGCACTAAGACTCTTGCTTGTTTAGAAATAAAAATCTTTAAATTATATTTTTTTATCACATTTAATACTAATTGTTTTTTATATTTATTATTTTTTCAACTTCCAATTTTACATAAATTTTATTTAAACATTTTTATTTTATTTTTGTTTAGCAAACATGCATTTTATAACTATTATAGATTTGTTATTTTATTTTAAATAATTTGTTTATATTATTGACTAAAAATCATGTTAACATTCATATTATTATTTTTGTTTATTTTATAATTATGCGTTACAATTAATAATTATGGTGGTTTTCATTTATATTACGAGTACTTTTTTTTTATTAAATTACCTTTCTCTAACAGCAAATGAAATTATAAATATTAATTTGTCTAAAAATAAAACTAAAATTTGTTATAATACTTGAAAATGAATTAATAAAATGTGTGTGAAAAGTGTGATTAATAAAAGTGTGTGTATATGTAGTATAAGAAAATTGTGCCGTTTTATGATATGATGAATTTAAAAAAAAAAATTGTTAAAATTTTTATACTTAAAAATGTATGACTATAGATAGCGATTACTAAATCAAAGTAATTTTGCCTTTTGTTAGGCTTAATATTCACCCCTATCGTGAATAAAAATTCCACATGAAATTTGTTCCCTTTTCACATTTTTCCTATTAAAATTCAATGTTAAAAAAATAAAAGGGAACAAATTTCATGTGAAATTTTTATTCACAATAGGAGTGATTATTTTATGGCGGTTTAATGTGTGAATTTGACTTTAGAGTGTTATTTTATAAATCTTTTCATTTGTCATTATAATTTTTATTAAACAAGTATTTCACTTTGTGGGTTTAAAATTTATAAAATATCATTTTTAAATTCAATATATATGTATATAAATTATTTATTTATTTTGTTTTAATATTAAGCTTAACGAAGTAAAAATTATTGCTCAAAAAAGAATTTATTTATTTAGCAAATGATGTCATAAGTTGTATGTAATACTCGCATGTTTATGTGTCAAGTTGTGATGGATCTGTTTTGGAACTGAAATTTATAGAATAATGTTAATACATATGTATGTATGTATGTATACAAGGGCCAATGTATTACATGGGATTATATTTATTGACTGTTGTTACATTATCTGATTTGAATGCTAAAATATCAGTTAACATTATATACACGCAGAAAAAAAAACATGTTTGGATTTGGTTACGACAACTACACTGTTTTTTTGGTAACAATATAATAATTGTTATTTTAATTTCATTTTAAAAATAATACAGTTATTATGAACATTTTTATGTTTATCGCAATTATAAAATTGAATATGATTCACTGAAACATAATAATTTTTAAAAAATGTTTACCACAACTATTGTATGATAACTATTTAAACATATTATGTTATTTACAACTATTTAAACTTACAAATAACCATTAAATGATAAGTTTTACTATTTGTACTCATATTTAAATACAAAGTACTCAAATTACAAAGAAGTGTAAACGACCTAAATAAAGTGTACATAATAGAAATAATCTTAAATTTAACAAAATAAAAATGTATTAAACATAACATGAAAAAAGTAAATAATATAAATAATATCAATATTATATATCATATTGTAATTACTTTAGATCATAATATGATTATTCTGTATCATAATATGATTAATTTATATCGTAATATGATTAATTTAGAACATAATATGATTACTTTAGAGCATAATATGATTACTTTAAATTATTACCTTGGGTCATAATGTGATCATGTATGACAATTTTATAATTATATTAGGTTATAATATGATGTTACAATATCAAAATATGATTAACAAAAAAATATTATGATGCAATATTAGGATAATATGATATTTCATGGCCCTTATATTCATCATAATATGTTTTGAAAACAATCACAAATCTTATTATAATATGTTGCTCTTAGATTATGTTTACCACAACCATATTTTTTCTCTGCGTGTATGTTCAAATATTTTAGCTTTTCTGAATCAAATAATGTAGTACATAGTATGTATGTATGTATATCCTGCTGAAACGCGTCTCACAATTGCTATAAAGGTAACTTCACCGGATTTTTTTTTTGCTAACTTTACCAAAACCCTAATATTATTACTAATTATCCATTATTTTTGAGAAAGCTGGCACTCTCAAATTATTATCAAACATTTAAAAAAGGTATTGATTCCAAATCATTCTCAATTTGAGCTTAAACTTCTATCGAAAATTCATTATTTATTCTTTATATTGAATTAAGAAAGGGCAAGTTCATCAGAATTTTGTTCAACATAGAGCTTAGACGAATGGAGAACTGTGAGCCCTTGCTCACCATTTTTGGCGACATTGTCAACAAAGTCGGTACAATGGTTATTATAAAACAATTACTCTTTCAATTGTGTGCCCTGATACAGTAGGCGGTAGTGTGCCGGACTATCATTCAGAGGGTTTGCGGGTTCGATTCCCGGCAAAGACTATGTATGGGTGTTTTCTAATTTATTTTTAATTAGGGAAAGCCTTTTAGTATTTTATTTTTTTTTAATAAAACTCCACAAGTTAGTAAAAAATGCAGTTCATTTTCTATTTCATAGTGTAGACAAAAGTGGTCCCAAAAGAACTACTTAGTCAGTATTGACCCAGTCTACTGGTAGATTTTCAATGACAAGGTAATGTTAAATGTCAGTAGTAGATTACATTGGCTGGGTACACCTGGTCAGTAGTACTACTGACAATGTCAATAGTTAATCACTACAATTTCACTATTGACATTCATTACATGGCTTATTAAAACTAACACATTTCAATACTGAAGTTTACTTAAAGAATAGTCACATTCATGGTGTAAATTTTAAACAAAGCCAGTCAGCTGTACTACTGCACTCACCTTGTATAGTTGCAACATGGTCACATTTTTGAAAATTTTTTTAGATAAAAAATGTTCATAAAAATTTTAACTAAAAGAGATAAAACAATCGTGATACAAAGAGAATCATTTAAACCTTTTTGGAGTCATATTTTATTGCCTAAATTAGTGCTACTATTTGGTCGGACAGGAATTTAAGTTTTTGGATAATCTCAATATTATATACGTCATTAATTTTACTCAAAGAATGATTGATTTCATTCAAGGATGACTGGAATCTGGACACGCTTTCTTTACGTCTATCCACTTTTTCGCGTATTTGCTGCATAGTCTCATTTTTAACCGATTTAATAAGTTTCTGCTGTTCCCGACAAACTTCCTACATTTATATTTTTATTGTATTCCCTTTGTAGATTTTCCTTTTTCAACTTTTAACATCAGAGTTTTTGTTCACTTTTTGTTAAAATAAAAAAAGATTGGTACTTGAAATCCAAATTTTTGTTCAAAATGCAAGAATATTAGATGAATATGGTGCAAAACCAGTTAAAACGTTTGTTAGAACACTTCATTATTTTATAGCATTTGGTTAAATATTTTATAAATTAACAAATTTATAAATAATTTTTATTGAAAATATTTATATTGTAAACAAAAGCACATGTGTCATCTTGAAATTAAAAAAAATTTATGTATTTATTTTTTTTTCTGCAGGAATGTTTGTAAACAAAAGTCAGTTGTTTTTGACATTACAAACATGAAAGCAAAAACAAAAATATCCTGTTGTTTCTGTTGCTTTTGCATTGTTGTAATATTGATATCACCTTGTAAAGTAATTTCACCATGATACAAATATTCGAAAACTTTGGTTATGATCAGGGACCCTTCGATAAAGAAGTTTTTACTGCCAAAAAATTAAAAAAATCACAACCATTTTTCGAATCATGATGGCTATGGATCGTGAATATATTATCAAGAACACATACTTTTAATTCAATATTTTTCTTGTAACCCAACTATAAGATTCTGGTGGAAAATTGTTAACTTTTATATACTGATTGTCGGATTACTTTGCATTTTTGTGATGTTTAAAGGATAATATCAATAATTAGAGATCTTGGAGATTATGGGTTTAGAAGATTAAAATTTTCTCTTAATATATGACCAGTATAGTGTTCCCTATCGATCTTTTGAAACGACACACATTTTTAAACGACCTATACCACAGTAATACTCCTATATTGAATACTGCTGTAGAGACGAGGGAATTATAAAGAAGACAAAGTTTACCAAATAAAATGATATGAAAATTTCATTGATAAATACCTACCTCTGATACCAAAATCTAGGATTTTAAAAGCAGAATTTAGCACGAATTTAGGCAATAAAATAAAAAAATCTCTTAAATGTCAGAAAGTTAGAAAGGCTATAAAAAGAGCACACTAGAACCGTTTTATTCTCTTTGTATCATGATTATACTACTGGTTTTAAAGTTCTTAAAATTTATTGATAAACTGGACATATCAGGTTTAGAACGTTTTAAATAATTGACACAAATACCTGTAAGTATACTTAGGGTTCTACGAATTTTTTAACGTTACTCGTATTAAGGTAGCGTTTAAATAATATATTATTTTCTTTATAGAAATCCCATGTAATGTTTTGGCCAAAATGAAAAATATTAACTTATATTTAAGAAACCTAATAATTAATTGACTAATTTACAATACATACAGAATTGTTAAATAAATCTTCTAGCACTAAATCTATGAAAATCTTAAACAAAACAAAAAAAAATAATTAACAATCTAAAAAATAGTTAAAAAAGATATTGAAAACAGGGTTGCATATTTAAATCGCCAGATTTAATTGCAATAAACAAATTTGAAAACAGTGCTGTATATTTCAAATTATTTCAATACTATTTCACTGTTGTTCAAACATGGTAACATGTTGTTTTTTTGGAAATTCTTTAAAATACAACCCTGCTGCATATTTGGATTCAATAAACTAAACTTCCGAATATAACAAACTTTTAAATACATTGTTTGTAATTCAAATATTTCATTAATAGAACAAAATAAGCTGAAAACCTTTGATACTGAAACTAAAAATTCTTAATAAA
This sequence comes from Bellardia bayeri, assembly GCA_950370525.1. Classification (NCBI taxonomy): domain Eukaryota; kingdom Metazoa; phylum Arthropoda; class Insecta; order Diptera; family Calliphoridae; genus Bellardia; species Bellardia bayeri. The sequence goes on along the minus strand of OX493265.1, from coordinate 86,377,229 downwards.
AGTATAAAAGCAACATCTAAACTTTACTAAAATCGTTTACATATACATAACTTAAAAATCCAGAAGTGAACATAACCTATAATGAAATATTCTTTCAATTTATTTTCATTTTATAAACGTTTAGCTTGTAAACACATCAAAACCAACACTGAATGATATTTATTATTGACTATAACACTTTGTTTTGTTACTTATTGTAGTTGTTATTTGTTTATTGCTGCTTTCCTTAGACCACAATGGGTGTTCGAACATCTAAAGTTTTACTATCGGTTAAAGTGGATGATAACGAACACGATGTATTATTGTTATTCATTTGACTTTCCATATCTAGATCACCAGGCTTAAAATTATTATTATCAATTGTAATAAGAGCCACTGAGGGTACTCGATGAATTTCAACAATTTCGGTAAGCGTTACGCCCTCGTCTTCCGAATCAGAGGGATGATATTGTGCCGGTGCCTTCAGATGGGTGGGATATTTGAAGTAGGCCGGCAAAGTTGGAGACGGTGAGCGTATGGCATACATTGAAGAAGAGGAAGTGGGTGATTGTAAATTCAGCTCATTGAATACTGGCTGTTCGAGTTCTGTACTATCGGGCGATATAATGGTGGTGGTAGTTTTTGAAGTCGAATCCGAAGTATCGGTTAACTCGTTCATTTCTGCCATCATTTGTTCAATGCGTATGTGAGCCACCTCATCACTATCGTCATCGGAATTTAGGGCGTAATACAGATTGGTGCCAATCTCAGTGCCGAACACATTACGAAATTGTTGAAATAATTTTTGAGCCTCTTCGTCTTGTGGCTGGTCAAGCTGGCCATGTTGTTCGTATGGCTGATCCGTTGTAGTCCAAATAAAATTATCATTTGAGCAATCTTTTTCACTTCGTTGACCTCGTCAAACTTTTTCGGTAGATTTTGTTTTTGATTTTGTCGGTGTTAAGTTGGTGGGGAATCTAAAATTCATTAATTTGTAAGTATAATTTTTACTAATGCTTAAAAAAACAGAAAAACTCACCCTTTATTAATGGAGCCTGTATGCGAGTCTTCCTGTCCCGTTTTGGAAGTTTGTGTTTGCGTTGAAGACATATTACTTTTACTAAATGGTGCCTGGAACGAAGTAGAGGTTATGGTAAAATAACCCCCGGGCTTGGGTTTCAAATGTCTATTATTGATTTGCATATGTACAGTCTTCATGAATTCAATTTGATGGGCTAATTTTTGTATTTGCTCCTGTGTAGTATTTTAAGAAAAGTATTTATATTATAACAAGTTCAATATGAAAGTTGTCTTGTTTCTTACTTTTAATTCTTCATTTTCCTGGTACAAATCTGGAGACTCGTCGGGCACTAATCCCACTCCATTTAATGAAAATGATGCTGTTATACTTCTAACTTTGGCCTTGTGATCCCATTTATCTCCTTGTCCTTTAAAAATGCGTGATATTTTGGGTCCAAATACTAGAGCAATGGTGGTGGTGGTTGACAACTGGGTCCTTAGAAAACCCAAAGCGTATTTAATGTCCGGTCCCGCTTGTGGATAGATTAAAATGCTGGTAAAAGAAAGATATTGCCTATTAACTAATTTGTGGATAAAATGACATCCTAGATCAAATAGATTTCCTTTTATCGAAGAACGACAATAAACTTCTAAAAAAATCTATTTTAGAATTTCTTCAAAATAATTACTAATTGTTTTATATCTTTAAGAGTAGTTAATTTCATGTGGAATTGTTATTCACGATAGGGGTGAATATGTTTATTGAAAAAATAACAGTTAAGCTTTGGTGTCAGATCTTACAACGTTGTCCGAAAAATGTTCAGAAAATGTCTTACAACCGTGTGAACTTAAAATTTTTGTCTTCCAATGTTGTAAGAAAAAGCATTTTCAGTACATTGTAAGACAAAAATATTGTCAGATATCAATGTGTGAACACATTTTTTTTGTCATTGTAAGATCATTTTAAAACAATTGACAAACACTTTTAATTGTTATACATATATGCAAAGTTTTTGCATCTGTCAATGGCAGCATTGTCAGAGAAATTATTTCTAAATGCAACACTGTATATACTTAATAAACAAACAAACAAACAAAAGTGTGCATTAATAATATTTTGGAAAAAGTTGAAAAAAAATAAAGGATTAAATTAAAGAAAATAAAAAATGGATAACGGCGTTTTTTTGTTATTTTGTTTTCAACCTCGCTATTTTCGCAGATAGAGTTTTTTCAATTGTTGTTTTTTGTTTCATGATGATACTTAAAATTTTTAAACACACACACAACGAATTAGACAATCTTTGCCACACAACAGTCCGACAACCGTGGGAACTGACAATTTCGGTTGACATATAAATTCATTGTGTGACAATTGTGTGCCAATGAAATTGTTTTCTTACATTGCTAGATCTCACAACATTGTATGATCTGACAACCATCTATACATAGCTTTACACTTATATGTTTTATTCTACTTCTATGTAAAACATTACTTTACTGCATTCTTTTTCATTCATTAAAAAACTTCCTGTATTATTAACTCCAAACAAAAGTGCAATTCACTTATTTTATACTAAAGCATTATTTAACCCATTTTCATTACTAAAAAATAAGGATACTGACAAAAAAAAAAAAAAAAACACACGCCTTGCTTGGTTAGAGCAATAAAGAAAGATGAAGGACTATTGTCTTCTGCTGTATGCCTTATATAAATTCAAATGCATTCATTTGTCTTATAGACAAATACTTACTGTAATGCCACCATTGTTATATTAACAAGAGCAATATTATAAATGGCATAGGAGATGAGACGCGCTTCATTATATAGAGACTCTGCATTGCGGACATTATAACAAACACGTATGCCCCAGGCCAAGAATAAGACTTCACCAATGGCCAAACTATGATCCCACCAATTGTATGAACATTGTTTGAATTTTAGGCCAGCCTCATCGTTTATCTGCAGCACGAGGAAGAACAATAAATGCAATTAAATTCATTTACAAAAGATATTATTATTAACATTATATAAAGAAATGTCTTACAAATACTGCATAGGGAGTATCCGATATTGTCCAGGTACCCAAATAGATTAACATCACCAGCAGTATGGGTACCATCCATTGCAACAGTTGTTGATCGGTTAGTTTAACTTTGTGGGCAGATTTTACGCGATACGTTAACGATACTCTAGAAATAGAAGTTTAAAAATATTCGTTATGTTTTGTTAGGAAAAATCGGAAGAAATATTATTTGGCAAAGATCTGTGTTTCAATGTTCTCTATAAAAAGCTAAAAGTCAAATAAAACAATATTTAAATTTGTAAGTAATTTTTGAGCTTTATAATTGGAGCTTTATAATTAACTTTAACAGCAGTGGTCGGCACAAACGGAATATGCAATGTTATTAAATACACATATGAGAGTGGTTCGGAAACTTCTTAGCCTAGAACAAGTAAGTTAAGTATTTTGGAAACTTCCATCTGTGCTGTGAACACATGTTAAATTTCTTTTCGATCTGAAAACTCCTTCATATAGAAACAGGTGTTCAAAGAAGACGCATCCGCGATTTTTTTACAATGGAAAAATTAGAAATTCGTGGAGTCATTAAATATTTAAATAAAAAATATTTATCGGGACAAGAAATTCATAATTATATGGTGAAAGTGTTCCTTCATATGCAACAGTAAAAAATTGGGTTGCGGAATGTAAACGTGGTCGTACAAGCATTGACGATGAACCACGTAGTGGACGTCCAAAAACAGCAACCACGACAGAAATTGTAGCCAAAGTGCATAAATGTAGCAGTGGTATTAAATGATCGACGAATAAAAGTGCATGAAATAGCAAATGTCATGGGCATCTCAAATGATCGAGTCCATTTAATTTTGGATGAAGAACTACAGATGAAGAGGATTTCTGCAAGATGGGTGCCGCATTTGTTAACATTCGACCAAAATCACACAAGAATAAATATTTCTCAAGCTTGTTTGGATCGTACTAAGAAAAATAAAATGGATTTTAAGCGTCCTTTCATAACTGTAAATGAGACATGGATTCACCACTATATTCCAAAGACAAAGGAACAATTCAATTAATGGACTGAAGCTGGAGGAAGTGTCCCAAAGAAGGCAAAAACAATTCAATCGGCTGGTAAGGTTATGGCAACAGTTTGTTGGGACTTCAAAGGTATTTTATTGATTGACTATCTGCAAAAGGGTAAAACAATAAGTTCAGACTACTATTGAAACATTTTGGATCACTTAAATGTTAGTATTTGATAAAAACAAAAAATAATCAGCCTTATTATGAGTGTCGTTTTCTTTTTACGACAACGACTGTTTCGTAATAGATTAAAGAAACAAACTTAATTTTATATTTAATCTATAACGAAAGAGTCGTTGTCGTAAAAAGAAAACGACACTCATAATAAAGCTGAATATTTCATCAGGACAACGCACCAGCGCACAAGAGTGTTTTAACAATGGCTAAAATCAATGAATTAAAATACGAGTTGCTTGAACTAAATTCTCCTGATTTAGCTCCCAGTGCCTTTTACCTGTTCCTAACGATAAACAATTTCTAGCTGGCAAGCGTTGTACATCAAATGAAGATGCAATTACAGTTGTAAACCACTATTTTGAAGGCCTTGAGGAAAAGTATTTTAATCAAGGGATAGAATTGCTAGATAAGCGTTGGACTAAGTGTATTGAAGTTTCAGGAGATTATATTGAAATATAAAAATGTTTTTGAAAAACTAACTATTCTCTTTCTGTGCTAGGCTAAGAAGTTTCCGAACCGCCCTCGTATTGCCATGTTTCAAAACAACAAATTTTTGATTGTGTTTTTGATGCACAATCTCCAATTTGTATACCTTCTGATAATTTTAACATATTTCGCAACCGATCGTGCGGTAAACATCTGCTAAAACATGCCGACCACTGCTTTAGCCTTTTTTAAAGGAAAACAAGGTTGACTTACCTCCAAGTTTTCATTAACAGCGATGTGTAGGTAATACAGAAACCCATGTGTCGGGTCCATTTGGTTATAATACACCAAGTTGTATCCAGAAAGGGAAAGATAGCAACCATCTGAAAAAGCAAAGATATCAAAGTATTTTAAACACATTGAACAAAAAATAAATCTTTTATTATTTGGAATTTTTTCATCTAGAGACTTATTGCAAATGCAAATCCTGGCACAACATTTTTAATTTATAGTGTTTTTTACCACACAATGTACTTTGCTTAGAATATGACTCCCATTCGGCTTTTCATTGGCTAGTTAACAGGATATACAACATTAAATTATAGTTATAACACAGGTTTACATATGTTGAAGTAAAGTTTATATTTAATTTAAATATTCATTTATTACGTATACATATAATACCTTTGTGGAATATGCATGATATTTCGTTTACAAATCCCTTTTGGCATCATAAAGTTTAACAGAACAGAATTAAACGAATTATTGTTTGCATAGAAATATAGAATTTCTGCTAGTTAGGAAAACATTATACAAAAATACTGTATGTCGTCTGTCGTAGAATTATTGGGTATAGCACAAATTTTTAAACATTTTGTTTATTGCTGTACAATAGTATTCGCGAAAGCCATTTTATTATGTTTGGAAAGATATTGTAGTTGTTAAAAATCCGATCTGTGAAGTAATTCCTCTTTTAACATACAATTTGAAAGTACAGGCAGAGAAAAAATATGGTTTTGGTAAACATAATCTAAGAGCAATATATTATGATGAGATTTATGATTGTGGTCAAAACATATTATGATGAATATAAGTGCCATGAAATATCATATTATGATCACTTATCATTCTAATATTTCATCATAATATTTTATTGTTAATCATAATTTGATATCAAAACCTAATTAATCAAAAAATTGTCATACATGATCATATTATGACCCAAGGTAACCATATTATAGTTTAAAGTAATTACATTATGATATATAACAATCATATTATGATCTAAAGTAATGATATTATGATACATAATAATCATATTATGATCTAAAGTAATCATAATATGATATATAAAAATTATATTATTTATAAAATTTACATTTATTTTTAGTTATGTTTAGTACATTTTTATTTTGTGAAATTTAAGATTATTTCTATTATGTACACTTTATTTAGGTCCCTTACACTTCTTTGTAATTTTAGTACTTTGTAGTAAAATTTGGTATATATTAAATACGAATTGTTTTTTTTTAATTATTGAAACATATAAATCCAAATAAATTATCCGTTATCTCGCAGCCAAACTGAATTTGAACTGATGCGAAAGCATTCTACAAATGGTAAAAACAAAATATTACTAAAATTAAATATAGTTTGTTTGCATTTAAAACATAATATGAGTACAAATATTATTTGTAAATTTGTAAATTAAAATAACATAATTTGTTTAAGTTGTGGTAAACATTTTTTAAAAATAATTTTGTTTCAGTGAACCATTTTCAATCTTATAATTGTGATAAACATAAAAATGTTGATAGTAACTAAATTATCCTAAAAACAAAAATAGCTCTTGAGTTTTCAGAAAAGCAAATGTAATCAAATTTTTAATAGATTTCTTAAAAGAACGATTATTATGTTGATCGCAAATATCACATATTTTACAAAATGTAGCTTTTACAAAATTCTCGAAGAAATCTAATTCACTGAAACCAGAAATCGAAAATAACTCGTCCATATAATCAAAAATCAAAATTGTGATTTGTATTTTATTTTTTGAAATAAATCACTCATAAAAACTGTTATAAAATGATTTTTGTTAACGAGGTTTGGTATGACTTTTTTAAGTTTTTGTTGTTTTTTAATGATTGATCTTAATAAACGTTAACATTCTTTCTTTTTTTTACTATAGCCTATTTTTTTTTTTTTATAAATTTTTAACAAATTATAAATTGAATACGTTGAATATGAACTAAAGCAGTGCCAATATTGGGCCAGAAGTAAAAAAAGCACATACATATACATATTCAAGTTTCATTGGTTTGTACTAAATGAACTTTTGCCATTTATTTTAAAAGTTCGAAAACCTGACCTTTACGAAAAATATTATTTATAAATCATTATTCTTGATTATTTCCGTTATTCCTTTTCTGTTTCTCTCAACTACAAACCTAAAATGTTCTCTTATAAATCATTCTCTATATAAAAAACAAAGAACTAATTTGAAATGATGACAATTAACCTCCAAAATAAAAGTGGACCCGTTATTTTCGGTCTCTGATGGAAATAATTGCTAAAGTTTCTACTAGTGATATATCAACAGATTAATGTGAAAACTTTCACGTTATTTCAATATGACAAAGTTCTTGTTGAAAAGCTCGGTATGTAAAAGACATGAATCATAAAAGAAGTAAGAAATATTCAGAGTAATTAACAAACTACTTCTGAGATTGTTCATATCATATAAGAAATTAATGTCTGTTCGGCCTAACATCTTCTATAAAAGTTATTATATCCTACACCACCATAGTGGGGAGGGTATATTGGATTTGTGCTGATGTTTGTAACGCCCAGAAATATTGGTCCAACACCCACCTTAAAGTATATCGATCGACTCAGAATCACTTTCTGGCTGGGTGGCTGTCCATGTAAAGCTTGTACGCAGAGTACAGGTCGCAATTTTGAAGATATTTCGATAAAATTTGGTACGTGATATTTTTTACACGCAAGGATGGAGGGGATTGAAACTGGTGGAAATCGGTCCATTATTTCACCTGGCCCCCATACAAATGTCCTCCCGAAATTGGGGTTTACCGATCATAAATGTTTGAATTATGCAAGTATCAAAACAAATTTCCCCACAAATGAGTGGTAAATGAAACCAAATCAGAGCGGTCCATAATTTATCATATAAGGCCCACTCCCGAAAATCACTTTAAAGAGCATAACTCCCTATCTAAATAATATTGAACGCAAATATGTTTCTTATATTTAAAAATAATATGGTACAATTTTATGATGATCAGTCTACAATTAGTCATAGCTCCTATATAAGGCCCACTTCCGAAAATCACTTTAACGACCATAAATTTCTTAAAAATGTTGGTATCTAAGTAAAATTCAACACAAATAAGTTTCTTATATACAGAAATGATGAAACCTAGTTTTATAATGGTCGGTCCATAATTAGTCGAAACTCCCATATAAGAGACCGTAATTTACTTTAACCTCCATAAATCATTTAAAAGTATTTACATCGAGATGAAGTATAACATGCATAATATTTATATTCACAGACATCATGACACTAAATTTTTGGATGATCGGTCCACAATAGGTTATATCTCCCATATAACGCCCATTTCTGTTTTATACATATACTCGGTGGAGGGTATTATATGGTCGGGCTTGACCGACTATACTTTCTTACTTGTTTTCTCTTGTCAAGGGGGGCAAATAAATTCTAGAATAACTAATTTATTATTCGTTATACGAAATGTTTAGTTGTTAACTTATGTGTCAAGTTTACTGCTAAAATTAGAAAATTACATTATCTCCTACCCAATTCATTTTTATGATTACAGTTTTACCTAAATGATGTTTTTTTATGTCTGCTCTAATAAAATGTATACATAAATATATGCATGTAAATGTTCACTGTGTGCTCCCAATAATGTTTTAAGTGTGATTTCTACCATAAAGTATTATTTTCTGTTTTATAGGTGTATTTTACAGCATACCACCGCTACATGTTTACAGGACTTAGACTCCGACAATGTACTTAAATATACATAAATATTATACATACTTATGTACTTACTTACATGTAATATGAGCCCTGCAGCTCTTGAAGCTAGTTTCGAGTTAATAAATCTGTTGGTCTAAAAATTACAACTAGTTTCACATCACCGTTTCGACTGTCATATTTATTCATGCTTATCATTATAAAGGCTTTAATGGACCAGCTCTGCGTTACCATTTACTAGTGAAATGTATTAACGATACTTTACATTACCATACACCATCAAAGAAGCTAATACTGACATTAAAATCATGTTAAGTTTGACCCTGCTTTTAAAAATGCAGGGTAGGTACTTACAAAGAAAATCAGCGAGACATCACATTACATCAACACAATAAAATATGAAGGTATTCAAAAGGTGAAACAAACTAAAATATGTTGTGAAAAAGGATTTGTTTTTTATGATGGCACTAAATAAATTTTTAAAACATGTAAACTTAAGTTTATTTTAAAAATTCATGACACCTTCTTTTTTATTTATATTAAATGTCATTTTTTTTCTTTTGTTGTTTTATGCCATTTCTTTCTTCTTATTAGTGTTGAGTTATGCTTGTTTTGCGACAGGGATTTGCAATGAATATTAGAAATTGTTGCAAATTAAATTTTGAAATTTGAGATTATGAGATAATTTTGAAACGAATGTAACTTTTAGAAATTTGAAGCAAGTGGACTGACGATGCTATGCTTTTGAGTAAGAAATAAGAATTTCATAAAATTTCAAACAAATTCAATAAATTTAATACTTTCGAGTTAGCGAGCACCACTGTGCAACTTATTCAGCAACGATTCAGTTGAAATTGCAGCTACCGGAATCTTATTAATGATAAAACAACAACGGAAATGCAATGAAAATGAAAAATGTTTTTGAAATATCAAAATATGCCCTCAAATTCAAAAATTTCTTAAAAGGTAATTACTGAAATCATAAATTAAAGTTTATTAGTATAGGAATCTATTTCGATATTAGTCACTTTGGAACTATTTTATAAGTCCATATAAAAAGTCAATTTTGAGTCATCGTTTTTCATCCTCCTTTTTCAATTTCAACCACCACTTTATAATTCTATTTGGTGTATAACTTATTCTGGATATTTAAAAATTGTTTACTTTTATTTTGAAACATTTATGCAATATAAAAATTTATTCAAAGTGTTGGCCATTATTAGCTATGACTACTTCCCATCTTTCTGGCAACATATACATAGATTCCCAGCCAAAACTACTACTCATCTTTTGAGGCCAAAAACGAATCAAGCCTATATCGTATACACTGTTCTGCATCGATCGAAACAAATAGTAGTCGGACGGGTTAAAGTCTGTAATAAAAAAGACAGTGCGGCAAAACTTTGCAACCACTTCTTTCTAAATAGTTTTTAACAGGTATGGCAACATATGGCTGAGAGTTGTCATGATGTAATATTATGCTCTCTTTAACAAATCAGTTGCATTCGTTAAAGGTTCCTTGAGATGGTTTGGCCAGATTTCAATAACTCATAATAGATATTACTCTTTTGGTTTGGTTAGCGCCATAGTGATTTGACTTTGGATTATATTCGGCTAGATGGCTGGGCATCACAGTTTCGGTGCAAAAATTATTTTCTTTTATATACGCAGCATTTCGTATATGTAAAAACTTATTTCAAAGTTTGTTGGTATCAATTTATACATATGGTACACAATTTCCCAGCTTTTAAATGAATTCTGCTATTCATACGCAAACAATTTAAAATTTTCATCGAGTTTTGCCTTGAATTCTTGGTCTGCAAACTGTTTTGGCTGGTCTGTTCGATATTTTTCTTGCGTATCAAAATCACCACTTCTGGACCTCACAAACCATCTCTCGCATGTTGAAGCCAATAAACCACTTTCAACATAAGTTTCGGTTTGTTTCAGTTGCTCTTTTTTCAAATTAAAGACAAAATTTCCACTATATTATTCAATAACTCAGTGAGAATTAATGACTGATACATATAGTGGGAAGCAAAACTGTCCGGTTGTTTTGCATTAAAGAAGAGAAGGTAACGTAAATAATACAAATACTGGTATATTATCATATACGAGGTCTGGTCAAAAAATAACCGTACTTTTTAAATTTCGTGAGTTACGTATGTTGGTACACATGTCTGTTATATATGTTGGTAATATCAGTCATTTTGGATTGTCAGTTTGTTTTTGGCAGATAAAAAGTTTAGCCGTGTTCTTACTACTCGATAAAATGGATCAAAGAAACTGTATTAAGTTTTATGTAAAAAAATTAAATTATATGCGCAAGGACATTTGAAATGTTGACTGTGGCGTTTGGCGAGTCTACTATGATTAGAACACAAGTTGAATTGTGGTACAACCGATTTAAGGAAGGCCGAGATGATGTCAACAACCGATGAAAACCTTGAAACAGTGAAGAAAATGATTTTGGATAATCGTCGAATCACTATCAGAGAGGTTGCAATTTTTACGGATGTGGCAGCGAAGATTGTTCCAAAATTGATAAATTTTGAGCAAAAACAACGTCGCATGGACATCGCTCAGGAGCTGTTAAACATCGTCAACGACGATCCAGATTTCCTCAAAAAGGAATCATGGGTGTATGGCTATGACATTGAAACCAAAGTCCAATCATCCAAATGGAAACCTCCAGAAACGTCAAGACCGAAAAAAGCCCGTCAAGTTCGGATAAATGTGAAGGTTTTGCTCACTGTTCGTCGTTAATGGCGTGGTGCATCATAAATTCTTGCCACAAGGTCGTACGGTCAATAAGGAATACTACGTTAAAGTTATACGCCGTTTGTGCGAAGCAATTCGTCATAAACGCACAGAATTGTGGAAAAACCAATCATGGATTTTGCACCATGATAACGCACCAGCTCACACATCGATGCTTGTGCGTGAGTTTTTGGCCAAAAACAAAACTGTTATCATGCCTCAACCACCGTATTCACCGGACTTGGCCCCCGCTGACTTTTTCCTCTTTCCAAAACTGAAGACACCGATGAAGACTACGATTCAGGAGATAAAAGAAAAATCGAAACAGGAGGTATTGGCGATACCAAAAAACGCGTTTTAGAAGTGTTTCGAGGATTGGAAAAAACGATGGCACAAGTGTATTATATCTGAGGGGGATTACTTTGACAAGGGGACAAGATAGTTATTGATGAATAAATAAATAATTTTTGAAAAAATTGAAAATAACGGTTATTTTTGATCAGACCTCGTATATGTTTTTTTTTTTATTTAATTGAACTTTATTCTAAATTATAAAGCATAAAAACTCACAAAAATTGCTTTAAAAGAATAAAAAATTCACTATTTGGACACTTTTGCACAATATACGAAGTCACGATATTTCTCTGTTAAAATTTAACGCTATTTGACCCGTTGGTATTTTTGTTTGTTGAGATCTCGTTATCAAGCTTTTATTGCTCTATTTGTGCATTATTATTTGACTTGTGAAGTGATTTACTTGATTTTTAAATAAAAAATTAAAAGATCTTTAAAAAATGAGAAAAACGATGAAAACATTATAAATAATATAAATGTTATTAAATCTTTAAACCAACCAACCAACACTAAGTATTTGTTAAAGAGGTTAACCTTTAATTTTGGCTATAATAACACGAATTTAAAAGTCCTGGTCTCACATGAATACATGTTTGCTGATTAAATAATGCCAGTATATTTTAACTAAAAGAGAGTAACTAAGTGTGTTTAAAAAGGTGTTTTTAATTTATATAAAAAACATTTAAAAACAGCAAGAAATAAATGAGGTTGATACACATAATCACATAACACACATATATTTACATGTAACCGAGAAAGTAGATACACATGTGTATATGCAAAAAACATAAAGGGATGCTGTATGTTTTTGTATACATTTCAAGACATAAATAAATGTGTGCATGTATGCGAGGATAAATTGAAAAGTTACTGCTAAGACCGAAAGAAACAAGTTCCGAAAATGTACAGAATGTAGGGTGTCCCGATAGACTAGGCGGACTATCGGTGAGAGGGTTGCGGGTTTGATTTTCGCCAAAGACTCTGGGTGTTCTTCTGCAGATAAGCCAAAAGGCTTCGCAATGTGTGTTTGTTAATTATTATTATAAAAAAAAAGGAATGATAAGAAATTTTCAGACTTTATTGTAACAACAAAAAACAATTTCTGTTGAAATTTTTAAGTAATTTTTTTTAACTAACTACGTATTAACATACCCACTGCCATTCTCCATTATAAATATTTTACAACATTTGACACTGTGTGCTGCTGCAGCATTTCATAAAAAATTTAACCCGGAAAATGTTGGGAACAATTTGTTAAATGGCAAGAGAATTTAATGGATTTTACTTGTTGACTAAATATTAATATTTAAATAAACTAAAAATAAAAAAAAAAAAATACAAACACCAACTACTGTATTACAAAACAAGAAAAAAGGATTTAAATTGGCTGCTGGTTTTGGAAGTGTGATGATGGCTCCCTGCCAACAACATTATTTGTTAAATGACATTTAAATGCATGTATTTTATTAATTAATTTTTTGTTAACAACAGCTGACAGCAGTTGGTAAATGTACATACATACATATGTAAGCCAACATATATTTATTATTTTTTTCACATTTGCATTATATTTTAAAAATTATGGAAAATTTGTACTTTCCACAAAATTATATTGTACAGTGGTGTTTAATCAACATATTTCGCCATATGGAAAACACCAAGAAGACATACATATGTATATACAAGTATATATTTTATATCAATATAAAGTATATTTTGTATAGTTTTTAAAACTATATAAATATTTTGTCAAATAAAAAATGCATGGGAGACCTTTTTGGAAAAATTGTTTTAGCTGAAATAAAAATTTTATTTGTAAATATTTTTAAATAAAACTTTACTTTTATTCAAAAATGTTTGTGCTAAACACTAAAATGAAAAGAAAATTTAAAATTTTTTTAAAACATCCGACCATTCCCAAAAAATGTTTTGAAAAACCCCAAAAATGGATTTTCCTCGGTAACAAAGTTTTAAATTTTTTTTTTCATATAGAATATTTCCTTTAAAGTTAGCCTTCCATAATATATAAAAATGTTATAACTCTTCTTTGAAATTTCTTAAATAATGTAAAAAAGAATAAAAGTACCTTTTTATGCAGTAAAATTTGTAACATTATTTTAATTTAAATGCATATAACTTTTGACTCTATGATGTTTTTGAAACAATTCTTTTTTACTAGGTTTATAAAAAGGTTATAAATCTACAAAAAAATATGTAAAAACATGGGAAAATAATTAAATCCGGTATTATCAAAAAACAGACTAGAGTGGCTACAAAAGTTAATAATTTAATTTATATAGGCGAATATCTTGTAAACTATAAGAGATAATGCGTATAGGAGATAATAAGTTTGTTTTAGTACTCGATTAGTAGATTTCATCATTATTCATTCATTCATAAATAATTGGGCCCCACTTTGGGGGTGTGTGACGCCGACTCTGGTGGACTTATGAGGTCAAACTTCTAAACTTAAACTCTTCACATTCCTCTCTAGGAATGTGAAATTTTATCGGACTTTTTAGAAATTTCCCATTTATTTCCTTTTTTTTTCCAAATTCTCCCACTGTGTGCCGCATGGTTCCTACCTTAGTGATTTTGAAAAAGTTCAAATTTCAGTTTATATAAAAAGTAGTGTAATTTTCGGGAAATTGCCGAAAAAAAACGGTCACATTACGCAATTATATATAGTAACAAATTTTGCAAATTATTATGGTAAATATAAAAGTGGCGGCCCGAAAAAAGCTTTCTAAACGGGAGGGTGCTGTAGCTTAATTGTTTAGCGCATTTGATCATTAAGCATGAATTGGTATTTGTAGCCCGGGTTCGATTCCCAGCCGCTGCCACTCAAACAACATCAGTTTCTGATAATTATTAGTTTTCTTTCTATCCTATCATAACTAATATTTATCACAGCGCCCTCCTTCGGTGGTAAAGCATTTAAACGCCACCGAAGTAAAATAATTAAAATAATGACTGTAAATTAAGCTTTGATCAATGCCCCTACTCACCACCAGAGGCGCTGCAATACTGTACTATTAATAAACATATCGCGCAATTACAGTGTGGTCATGCTTCAATCTATACCCTTTAGTAACGCATTAAGTGCCTGAGTGTGACTTCTCTTAAAAAAAAAGAAGACTGCTAAAAAAATTCTAAACTATAACTCGACAACTGTTGTTGTTTGTGCCAAAAGTGCTAGAATTGAATTCACGGAAAGAAACTTACAAACTAATTAAAAACAAGTAAGACGATCATTTTTATCAAGAGTTGCACTATTTAAAAATATATTTTTGTTAAAGGTAATTTTTTTCCCAAAAAGAAATTACAACAGCTATTGACGATATTTTTTATAGGAGGCGGTTTTTGTGAAGAAAGTGTGCTGGATTTGGCGTTTTCAAGCAGCAAAATGATTTTTTCTGATTACACAAAATTACTAGATGACAGATTAGTGTCATTTTAAAAAAATAATATGAAAAACAATTTATTTTTCAACAAATAAATGTACCAATACTCGTACATGTAAGTCATCAAACAAAGAGATGGCTGTCTGCAGCAGATCGGAACCACATTGGGAACAATATTAAATCGTCGAATTTATGCTAAAAACTGGCAAAATGAAAACATATGTATATTAACTAAAATATGCTATTATAAATACTTGGAGATCTATATATATATATATGATATATATACACACATATACATACATATATATATATCAAGATGATATATATATATATATAAATCGAATTTTTAAGTTGATTCAAAAAAAGGACGCATTACTCAAGTCAACATTTTTAGTGAATATTGGTATTTAATTTTTATTTTAGTTTCAGTGTATTTATAGTTATGAAACAGTAATTAATTTATTTTTGTATTTTTAAGATGCCCCTATAGACTAGGCGATAGTGTGCCGGACTATCAGTCAGAGGGTTGCGGGTTCGATTCCCGCCAAAGACTCTGGGTGTTTTCTGCAGATAAGCCAAAAGCTTCGCAGTGTGTAATTGTTAATTAATGTTCAAAAAATAAAAAATAATGTTTTTTTGAGTTAAATAATATTTGCTTTGTTTTAGTTTTTCTTTAACTTACAAAATTGTGAAAAGTTTTATGTATTTATAGTTAAACAACGCAGTGTATGTTTATATATAAAAAGTTTTCCTATCAATTAAACAATAAATAAAAGTAAACATATAAAAAAGTTTTTAAGCAGTAAAGAAACGAGTCCAAATCATTTATCGTCATTTATTTTAACTTTGAAAATGTTGAAATTTTACACCTTTATGTATCTGCTAGAAAAAAGTTTCTGAAGGAACTTATAATGTTTTTATATTTATTTGAAAGATATTACCACAGCGGTACCATTAATATAAAAAGTATTTGCCATTGTTGTCCATAACTTTTTCCCATCATTCTGGCTACATATGAACTGTGCGGCAAAAGAACTATTAATCTCTTGAGGCCATGAATGAATAAAACTAATTTCGGATATTCTGTTCTAAAGTAAAGCTTTTTCAAGAGAGAGAGAGAGAGAGAGAGAGTTCTGCATCGATCGAAACAAATAGTAATCGGATGGGGTAAGCTCTGGACTATAAGGCGGTTGAGGCATAACTTCCCAACCATTTCATATTAAATACTTTTTAACAAATATTTATAAATTCTCGAATTTCACAATTATTGTTAAAATTCAATTTAATTAGCAGCTCAATTGGACCCTTGGTACGTGGATGCCGTTGTGATATCTCCATCAAAGCATTATATCTTATCCCGTTTAATGAAGGTGTGTCTCTTAGCTAAATCTTCTGTGGATAGACAGACTTTGTCAATAAGGTGTTTACCTCTAAAGAGAGACATTCCAAGACCACGTCTGAATTCGTTAAAATTTATGGTGGTGCCAAAAGCGCGTCACATCTATTATTAACTTCTATTTGTATAGGGATCTATTCAAGGGTAACCGATGGATGTGTAGAGGAGACCTCTAGAAAATGGAAATTTTTTTAAGTGAATTACATAGTCTCAGGGTATCTAATGGCCGCTTTATCTCTTGCTTCTGTGGCTGCTTTTATAGTCATATATTCAGCTTGAATTATATAGGTACTACCTTAATCTGGTAGCCCAAGTCTCAGACTAAGTTGGTCCGAAAAATATTATATCCTACCTTAAGGTGTAATTCATTTGTTAACTCCATGACCATTAAAGCGGCTCATAGAAAACTTATCAGTATAGATCATTGTAGTTTGATAGTAAGAATTAACATATTTATTAGTTTTTAAATTTTTCTTCTTCAAATCGAATATAACTTTTTAATTCATGATTTTGGGAAAATTTTGAATATAATTGTGACATACTCACCTCTAAATACATAATAGCACATCCAATTAGCGTAATTAATAAAAATATAGGACTGGCCACTTTGAAAACTTTAACGCGCCGATGATGGAATAAATAGCCAGCTAAAATACAGCAACCTAGAGCGCAGCCAACCGAAATCGTCAGAAGAGATATTCTGCAATCAAAAATAAATATAATGGAAAAAAGTTGAATAAATGTAGCGTTGCTGTTTCCAACCCACCTAAATGGCCAATTGTAATCTGCCAAACAAGGTTCCGGTCCCGTACAACTGTCACAACCCGGCGCACATTGTAAGCAAATAAAAACCTCCGCATAATAGTTGCTTATATTATCCTGATGCTCTTTCCAGGCAATTTCCATAATGGTGCCATTAAAACCATCCGGATGACGTATCGAATAAAAGCCACGTCTGCAGAGGCATTGGTAGGCGCCACGTGACCAGGTGTTGGGTGTAACTAAAATTTTGCTGGTAGTTATTGTCGGTGAATCCGAGTTGGGTAAGCGGTAATCACACTGGAAGAAGAAATTGTTAATATTAACTACAGGGGTGGTGAAGTTCAAACTCAAAGTACTTTCTAAATCACAGTTAAAAAAATTAGTAGTACATAAACTAATCTTTATGCAGGTTTGAAGTTGTGACCTGTTGCACCTCGTAACTAGCAATATTTTTGAATATTAAGATAATACCACCATTAACTACAGCATGATCAAGAAATATGTTTGGCATGTTGAAAAAATTGTCAGTCACGAGTTGGCATCAGGCAAACATCAACTAGATGCTCTTTAATCTCCTCAGCCATTTGTTACACACAATTTTCTTAATATACATTTAATGACTTCCTTATTTATGTACAGAAACCATTAAAGTCTCCTCAAAGTTATATAAAAAAAAAAAAAAGAAGAAAGAAAAAAACTACTCACCATCATTGTATCACGATGACATTTGTGCGATTTATGAAACGCCTGTATATCGTTAATGTATTCACTCGTTTGCGTATCGACCAAATGTAAGCGTCGCGTTTGTATTTGCTGATAATTGAATCGATACGCTACCGGTGCCTCGCATTGATTGACACGCAAACCCGTCACATCAATATCGATACTGATGAAACCGCGCAGACCATGGCGACCATTCGGTGGTATTGCAATGCTGTATGACAAAATCCATTTGCTAAGCGAACACGAAAAGTAGGGAAATGTCCACCAGCCTTTGTAGTAGATATTCGGTGGGCTGGGTGCAAATTTCGGTGAGCGTAATGTGGGCGAGGAGCTTTCGTCGGCGAACCTGATGAACAGAGGAAAGATAATAAAAGAAAAGGAAAGAAAATATTAAAATGTATTTAAAATAGTGCAATTTATGTGTAAAGTATGTATGCAGTTTGCTTGTTGTTCAAAACAAATGAGAATGTATAGGAAGTTTAATTTGCTGTTAATTTGAATCAGTAATGGTGCGTATGATTAATATTTATTTCAATGTATGAATTCAATATAAATCATACGTATGAGGAGGAATAAGGAATATAAATAACACTGTGCAACACTTGAAAAGCACTTCTGAAAAGACCTAGAGTGCGTTAAAGGTGTTGGTGAGCATGTTACGAATCCGGGCTTAAAATTTTCAATATACCTCCAAATTCCCGAGTTATGGACCAAAGAAATTATTTTGAGGCTGGCTACTTTTTAACATTTATAAATTTTTTATTTATTAACCTTAAACTTTATTATTTATTAAAACGGTTTTCGAAAGCAAAATAATTGTTATTTTTAAATATATATACTTCTCCTACAATATTAGCACAAATATGAATAGCTTTTTTCAATTTTATGGACATTTTTTAATTTGTTTTAAACTTTTAAAATTTCTACAAGACTTTTTTTTTTAGTTTAAAGACAACAAATATATTAAAGACAGTATTTTTCTGAGTAAAATGAGACGTCGTTTGTCGAAATCGCTGGAGAAATGAGGAAGTTATAGTACTTTTTACGAACAAAAGAGTGGAAAACTGTTTCGATTAGATTATGATGATTTAATAAAATAACTTTAATCTAATAAAACTTAACGAATTTTATATTTGTATCAACAATTTTTATATGAATTTTTTTTAGAAATCTTTACTTAATCTATTACGTTTAAAATCTAGGCCAATTTAGTGACGAACAAGGCGAACGTTTCCATCTGGAGTTATTAACAATTGAACAGAGATTTGAAGGAAAAAGTCAAATCAGGATGCTAGCTAATTACTGCTAGCTTTATGAAACAGTTGGTGGACTTTTTTATAGAAAATGCTGCTAAAGAAGTTATCTATATCAAATGAAGGTATTAAACATTTAATACATACAAACATACATATGTATGTATGTTACTTTATTTAACACCAATATTTTCTAGATATGAAAAGTAAGTGGAAGAAATTTTATTAATTGTTAGTCAGCTGGTTATTTGCAATTATGTGTTGCATACTCAGAGCAAATAAAAACAAGTAAGTAAGCATAGTCGGTCAAGCCCGACCATATAATACTCTACACCCAGTATATGTAGAAAACAGTTATTTTTTTTTAGAAATGGGCGTTATGTGGGATATATAACCTATTGTGGACCGATCATCCAAAAATTTAGTGTCATGATGTCTATGAATATAAATATTATATGTGTTAAACTTTATCTCGATATAAATACTTTTAAAAGATTTATGGAGTTTAAAGTCAATTACGGCCATTATAAAATTAGGTGTCATTATTTCTGTATATAAGAAACTTATTTGTGTTGAATTTTATTTGTATACCAATATTTTTAAGAAATTTATGGTCGTTAAAGTGAATTTCGGAAATGGGCCTTATATGGGAGCTACGACCAATTATGGACCGATCATAATAAAATTGTACCGTATTATTTTTATACATATGAAATTCATTTGGGTTCAATATTATTTCGATACCAACATTTCTGAGAGAGTTATGCTCTTTAAAGTGATTTTCGGAAATGGGACTTATATGGGAGCTACGACCAATTATGGTCCGATCATAATAAAATTGTACCGTATTATTTTTATACATATGAAATATATTTGCGTTAAATATTATTTGTATACCAACATTTTTGAGAGAGTTATGCTCTTTAAAGTGATTTTCTGGGCCTTATATGGGAGCTACGAGTAATTATGAACCGATCTGCGCAAAATTTGTAGATGTGATTTGGCTTCATTTAACAGTCATTTGTGATGACATTTGTTTAGATACTTGCATAATTCAAACATTTATGATCGATAAACCCCAATTTAGGGAGGACATTTGTATGGGGGCCAGGTGAAATAATGGATCGATTTCCACCAGTTTCAATCCCATTCATCCTTGGACGGAAAAAATATTACGTACGAAATTTTATCCAAATATCATCAAAAGTGCGACCTGTACTCTGCGCATATGCTTTACGTGGACAGACAGCCAGCCAGACGGACGGACGGACAGAAAGTGATTCTGAGTCGATCGATATACTTTAAGGTGGGTGTTGGACCAATATTTCTGGGCGTTATAAACATTAGTACAAATCCAATATAGCCTCCCCACTATTGCGGTGTAGGATAAGTCTATATATTCTGGGTCCTTATAAGATTCTGTGACAATTTTGTGTCCAACTGTTGAAGCCATGAAAGAGCTTTGAAAAAAGACATGGAAGAATGAAATTTTTTCCAAACATTATTTGCTTTAGCGAAATGTTTGGTATCGGTCTAGTATAGACCACAGTTTTAGACAACCTCGATATTTTTCTGATCGGCATTTCACCATAGTACCCATATCAATTTCACTTACGAAAATCTCCTAAAACACTTATAAACATCATTATCAACCACCAAATGTGGCAATTAGCCACTGGTTATCCCCTCAAACCCAACCTAAAATATCAAATATTAATATTTCTTTAACATCTCATTTAGAGTAAACTTTTCTTTCTTGCATTTTTTTTCAAGTATTTATCAAAGAAAAAAACATAAACTGATAAAACAAGGGTATCATAGTCATATCGAATTTTAATATTTAACAATTTAAAACTAATAGTTTAAAGACCATATAGGAAAATACCAGTACTACTAAAACTTATAAATAAGTATGAAAATAGTAAAAAAAAACTTTTAGCAGTTCTTTTTTTCTTGGTCATTATTTATACACAACAAATTTCGCTCAAAAAAACTTTCAAATATAATTCATTGTTTTATACAAAACTTTAACATACAGCAACAAGAATATTAGCAAAACTGAGCAGCCAGCTGTAGACAAGGCTAAATAAAACATCATACTACAAGGCAAGAAAGTTTGCCAAAAAAAGAAATAAATACATAAATACTTTTATACTTTTATGTAGCTACTAATGTGTGTGTTTTTTGCACACAAAACTATACAAACAAAATATTTTTTGAAGCTACACAAACTATACATAAATCATGTAAATGTTAAAGAAAAAAAGGCTTTAAAATTTATAAAAAAAAAATACAAAAAATAGTTGAAAGCTAAAGAAAATAACAATTGGAGTTTAAAAACGTGCCAGCGTATTTGTAGTAAAAATTTTAAGTAAAAAAGAAAAATTGTTAATAATATGCCAAGAAAGAAACTACGTTTAAAGTTTTTCAATTATGATAGTTTGTTGGGTTGCATATGTTTATGGTGCTCTGTTTTCGTTATAAGAGGTCTGATCAAAAAATAACCATTATTTAAAATTTTTACAAAAACTAATTATTTATTCATCAATAACTATCTTGTCCCCTTCAAAGTAATCCCCCTCAGATATAACACACTTATGCCAGCGTTTTTTCCAATCCTCGAAACAATTCTCCAACGCGCTTTTTGGTATCGCCAAAAAGCTCCTGTTTCGATTTTTCTTTTATCTCCTCAATCGTAGCAAAACGCTTTCCTTTCATCGGTGTCGTCAGTTTTGGAAAGAGAAAAAAGTCAGCGGGGGCCAAGTCTGGTGAATACGGTGGTTGAGGCATGATAATGGTTTTGTTTTTGGCCAAAAACTCACGCACTAGCTGGTGCGTTATCATGGTGCCAAATCCATGGATGGTTTTTCCACAAATCTGTGCGTTTCTAACGAATTGCTTCGCGCAAATAGCGCATAACTTTAAGGTAGTATTCCTTATTGACCGTATGACCTTGTGGCAAGAATTCATGATGCACCACGCCATTGCAGTCGAAGAAAACAGTGAGCAAAACCTTTACATTTGACCGAACTTGACGTGCCTTTTTCGGTCTTGCCTTTTCTGGACGTTTTCATTGGGATGATTTTACTTTGGTTTCAATGTCATAGCCATACACCCATGTTTCCTTTTTGAGGAAATCTGGATCGTCGTTGACGATGTTTAACAGCACCTGAGCGATGTCCATGCGACGTTGTTTTTGCTCAAAATTTAGCAATTTTGGAACAATCTTCGCTGCCGCACGTTTTATGCCTAAAACATCCGTAACAATTGCTTGGCATGAGCCGAACGATATGCCAACATTATCAGCAACCTCTATGATAGTGATTTGACGATTATCCAAAATTAATTTTTTCACTGCTTCAATGTTTTTATCGGTTGTTGAGCAAATTCATTGACATCTTCTCGGCCTTCCTTAAACCGGTTATACCACAATTCAACTTATGTTTTGCTCATAGTAGACTCGCCAACCGTCAGAGTCAACATTTCAAGTGTCCTTGCGCATTTAATTGCATTTTTTACACAAAACTTAATACAGTTTCTTTGATCCTTTGTTTCGAATAGTAAAAAATCGAAGAGCACACCAAAACACGACTAACCTTTTTATCTGTCAAAAACAAACTAACAATCCAAAATGGCTGATACAGTCAAACCTCGATATAACGACCCTCACTAACGAGTTCCTCGATTTAACGAATTTTTTGTAATCCCCTACAACGCTCCATAAGATTTAATACAAAATAAACCTCTTTATTACGAATACATTTGTCAATAGCCTCGTCATAACGAATTTTCATTCACTGCAGACTAACGAAATAGAAAGAATTATTTACCTCAATTTAACGAATTTTGTCAACTTACAACCTTTTCATAACGATTTCCATCAATTACTCCAAATTATAAGAAACAGATGCACACAAAATTATTGTGTTTGCAACGACAATGTCTTCGTAGTCGACAGCAGCATGCATTAGACTAACAGCTGAAATATTCGAAGAAACATTTATTGTTGCCAAGAGCTTGTACGCTTGTTGCAGCAGTTGTTGTTGCAATCTAGCTAGTTAATCACTGGCTCAGACTTATTACTTTATAAATGTAAACTATTTTTGAATTAAATACAATACTTCAAATGCTTTTTCATTTATTAGCGGAAATCGTTCGTTATAACATGGTAAGCAGATGATGATTAATATACATATAAAATTTTTATTACCTCGTTATAACGAATAGAAGTGCAACTTCACCTCGATATAATGAACCTCATTGTAACGAATTATTCGATATAACGTTTTTTTTCTAATCCACTTAAGATTCGTTATACCAAGGTTGAACTGTATGAAAAATATTTATAAAAGACCTACATAACAGAAAAAAAGGAAAATCGAACAAACGTAACTCAAGAAATTTGAAAATAACGGTTATTTTTTGATCAGACCTCGTACAAATATTAAACGAGCGGCACACAGTGGCTGAATTTGAAAGAATGTAGAAATAAATCTGTAATTTCTAAACGGTATATCCGATTTTAATAAAATTCCACATGCTTAGAGAGGAAGTGTTAACGAGTATAAGTTTTGTTTTTTTGATTTTATAAGGGCCAGTGCCGAAGATCAAGAAAGTCGGGAACTTTGGGTAAGTGAAATAAAAAACGATGAAATTAAATTAAAAATCATTTGTGGTGCATACATAACAAAAATTTGTTGTAGCTATATATTATCACTAATAGTTTGCGAGATATTCGCACGTGAAAATTAAATGTTTAACTTTGTAGCCACCCAGCCTTGTTTTTTAGAAAGTAGCAGATCAAAATATTTTCCGTTTTTTTTTTTTTTTAAATATTTTTGTATGGGTTAATAACAATTTCAGTTAAACCTAGTAGAACTGTTCAAAAATCGTCATAGATTCAAAAGGTAAAAAAATAAGCATTTAAAGTTAAAAAAAATGATCAAAAAGGATTTTTTGCCATTTTATGCCATAAAAATGTACTTATATTTTTTTTTACATTATTTAAGAAATTTTGAAAAAGTCTTAAAACGTATACATTTTTCGGAAAGCTAACTTTAAAGAAAATTTGTTACATGAAAAGTGTTAAAAAACTTTGTTACCAAGAGGACCAGGGTCATTCAAAATATAGCTATTTTGTCTATAAAATTAAATTTTAGGTCAATTGTTCTGGTCGCATAGTCGATATTCAGAATTAATAACTATTTGCATATGATCTTAATTATTCTCTAAAGGGTTTCGTTAACTTTATAGACAATATGATGACAATTTTAAAAAAATTAAAAAAAAAATAAATTTTTGGAATTTTTCAAAAATTTTTTGGAACAATTTTGAATTTTGTTTTTCGTTTAGTCTTTTGCACAAAAATGCCCGAATAAATGCAAAATTTCATTAAAAAAATATTTATTAATAAAATCTTTATTGTAGTTTAAACATATTTTGTTTCCGCAAAATATTTTTGGTTTGTTTTTAAAAAAGTCTTTCATACATTTTTTACTAGTCAAAAGTTTTCTACATTTTTAAAAGCGAGACAGAATTTCCTATCCATTGGTGTATAATATGTCTTTCTTGTCTTTTCCATGTGTCAAATTAATTAGGCAATAGTTAATAACTGTAATAAATATCGAATTTTTGTTGACAAAGGATCCTATGCGGCAAGTTTTGCTTTACTTCTTTAATTTGAAAAAAGTATAAAGACACTGGTAGTTCAGCAAAGCTTATGGTGAACGTGTGAACGCGGTGAATGTGAGAGATGGTTTGAGCGGTTCTGAAGTAATGATTTCGATATGGAAGACATAGACCGCCCAGGCCGGACAAAAAAGTTTGAAGACCAGGAATTGCAGGCAAGAGTTTGACAACAACTCAGCAAGACTTACCAAAAACATTGGGAGCTTGTGTAGGACTCATTTGCAATTAGGGAAACTATGTGAACCGCAGCTAAGAGACCTTAAAGGATGATTTTGTATGAACGAAAATGCTATAAAAGGAAATCTAAAGTCGAGAAACGATGGAATTTTTTGCTTCACACTTCATGTGAGAAATTTTACAATGCGAGAAATGCAGAAACGAACTACTGGTCAGATCATCACAGAGAATCTATACCAAATGCAAACGATTTATTTGAAGTAAGCATTGGCCGAAAAACGTTCAGAATATGATGCCAGATATGAAAGCGTAATTGGCATCATGGCAACGCTCGTCCACATGTTGAAATACCTGTTAATAACTATTTTAAAAGAAACCTTTCCCAGATCACCAACTATTTGTTTCGCTCTTTCTCTGGCTTGCGCTTCACTTTAGAACCAGGTATCCGAAATTGGCTTGGTTCGTTCTTGGCCGCAGAAGATGAGCACTTCTTTTGGCGCAAAATCCATATGTTGCTAGAAAATGGGAATAGTTCATAGCTGGTGCATAGCAGTCAACGTATAATGACATAGATTTTCATTAATTCTCTAACAGATTTATTGATTTCCTACTTAAGTAATTATTTAATATATATATTTTCATCCCACTGTGCAACATCAGTTCTACCCGTAAACACACTCACAAACTTAGAAACAGAAACACATTTACACTTATTCATTCCTAACATTCAATTTATGAGTTCGAAGCAAATGTTTTGGCATTTTTGTGTGCCAAAACAAAAGTCATCATCAGTTACATGCTTCAACCGATTGAAGGAGGAGGAGGCTGTTTGATTTTTGCGTGTTCTTATGAAGTAAAACAAAATGAGCAACATTATAAAAGCTAAAATACAGAAACCAGAAAGTAAAATCAAATGCACTTGCTCTAATCAAAAATAAACTCTTAATTACTTTTGTTTTCTTTGTGTAATTTAGTATCTAGCAGATTTACTTACCAAGGATACATTTGTGAGGGTTTCTTTCCAATTTGTAGACCCTCCTCTTCGAAACGTTGCATTTCACCATTCTTATCGTGATTTTTCTTAATCCACCATACGTACGACTGTATGGAGCCATTGGTTATATTAAGTGCCAAAATTCTGGCACCCGTAGTATAATCATCACTTAGTAAGCCTTTGGCCAAAGCATCCGATAAACCTGTATGTGCAGAATGAACATAAATCACAAATTTTATAAACAATAGATATTAAGGATTGTTCTTTGTTGATACTCTTAGTTGATTATTTACGAATTTTAAAGGTACGAATATATATCTTTTATAAGTTGTTTTTAACATATCGCACCCTAAATACAAAAGGGTCACAACTCAAAATACTAAAATTTTAAGGAGAGACAAAAAAACTATTCATCGTGCACAAGCAACACACTTAATATAAAAATAGACATAAGTGCATTTTTCCAGTTAAAGAAGATAGTGATGTAAAAGAAATTCTTGCAGTAGTTAGAGATGTGTACTCTGAATTAATTTATGGAAAAAAGTCAGTTTTGAAAAATTTTGAGTTGTGACTCTTTTGTATTTAGGGTGTGATATGTATGTAGTTGCTTTTAGGGGAATATTCATATGTGGGACTTAAAACTAAATAACTAGCAACTAATTTATATAAAGCATTGTTCACATTAAATGTGGCCACAGTACGGAATCTTTTATTAAAACAGAAACTGGAGGCAACACTTTGGTTTTTTCATATTGTTTGGTTTTAAATATAGCCACCCTTATTTTATTATTCGAAAATGTTTTTTCTTATAAGAAATTATCAAACAGACTCTAAATCCTTTAATGGTGGTCTTAATTGAAAACGACAGATAATCTGTTATTTTTAACAAATCTCTATTTTTCAAACGGAATTATAAAATGGGCTTCCGACTTTTTAATGTTGTGGAAGTATTTTATTAATAACGAAAAGTATATTTTGCTTTACATTATTAATATTTCAAATGTTTAATTTGAAAAAAGGAGCTTACCATGGTGTAACTAGACGAGGTGAGTGCTGCAGCAGAGCTGACTGACTTTGTTTACAATTTCTGAATCGATCAGTATACTTTATGGTGGGTGTTGGACTAATATTTTTGGGCATTACAAACATCAGCACAAATCCTAATCCACTATGGTGGTGTAGGGTATAATAAATGATCTGGTTCAAAAGTATCAAATTGCTTTTTTTTGCTATATAAATATAAAATTATCTATGCAACTAAATTTTATGTGAACAATACTTTAAACCTGATTTATGTGTTTAACAAGACCATTATTGATATACCTAACAAAATTATTGGGAGCATAACTTAAAAATTATGGATTTTTTACAATGTAATTTAATGCAAAGTATTGGCCAATAGAACAAAATCACCATCGGAATACTTCAGGGGCACTTCTTTTCAAATTATTTTACATTGCTTTGTTGGCAATGTATTCGATATTTTCGAAGCAAAAAACCTCTGTGGTTTACACTAAGTCCCAATTTAAACAAAGCAATTTTTATTGAAAAGATTGATAAAATTTTTCCTTGAAATTCTTCGGTGTTCACACAGCACAATTCTTATTGCTTAAATCGCTCATATTTTTATATGATAGTATAGACACATTTGCATACACATATGTAATGCAAATAAGAGAGTAACACAAATTGCTAGTACAATCAAGTGTGTACTTATCTTATCTTCCACTCACCTCGATGTCTAAAAGATAATCAGCTTAGCTTAAAGAATAGCTTCGTTAAGGTAAAGGTACGGTCACACTTGGCAAATATTTACTGAAAAGGACATAATCACTAAATAACATTTTTTTCTTTTTTAGGCCTAAGCACAACAAATATTTAGTTTTTATTTTATTTGAAGCTGTTTGATCTTGCAAAACTCTTGTAAGAGTAAACAACATCAAACAAATTTGTGCTAAAACAAGAGTACGCCATCTGTAATGAATTCCGAATTTTTAATTTATAACCCTAATAGTACATTTGTTCCTTAAAATATTTTTAAATACTTATGCTCATATGTTTCCAAATTGCCCACTCCAAAATTGTCCACTCTAACACTTACCACCATGTCGTATAATGCCAACTTCCTGTAATATAGAAGCAATCAAATCAGCCTTTTGTCTCGAACTATCATAACGCTCCGAATTGATGGGCACTTCCAAGGGACGATACAACGTCGAAATGCATAAAGTACCCAAGTTTTCAGTGGCAATGTCATGTATGGTTACCAGCGACTGTTCAATGGCATTCTGTTGATACAAAAAAAAAAAAAAAAAGAAGACAAGAGGCAAAAACAATAAATATCAGTTAAAATCACTTTTGTTATTGTTGAATAAAAGATTAAATACATTTTTATGTAAGAGTAACTAAACTAAGCCCTTCATCAATTTATTACATGCTTACATATTTTTCTGTGTTGCTTGAACGGTTTTGTTTTACAGTTTTTTAATACTTTTGGATTCTGGCCAATATGTTAGTTTAAGTTGTTTTTGTTGTTGTTGTTAAAACGCTTTTACAAAACAATTAGTTTAATTGCTGTTTATGATAAATTATACCACTTTGTGTGTAGCAGGGCTGTTTGGTGTATGCTAAAAGAGTGGCATGAATACTCATGCAACAATACGTTTTTTACACCCTTTAGCTTTTGCTTTTTATTTTTTAGGTACCTATTCACTGTCTGTATGTATACAGACTATATACATAGATATATTTGTTTGTATAGAGACCCACTTACAAACATATGTATGTAGCTGTGTTTTTTTTTGTGTTTATGATAGACGACATTTGAAGAGGCCCAAGTGTTGATGTACTTAATAGGGTGTATATTTGATAGGTTTTTATATTCTATTTCATTCTATTCGTTATTGTATTTTTTTTCATCGATGTTGTTTTGAATTTATGTTTTGCCTGTTTTTTCACGTTGTTTTGTCTGGTTTAATCGTGACATTTGACCTTTTAATTACTAGTCGTTTTAATTTGTTTTTTTCACATGATTCTCAGTATTGGCGGGGATTAAGTTTAATGAACTGTTAGTGACACACATACGTACATTGTAAATAATGTGTATCACTTTTATTATTTAAAATTTATAATATTGGCTAAACAAAAACAATAATAATGGTCATAAAGGTGCTTATGGAAATCATACAATCTACTGCAAAATATTTAAAATATATCTCCAAAACAAATAAACTTAGAAAAAATATTTTAAATGCGTCCGCCCTTAATCAAAAAAAGAGCCGACAGGTATCTGGTACTTTTTTGAAATTTAAAATTCAAGTGACCATATGGGGTAAATATAGTCCCCTTAGAACGCTTCGTTAACATGTATATCTCCTATACTATATTAAATGCATCTGGCTCAGATCAATAAAGACTAGAAATCTTTTTGGTACTTTTTTGAAATTCGAATTTCTATGGCCTAAAAATTGTATTCTTTTTTGTACTTTTTTTTATCAAAAGGTATTTTTTCTCTAAAAATTCCATGAACTATTATTTTCAAATAGTATGTATTACGGATAATTAATAGGTACTTTTTTGAAAATTATTTTTTCACGGGTGACAAAAACAGGGTAAAAACGGACATTTGATATTATTTATTATGAAAAATAAAAAAAAAGATAAAATATTCTTCCATCCACACAAAAAAGAACCCAGAACATGCTATTCATGACTCAAATATAAAG
This sequence comes from Bellardia bayeri, assembly GCA_950370525.1. Taxonomy (NCBI): domain Eukaryota; kingdom Metazoa; phylum Arthropoda; class Insecta; order Diptera; family Calliphoridae; genus Bellardia; species Bellardia bayeri. The sequence continues at coordinate 86,347,263 of OX493265.1, read as the reverse complement.
GAGTAAAAAGGGCCAAATTTCAGTACATTTATATTGGTACTTTTTTGATATACATTTCTACTATTCTATTCTCGCAAACTATGCATCTGATCATGTTATTATCTTCGCCAAAGTTGTTGTGCGTGAGCCTGGAAAGGTTTCTGAGTTGGTAGGACCACGTCTACTGTAACGCCTACTTTTTTAATTTAATTACAACGCCTGCCAGGAAGGCCAGACCGCTGGACCGGTCTTACTAAAACTTTGACGGGATATAACTAAGACTCCGGCATGACTAAGAATACCTTTTTCGACCGCCTACTTTTTTCAAAATGAACAAAATCATTAAAATTACTCAAAATGAATTGAATATTTGTGTAATGCCTTTCTTTCAAATTAATTTTAATTTATGGCGTAGCACCGCGAGCAAATGCCATCTAGTTATGAATAAATATGTTATTTTGTTTGGCAAGGATTAACAATTTATAGTAGGAGTAGCACTCAAAAGCTGCGTTTTGATTTTTTTTTCCAAAATTAGCAACAACAAGTAAGAGTGTTGTATTTATATTAAAATATTTATCGGGATCATCCGATTTCGTTACATATAGATTCTAGCTTCATGTCAAGTGGGCCTCTATAGAAGTAACGAAATTCCATGAATTTTTGATTGTAAATATCGTTTTTGGAACATTTTTCAAATGCTTTGAAATCTATATAATATAAAGTATTAAAAGTTACCACAACATTTCTATAGTTTTTTTTTCAAAATAAAAGTGATTTACAAAATAAACAGCATGCACTTAATTTTTGTTTGTTTGAGAAGACTATTTGCCCTGATACTTACTCTGGTTATTATGTTGCCATCACCAATTCTTAAAATGTTATTTAATGATGAACTGGATGTTGAGCTAATGGCTGATGTGATTGTGGCTACTGCTGATGATGCTGCCACAGCTCCTGCTGCTGATGACGAGGATGTTGTTGTTGTTATTGCTGTTGCAGCAGCATCAGCAGATGAATTTGCAACATAATGTGCTGTTGCATATTTAACTTGCAATTGAACTGCTGCTAATAGGATTATAAAAATTGAATGCCAACAAAACATGTTTGAATGTTGTTTTTAATGAAAACAATTCTGACAGCAATGACGTTTGTGTTGATGACGTTGTTAAGAATGATGATGTTGTAGCTGTTATAGTTGTTTTTACTTTGGCTTTTGTTGTGCTATATAATGAGTCCAGCAATGGAAAAATGGAGTTAATATAATTCCGTTTATTATTCGATTTAATAAAATTGTGGTAAGAACTTGTTGCTGTTTGCCACGTTATACAAGTGGCAGTTGTAGACGAAGGAGAAGTAGCAGAATTATTTGAACATGAACTGTTATGGCAAACTGTTGAATTTCCTGTTGTTGCTGCTGCTGCTGCTGCTTCCTCAACTGTAGTAGTTTTTATTGTTTGTCTTAACTTCCGTTGTGCTAAGTTGTAAGTATTTTTGTTTTTGTAGTTGCTGTTATTATTCTTATTGTTGTTGTTGTTGTTGTTCTTATTGTTATTAATGGTGTTGTAGACGTTTGTTGTAGTTGTTTTTGTGTTGGCATTATTCAGGCTTATGGTAGCCATATTGTAAGCGAGCATTTCATTGTTATTGTTATTATTCATATGGATAGTATGTAGTAGTAGTTGTTGTATTTTGTTGTTGTTATTGTTGTTTATTTTGCTGTTCCTGTCACTGCTGTAAATCTGACTGAAATTAAACGAAAATAAATGGGAACAAATTTATTTAATTTTATTTGCCAGTGAAAAATTAAATTTAATTGTTAGAGTGTTGACATTTACAGGTCTCTGTACACAGTAATTTATAGTAATTGTAATAAAATTAAAACAACTCACAGCTACATTTAATAATATAAATTAAACACATAATACTGGAATAGCTTTGCTAATATTACAGAAATTTTATTAATTTTTCTGCAAGAATTTGTTTAAAAATTTTTAAATTGTTCATATCATTGTAAATAATCGATTTAGCAGGTTTTATTATTATATATTACATATTGGTAATATGTAATAATAATGATCAAAAGTTTGAAAGTATGCACAAGTTTTAACAATAATTTTATAGCTGTGGCATGTTACGTATGATTATTATTTATTGTATTAATCATACGCCTTATATTTTTTATTTTTTATATAACGGGTGGTTAAATTTCAAGGGCCGATGTTGATTTTGAATAAAACACAAACTACTTAGGAAATTATTGTAATTTTATTTTATTATGATATATTGGTATTACTCAATTATATATGGAACAAAATATCGGCCAAATGGGCGCCGCGACCACGGCGGCACACCTCCATCCGATGGTCCAAATTTTCGATGACCCTGAGGCATAATGGAGGTTCTATGCCGTTAATGTGCCGAATTATCTCATCCTTTAGCTCTTGAATTGTTGCTGGCTTATCGATGTACACATTTTCTTTCAAATAACCCCAAAGAAAAAAGTCCAACGGTGTCAAATCACATGATCTTGGCGGCCAATTGACATCGCCATTACGTGAGATAACACGGCCATTGAATTTGTTGCGCAAAAGAGCAATTGTTTCGTTAGCTATGTGGCAAGTGGCACCGTCCTGCTGAAACCACATATCGTCCACATCCATATCTTCCAATTCGGGCCATCAAAAGTTCGTTACCATCTCACGATAGCGAACACCATTCACAGTAACTGCCTGACCGGCCTCATTTTGGAAAAAATACGGCCCGATGATGCCGCCAGCCCATAAACTGCACCAAACAGTCACTCTTTGTGGGTGCATTGGTTTTTCGACAATCACTCTTGGATTCACATTCGCCCAAATGCGGCAATTCTGTTTATTGACGAATCCACTGAGGTGAAAATGTGCCTCATCACTGAAGATGATTTTCTTCGAAAGTTGATCATCCACTGTTGCCATTTCTTGCCAACATTCTGCCCATTCACGACGTTTGGAATGGTTTTAGTTCTTGAGCCAATTGAGTAAGTCTGAAATAGAGAAATGTCAAATAAAATTCGGAAAAAAGCTTCGCGTTTAGGTGTGGTTCACATTCAACATCGGTCCTTACAATTTAACCACCCTTTATAAGTCATTAAACATGAGTTTTTAATATAAAGACAATATTAACCATTAACCATTAATTATTTATAAACATTTTTGCTTACATCAACATAATCCAGCTTTATAATATATCGTCACCTGAAAGGCCGTAACTACAAAAAATTCAAAATCGATTTTTTGATTGATTATTATGTAATTAACCAACATACATCTTTTTTTAAAATTTTACTCCCATATGCCGAAAAAAACGTCGATTTTATTAATACATTGCAAAAGACCGTAACTACAATGTTAATAACTTTATAAACCAAATAGTCGTAACTACACTTTTAATAAAAAAAATAAAATAAAAAAACGAAAGTTGGCATTTGTTTAACTGTCAATTAAAAGTTAATATTTTAAAATTAGTAACAAGAATGCTGTGGATATTTGTGTCTTACCAAATAATAAAATGGATACTGATACACAATACACGGGCCTAACAAAAGGTAATATTTGAGAAAAAGTATCAAGGCAAATTTAAGAAGAGTGTACAAAATTGTGTGCAAAAAGTCCATGAAAAATGTCTTGGAATCAGAAAAACATACATATGTGTTAATAATCTCGTTGAACGGAACGGTAAAGTAGAAAATCCAGAAGATCAATTACGAAGATGTATTTTTTCCTTCAATAAAATATATATTTCTCGAATTCATTAAGCACGTTGTAATGAGTTTTATAACTTTTATATTCTTAACACAGAAAAAAAAAAGTAAAAAATGTTTAATAAGAGGGAAAAGCGGAATTTTTTCATCCCAATTTTAACTTTTATTAAAAATTATTTTGTTTTTAGGGCTTTCTGGTGTTAGAAAAAATGATTTGAAAAGGTCTTAAGTACAATTTCTAAAAAACTACTATTATTTTATAATTTTTGTTTGTTATTAAACCATATCTGCAATAGTTTTTTAAGGTTAATTCTAAAATTTGGCCAATAAGAATAAAATAGTCTTACATTTTAAAAGTTTTTGCTTCTCCTGTAAAAAAGTAAAATGTGTAGTTACGGCCATTTGGATTTTTGGTGGCGATATATTTATAAAACAATATTTTTTTTTGTTTGTTTTGGAAATGTCGCTGAATCACACCGAAGCATTGATCTCAAATCGAAACCATATCAAAATATGTAGGGCTCGAAGGCAATGCTCTGTATTTGATGGCTTCTATTTATTATGAGCTTTAGTTTAGGTAGACCATTACAGGGAACCTGTATCGAATACAACTGATTTGTATCAAGTGAGCATTGGCCGAAAAACATTCAGTGCCCATGTTCTGTAACCCTTGCGTCGAGAAATTTTTCGATTAAAAAAAGTGGAGTGAAACAGAAATGCCATAATTTGAAACAAACAGCTGTTTCTCTTACACGTTAGAAAATTACTCGTCAGTTTGCAGAAAACTTGTGTCTGTAAAATTTTTGTTATAAAGGTTCCCGCTTTAAACTGTCAAATACACTCACAAATAAAAACACGGCCAAAAAAATATTCAAATCGCAATGAATAATAAGAAATTACTATACATTAACAATTTTCTTTTAGCAAAACAAAGTTTTCTTTTTTACACCACGAAATTGTTTTTATTTCATTGAAAATTATTTTGTCAACAACAAACATTAAAGTTGTACTATACTCGTATGTACGAGTACATTATTTTGTATAGCCGTCAACGATATTTGTGAATAGCGATTTTAAATACTGAAATTTCACATCGGCTTTGAGTTGACATTTCTAAAGTAACAACGTAATCCCATTTGATAGTTTTCGACAAGAGTTACAGACACATTATTTTCTCACTTTTCGATAAACGATTGAATAGTTTGTTTCACATTTTTTCGACGCGAGAAGTTTTCACTAAAGTTACAGAGCATGGGCACAGAATATGCAACCAAACATAAAAGAGTAATATTAAATCATGATAACACTCGGCAACATGTTGCAGTACCTGTTAAAAACTATTTCTAAGGACGAGTTTTGTAAAGTTTTATCCATCCGCATAATAGTCCCGGCCTTGACTCGTCTTTTTTTTTATTTTTTTTTTGTTAAGAGAAGTAACACTCAGGTAATGAAAATATGGATTGAAGAAGTAAAGGTGGTGAAAGTAGAAGAAAGCTTTATATCCCAACTCTGCAATGGCGCACTATGTTTGTTTTAGTGCAGCATTGTACAGCGCCTCTGGTGGTGAGTAGGCGCATTATTTTTTAAAGATTGATTTTATAGCCTTTATTTAATTAATTTACTTCGGTGACGTTTAAATGCTATACCACCGAAGGAGGGTGCTGTGATAAATAGTTATGTTGTATAGAAAGAAAACTAATAATTATCAGCGGCTGGGAATCGAACCCGGGCTACAAATACCAATTCATGCTTAATGATCAAATGCGTTAACCAATTAAGCTACAGCACCCTCTAATAATCTAACTCTTTATGTTAAAGGCTATGTTTAGATATTTTCTAATATTAAATTATTAAATTGTAAATTTCAAATAACTCTTTCACTACTATAAGAGTAATAATATCCTTTATTAATTTCTCATATAATGTTTAAGTAAATTAAAGTTTTATGGTGTTATATTTTGTTGTAGAAAACTGAAATCAACAGATTTTATTTTCAATTTTTTATAAAAACCTGTAATAAATTATAAATGCTAACATTTTTCTTTGTAAATTTAAAGTATGTTAAAGCTTTTACAAGGATTAAAATTCTTTTATTTTCTAACAATATGTAAAAGAAGAGAGCAGTAACAAAATGTATTAGAAATAAATCTGTCATTTTTAATTGCCAGTTTCGATTAACATTAAAGCTGTGTTCACATTATGTGTGTTTGTCATGTGGAATGTCACTTTTCTACCCATACGTGATTTTATGTGTATGTCAAAATTTGAGATTTACATATGGTTTATAAATTACATGTTCATATGTTGGTTATGTCACATACATATGTACTTACTTTTGTTAACTCCTTTTCAAGTTTTCCCTCTATTTTAATAATAATAAATTTGTGTAGTTTTTGTTTTGTATTTTTGTTTTACTATTAGGTATAAATTATATTTATTAAAATTTCAATTAATTTTTGCCGCCACAAATTTTTGGTTATAAAAAACATCTGATGTCAGATGGGTTGTCGCTTGAAAATAGAACTCGTTCTAAATACAAAAATGTCATATGTATTGCACACAGAGAAATAACACATGCAAATTTGACATGCGAACACATGCAAGTGACAGTCCACATGACAAATACACATAATGTGAACACAGCTTAAGGCTCAAGCTTTTACCAGAATTGAAATAGTTTTATTTTTTAACAATATCTAAAAGAAGAGAGCACAGTGGAGCAGTAATAAAATTTATTGGAAATATGTAAATCTGTCATTTTTTACTGGCTGTTCCGATTGACATGAACTTTTACATGGATTAGTTCATTATTGAATTTTCACAAATATGCTTAACAATTCCAGCTCTAAAGGCTATAAAACATGAAGTTTTCGAAATAACCATTAATAAATTATGGCACTTTTTAAAAGCTACTGGCAGCTAAAATTTAAAATATTCAACTGCTAATATTGGAAGAGAAAACTAATGAAACTTGAAAGTCAAATTTATAAAACGAAGTGCTAACGTTTGAAAAAAATTTATATAAAAACTTAAGTTTTTCGCAGGAATCTGTATACAAATTTCTTACGCTATATATAAAATGAGAACCCACTAAGAAACTTGCTATTATTAGTAATTTTTCTTGCTACCATACAGCTTCTGACAATTGTTTGCAGTAATATAGGACGAATAGCCGCCAACTATATTCAGGATTTTAAATCAACTCACAAACAAAAATCATTTAATACTATTTCTTAGCAAATGAGTGCATGATTACAGGAAGCCTTACTTTACTGCATTTTTAACAATTAAAGCTAAATATTAAAAGAACCCTTTTGGAAGCAATAAATATTCCTATTGCTTCCAAACCATGGAACTCTAAATGTGTTTTTACAATGCACCAATTAAAAGTTCATTTTTTTTAACAACCGCTCTACAGTATAACGCAGAAACGTGCTTCATACCTAAAATTTATTTATGGTTTTTAATTTATGAGGTCGAACTATAATGATTATTTTGTTTTATAATTGATGTAAATGTAAATACATATATCAGGTACTTAAATTTAGTGTGAATGAAAACGAAATTGTTGCAAATATATTTTAAAACATAAGACAACTAACAAAGTTTTGCGGATTTAAAATAAATTGCAAACATTTGTAGCCTTCACCTTTTTTTGTTTTGTTAAGTGTTGAAAATATATGTAAATTGTTTTGGGAATATGAAACATTTAAACAAACCCAAAATAATCACATATGTTGAACATTACCATATGAAATAAAATAAAACAAGTAAGAGTGCTATATTCGGCTATGCCGAATCTTATATACCCTTCATCTTTGTTGTGAATGCATAATTATATTATATACATACATACATATATATTATATTGTTACGTTTTTACCTTTTAAAATTTTATTATTTATTCTCTTTAAATAAACCGGATTTTTTTTAATCGCAAAATTAAAGCGTCAAGTAGTTTGAAGAAAATATAACGAGTCTTTATTTATTTAAATATACACAAGCAAGTTGTATGTCGATAAACACGCCATCTGTTGATGAATTTGTTCATAACAATATTAAGACACTTTGTTTGATCAGCGCCATCTTAGTTTTTTTGATGAAGTTTTCAGAGGTTGTCTCGGATTTTTGCTCATATCTCGGTTATTTATGGACGGATTTTGGTGATTTTAAATAGAAAACTTCTCGAAAGCATGTCTGACAGAATTATTGAATATTTGGATCCCGAAGATATCTGGGGACTTCAGAAAATTGATTTCAACAGACAGACAAACAGACAGACGGACATGGCTTAATAGACTCCGCTAACTATAAGGATCCAGAATATATATACTTTATAGGGTCGGAAAATTATATTGTGGAAATTACAAACGGAATAACAAACTTATATATACCCTTCTCCTGAAGGTGAAGGGTGTAAAAAGATTGCATAAACTGCAAAAGCCAAAGGGGGTGGTTTTACTATTTAAATAAATTTAAACAAATAGAAATAAATTTGTGTCAAGTTTTGACATGATTTGCAGCCAGATTTAAGCAGTGCGAACATAAATCGTATAAATAAAGAGTGATTTTTTATGAGCTTTCGGATTTAATTAAAAAAAAAAAAACACAAACAAACAATTTAAGTTAGATTCACCCATTTGTTCCGGAGGCACATTTTTTTACTAAGAGTTGTTTACAGCACGATTAACCCACTTCAAACCTTAATTCAAGTTGTCACTTACCTCCTAGGATTAAAGATAATGTAAAAACAATTCCAGAAATAGTTTTTTTTTATATTTTTGCCACGCCTAAAAATACCGCCCTTTTAGTATTTTGACCACTGTGTCGCTTTTTTTCAGTCTGCTCATAACATTTTGTATACCAGTGTTCATGACTCTGTAAAAGCTACATTTCTATCCTTAATAATTTTTTACTACCACGTCAAATTCTAATCATTACTTTTAAAAACAAAAACAAAATATTTAGCATTATTGTGGTTACGAACCGAGTTTTTAAAAGTCATGAATAGAATTTGACGTGGTAGTAAATAATGATAAGGGACAGACATGTAGCCTTTTTACATTAACTTTAATCCTAGGGTTTGACTGACACAACTGTATTTTGTATGAAAGGCAAACCACTCTACAGAGCATGTAGTACAATTTTGACATTCTGGAGTAGTTTCAGCAAAAGTAATTTCAGCTTTCTTTCAAACAAATTCTGATTTTTCACCAACACAATAGCCGCTAATCGTATTTTCTCCATTTGATCTCGATGTAGATACCCAAAAAAAAACGTGTTGACTAAATGCAAAAACTGTCGTCTGTCAGGGTAAAATTTTAATTCAGTTTAGTTAGATTTTAATGCAAATTAATGCTGTCGTCTATCTACGCTATAAATTAGTTTAAAATATTGTGAATATTTTTCGAAAACAATTTACAAAATTTTTAATGAATAAATGAAATGAATTATTATTAATTTCACAAACAAAATATAAAATTCCAGACAAAATATAAAATTAAACCACTTCAACCTGAGAATCATGGTGCAACTATACAAGGTGACTTCAGTAGCCCAGCTGACTGACTTTGTTTACAATTTACTTATGTCAAAAGTAATAATTTTTCAAGTATTTTTAACAGTAGTACATTATTTTACACAAACAAAATGGCTGTTGTTTCTGTTTTGTGTTTTTATTTTCTCTATCTCAAAAAGTGAGACCTCAAATTTCATATGAAAAAAACTTTGTCCGCACAAATGTTTTGTTAAGAACGAATGGGTGAATCCACCTTTAGAGAAATGTATGGAAATTTTATTTGAGTCAATAGAAAGATCTATTTAATTCAAAGTTTAAAGATGATTTCATGTAAATGTTGACCGTGGCTACGCCTTAAGTGGTTCATACGCTGGTTCCAATTTTGGAATACTCTTCCAGTGCTTTAACCGTTATGGCCAACGGACCTGCTCCAAACGTTAAATAAACTGTTTACCGAATTCGGCTCTTAATTGAGCTATTGCTTCGCGTGCTGTGTGCATAGCTGCCAGATAAATTGGGGAACAAATCGTTATTATCGTCTAAATGTTTTATTAAAATCGTCATAAAAATGTCAAAATAAAAAAACACTAAGGGTATTCATGATATTGCTTAAAATTCTCGTTTATGCAATAGGGAAAACTTGCGAGACTTTTATCATGAAACCCTTTTTAAGTTTTGTGCTTCTCACAAACTGACGTTGTAAGATTGCACCCTTTTTAAGTTTTGTGCAATCAACAATGTCAGTTTGTGAGAAACGCCAATTCAAAAGTAAATAAAAAAAATATATTTAAAATTTAAAAATGATATTTATTTTTAAAAATTCCAAAAAAAAGCCAAAATACTAAATTACTCAGATTATTTGAAGAAGTTACTGTTTGTGGTATGGTTGCAATTAAATTTTTTGTAAACATGTTAGTAAGCATAAATCCTTTTGTGTATGTTACTATGTTACTTTTCTTTTTTTGGTTGTTTATACGAGGGCGGTTCGGAAACTTCTTAGCCTAGAATAGAAAGCGCGGTATAAACAGAAACAATGGAAAAATTAGAAGTTCGTGGTTTCATAAAATATTTAAATAAAAAAGGTTTATCGAGACCAGAAATTCATAATGATATGGTGAATGTGTTAGGTGAAAGTGCTCCTTCATATGCAACAGCAAAAAATTGGGTTGCTGAATTTAAACGTGGTCGTAAAGCAGTGAGGATGAACCACGTACTGGACGTCCAAACACAGCAACAACAACAGAAATTGTAGCCAAAGTGCATGATATGGTATTAAATGATCGACGAATAAAAGTGCGTGAAATAGCCAATATCATGGGCATCTCAAATGATCGTGTCCATTTAATTTTGCATGAAAAAGCTTTCTGCTTGTTAACAATCGACCAAAATCACATAAGAATGAAAATTTTTCAAGCTTGTTTGAATCGTTTTAAGAAAAATAAAATGGATTTTAAACGTCGTTTTATAACTGGATCCATCACTGTACTCCAGAGACAAAAGAAAAATGCAAGCAATGGACTGAAGCTGGAGGAAGTGCCCCAACGAAGGCAAAAACAATTCAATCGGCTGGTAAGGTCATACCACGGTTTGTTGGGACTTCAAAGGTATTTGATTGATTGACTATCTGCAAAAGGGTAAAACAATAAATTCAGAGTACTATTGCAACATTTTGGATGAATTAAATGTAAAAATTCGACAAAAACGTCTTGGTTTACAACACAAAAAAATAATTTTTCATCAAGACAGCGCACAAGAGTGTTTAAACAATGGCTAAAATCAATGAAATTGCACCAAACAGTGCATTTTCGGGATGCATTGGCAGTTCTTGCGCAACTAACGGTGTACGAATTACGGCACCGTCCTTAATTTGACGAACCTCGTGGATCCGTACCCCCAGCGAAGGCGCTATGGTTAGTTAACACACAAACCGTATTAACCGATCGGTGAAGTCACTCACCAGTTCAACCGGTTAGTAAGGTCACAAACCGCACATGACAGATCTGCCGATCTACGACCGTAACCGATCTAATCCGCTTAGTTAGCTCACAAACCGAACCGAACTACCAATTCAATTAGCACAATTGCCACCGATGTATTTCATTCAATAAAGCGGCAGATGACATACCGGACTACTAAATAGAAGGCTGCGGGTTCGATTCCCACAGCAGACAAAGAAAAATAAAATTTTAAAATTATATTTTAAATTTCTCCGGAGGAGTATATCTTAACACCACTTCTGGCCGGGAAAAATCTTGAGACACCTTAGACAAATTGTCAACGGAGCCCCAAAACAAATCACACAAACAGAAGTCTCACTAACACAACAATATTCACTTTAATCGCACTAATTAACTTTCGAAATTATCCGCACTTAGAAAAACACGTCCGCACAACACAGAGTATAACAGAGGTGACAGAAGAGCAAAGATAATGTAGTTTTTTTCTAGTCTCTTTCTTTGAAACCTGCCTTTTTTTCTATTTTTCTGACGCAATAAAATTAATTTTTGGCACAGAGTATTTTTGTATTGCTTGATACAATCATAAAAAACTGAGTTTACATAATCTAACAAATGTATAACAACTATTTCAATACAATTTAGTAACTTATTGAAATCACAAACGTATAAACAAAATTTCGATTCAAATATTCTAACTCAAATAGTGTTGTTTATTTTGTTTTATCCACAAAATTATTCTTGTATATAGTGCTTTGCTTTTTCACATTACCAACATAGTAACACAAAATATTTTCTTTCTCTTTTTAAGAGAACTGCCTTATTGTAGCTGATTGTAGCGATTTTGAAACTTCAAAATTGTCGCCTCTGTATACTCTGTGTTCAACAGTCAACTAGAAAGTGACATTTAATGTACAGTGGAAAGCAAAACAGTCTGGATGTTTTGCATTAAGAATGGAGCTTTTAGATGTGCTCATGTGGCCTATGCCAATAGTATTCTTTTCCATCAGACTGGTATCGGTTGACTTTTGTTTCGTCGCTCCAAGTGTGAGTTTTTGTGCTTTATAATTTAGAATAAGGTTCAATTAAATAAAAAAAAAAAAAAAATACAAGTATGTAGTATATGTATATGATAATATACCTATATTTGCATTATTTGCATTATCTTACGTTTTTAATGCAAAACATCCGGACAATTTTGCTTCCCACTGTATGCATATAACTGTAGTATATAAATAACTATATTTGTGTTTTATTCATGACAATGCATATTTGATTAAACTATCAATCAGGCATGTGATGGAAATCGAAATCGAAAACGAATCAGTTTTGGAAATACATTTTAATGCATTTATAATCTAATTTGTAAAATTTTTGTTTTAATATTCTCTTTAGTAGCCCAATATCTTTATATTTTATGTGATAAAAGTTTTTCAATAAAAAACTGACTTCTAAAACTCATTCGTTTTCGATTTCCTTCACATGCCTGAATATAATTACTATTAATATTAAGCTTATTAAATTAATGAGACAACATTTCTTCAATTCACAAGTGATGTTGTAGTGTCGTAGGAGTTGTACGTCGCCTGAATTTACAATAGTTGTACAAATGTTGTTGGTAATTTTTTATAATTATTTAAAGTGTTTCCAAAAGTTAAAATATGTATTGCAATCAAAAAATTACTCATTTTAGTTTAAAAAAATAACCAATAATAATAAGAAATTTAAATAATATAATGTAAATGTAATTGTACTTAATTTATGATTCAATCATTTTTTTTTAACTTGTGTCAATTGATAAAATTTTTCACGCAACGCAGAAATTATTTTTTTTTCTCATTTTCTTCAATATCTTTGAAGGCTTGACAACATAGACATACGACTTTGCTCAAAATTGTGTTCAGAATGAGATAGATAGTTGTATCATACAATGTACAACATACAACATTACTTGTGAATTGAACAATTAGGTATAAGTATGATCAATATTGTTTATTTTAAGCAGGAAGTTGGTTAAAAAAAGTCATTTAAATAATTTTTCAATTTTAATATAATAAGGCTCGACATCTAAATATTTCGATGAATATAATTTTCAAACTTGAAAATCTACATATTTTTGTTTCCAAAACGTTTTCAAAGTAAAAGTTTGTTTTAAAATAATTCAATGATTTGTTATGGCAAATTTTCTATATAATTATAAAAATAATTTAGGAAATGCCCATATATTTTTTTAGCACTAAAACGTGTAGCTCACAACATACTAAGTACCCAGCATACCATTCTAGGAGCGCTCCGAAAAAGGAGTCAGAAAAGAGTCCAACTAAAAAGCATTTTCGGAGCGAAAGAAAAATTTGCTTAAAAAATTAATTTTTGTTTCCATTTTTATATATTTTATTTAAATGAATTCCATTTTTTTTACTGTAAATACAATTTTTTTAATTTTTTCCATTTCTAATTTAGTTTATTTGTAAATGTTTAAGTTAAAATAATTTAAAAAAAATAATAAATGTGAACTTTTAATTTTTTGTATTTAAAATTGTAATGACTCTTTTCTGACATGATGTAAGAGCTCTTCCAAAGCCCAAAAAACCCTCATAAAAGACTCTTTTCTGACATTATCTAAGAGCTCTTTCTGACGGACCATTTTCGAATGTAATGACTCTCTTTTCTGTAGGTTTTCAGAGCAATAATGATTGTTTTTTGGGCTCATAAAGAGCATGAACGCTCCGGAAAAGGTGTCAGAAAATACTCTTTTCGGACTCATATGGCTTGCTGGGTAGTCAGACATGCGCTTGTGTATTTTTGTATGTGTGTATGTGTTAGTTTGACATGTGTTCTTATTATAAAAATTTTATATTTGTCCAAGAATGGATTTATTTGTTTGCGCTCCACTGAAGTTGAAGGCATTAAGTTTGTTATTTTGTTTGGTCATTTACTAAAACTTTGTATATAAAAACTAAACTAAATAATTATTAAACATACCACGTACACATGTTTCCAATTCATATGTTTAGCTGCTATTTTTAGCTAATTCTACTTCATACAAATCGGCTTATCATAAGCATATTACTTTCTTCATCTATTTTTATTTAATATTTTTAACATTCTATAGAGTCTGTATTTGTTCACGTTTTACTTAAGGAAGAAGGGATTTTACTTACTACAAATCACATGTGACTCAGTATTATAAACCAGTCCTTTATAAACCAACCAGCAATGAGTTGAAATTTTAAAAATTATTATTATAGCTTAGGACTAACCAATTAGCCTACAGTTGGGTAAAGTATAATTAGTGTTTTTCTTAGTAGTGAAAAGTATTTTGTATTTAAATGGATTGAATACTATGAAACTGACAATTTGGGCTCAATTAGCTTCCAACAATGACAATGGTATCAGCCAGAGAAAATAGATATGTATATAATTATAAAGAGTGATTTTTAAGAGCTTTTGGGCTAGAGTTAAAAAAACAAACACAATTTAGAGAAATGCAATATTTAAAGATGATTTTATGTAATAATTAAATGACTACGCCTCAAATAGTTCATATATTGGATCCAATTTTGGCATACTGTAACCAAAATACCGGCCGGTATTCCAGTACGTCAACCGTTGCAGGCTTGTCCCTATAGATATGAGGCTTTACATAGCCCCACAAAGAACTGTCTAAAGGCCTTAAATCGCACGATCTAGGTGACCAATTGACCTGCCCCAAAAGTGAAATAAACTGTTTACCAAATTCGCCTCTCAATTGGGCCATTGTTTCACGTATTGTATGGCATATGACACTGTCTTGGAACAACATGTCAGTCTGTCAGTCAATCTGCAAGTCGTTTCATGGTAAAATTATAGACCAAACTGAACAAGCTGGGCTGCCAAAAACAGTCTTACCATAAATAAAGTTGCTTTATATGGCCAAATGAAGTTTTTATCATGATTACAAGCTATTTGAAATTATTATAGTGTCTCTATTATATTATAATTAGTTATATGATTACAGCAACCACAATAACACATAGTTAATATTCACACTGTGAAGCATAATACCATAATATGTTGGTTATCATAAGCTTATTATTTATTAAGGTTCCCGCAAGCATGTAAACAATTACATTAACCATAATATTGGTTTTTTAACTTGTCTTCAAAGCGTTTGGCAGGAAGCTAACTCTCCACTACAGATTTGTAGGCCAGCACACTATAGCCTTGTCTATCCAGGTTCCTTTTGAAACATTTAAAGAGCTAGTAAGGTAACTAACTTATTATAACCAGCAAATGATTTACGATACAATAACCACTTTTAACCAGCTCATGGTGATTTTAACATGTAAGACAAAGATTGCCCAGGCCAGCCAAAATATTATAAAAAATTTGATCACCAAGAACTGGAGGCACTACTGCATGAAGATTGTTGTCAAACTCAATAAAAGCTTGCAAAACCTGAGGAGCTAGTCAAGCAGTAGTTTCAAAACGTTTGCGAGCAGCAGGATTCATCCAAAAGCAAGGACATTAGATACCATATGAATTGAAGCCGAGAGACCTTGAAGGATGACTTTGAGTATTCGAAATGCTGCTTAAACACTATAAAAGGAAAATTATGAAAAATGGATGCGTTACGATAACCCCAAGCGTAAGATACCATATGTAAAGCAAGTGCAACCAACGAAATCGACACCAAGCCAAATATTTATGGCCCTTAGGTAATGCTTTGTATTTGGTGGGACCAAAAGTTTCCTATTTATTATGAGCTGCAAAAATCTAGTCAGATCAACACAGACAACAAACAATCGTTTGAAGATAGCATTGAGGGGAAAAAGCCCAAACATGAAAACGAAATATTCCATTCTAACAACACTCGGCCATATGTTGCAATACCTGTTAAAAACAATTTAGAAAGAAGTGATTGGGAAGTTTAGCCCTACCAGCCTAATAATCCAGACCTTGCCCCGTCCACCTACTATTGATTAGTTCCTGAGTTGTTCGATTGGCGCAGAATTTATATGTTGCCAGAAAAATGGGGAAAGGTCATAGCTAAAAATAGCCAATACTTTGAATAAATTTCTAAATGTAGAAATGTTTCAAAATAAAGGCTAAACATTAAAAAAAATTCAGCATTTTTAAGTAATACACGCACTATTATTTTAGAAAACACTTCGATCTACAAACGCTGCATACTACAAACAGCAAAAGGAATTACCGTACCACTCAGCTTTAATTTTCCTTTCAAAATATACCAATATTATTCCACTGGCCGAAGCTGGGAATAATAAGGGAAGTTTATATATATTTTTCTATTACGTCTACTTGAATTCTATAATACCAATTCAATGCAGCTTCTGACTAATGACTGAAAGCTCAATCGGGCCACACTTTTACTGAAGAATGGTGGCATCTAATAAGCGGCAGCAAACGTTTCTACAGCCATTATTTTATATAAATATCGGAAGTAATAGTTGAAGAATTTTCACAATAGCAAATTATTTTCATTTTCTCCCGAAATTTTGAAGAATATTTTCAATTTTATTTGAATTTTGATAAGTTCTTTTTAAATACTGTAAGAAATCTATGTGTCTCTTTTAAAACTATTTTTATATCAGATGGATCTTTTTATCATCTGTTTGTTATATTTGTTAATATTCCCTTAAGATTTCCATATTAATGCTAAATATTATTTAAAGTTTTGAAAATAGTATTATTTGATTGATACTGCAAATAAATGTTTTAAATGTTTTAAATACTTGAGTTTTTTTCCTCATATTCTCATTAAAACTTGCAAACATATCAGCACATGACACATTAATTAAATAAATGCAATCTGTGTACCAATGTGATGCTTGTAAAATAAGAATATTAAATTCTACGTTTTTTATTTACAATGTGATGAAGAATAATTCGTACAATGCAACGCTTTACTAGAACATGATATTATACTTACGCTCTAAGAAAAACTACTGAATGTGAAGCAAATGGCCACATTCGTGCTAATCAACTGCAAGTGTGCATAAGTCGTAAATGACGGTGTCAGTTTGACAACAACCGGCCGGTGTGATTTAAGGTAATATTTGTAGTAGTCGTTACACGAAATTTATGCATATTAATCACAGTTTAGGAGGGCTCATTGTAATTTTATATCCAACTAATTTGAAATACATACAACAATATTATGATATTTTGCCACATTTTACTGTGATGTATTGTTAAATCATTATGCTGTTTATATGTATATGTGTATATATGTATATATGCTATGCATTCAATGGTTGATTGATTTTGGCGTAAAAAGTGCGTAAACATGTCTAAAAATACAATACGTCATAAACATATGTGTAACATATTAAAGCATACATGCTCGTTTGTATGTGTAGTTGAAACAAATACTTACTTATTTACATTTAACGCACACATACACTTTAAATACACTCATATCAATATCCATCATAAAAATTTGCGTCTATAAGACGCGTTTGCACAGACAGCAGCTCTAGAAAGTTTTAGTTTCTTTTCTATTTGTATACATATTCATGTATGCTTAACAGTGGGACAAATTGAGGAATAAATCATAAAAGAGTATAGATCTGTGGTCGTCAGAAAGAGAGCATGAAAAATGGATTTTAATAACATGATGTGGACATATGGATATTTTTGTGGTGTAAACTGACTAACATTTTTAATGAGATTCTTTGATATGCGTGAAATTAACTGATCGCATGTTGCCCCTGGTGTCTATTAATGCCAATCACTGGTACAAATCCTATGACTTACAAATACATATAACAATTTCTGGCTCATTATTCTAAATTGTAATTTTTTCGAAAAAACCGTTATAAATTCCAAAAAAAAACAAACTGTTAGAACTTCAGAGTGTAAGGCATTTATCTTGACCATACCAGAATTGGCTCCCAGTACTTTTTTCCGCCCCCTCTCAAAGAATTGTGAGAAAAAGAGCAAAGTCCTTTTTCAAATTTTAAAGGTGATTTTTTCGAAAAACCGTTATAAATTGAATAAAAAAACAAACTGTTAGAACTTCAGAGTGTAAGGCATTTATCTTGACCATACCAGGAATCGCTCCCAGTACTTTTTTCCGCCCACTCTCAAAAAATTTTGGGAAAAGAACCAAAGTCCTTTTTCAAATTTCAAAAGTTATTTTTTCCAAAAATATTTATAAAAATTTTTTTTAGTGTAATATTTTTACTTATTTAAATTTTCTGAGACATTTTTTATAGATTCTGATTTTTTATAAAATTCGGACTGTTTTTGTGCTAAAATATCATTAATAAAGTTATATATCGAGTTTTGAAACTTTAATACTGTCTCTGTTAAATAGTTAACATGACTCTGTTTTTTTTTTAACAAACACAAACTGCAAAGCTTTTTGGCTTGTCTGCAGAACAGAAAACATCCAGAGCCTTTGGCGGGAATCGAACCCGCAGCAACCCTCTGACTGATAGTCCGGCACACTATCGCCTAGTCTATTGGGGCACCCATAACGTAAATGATTTGTGTTTAGGGAGTTAAATTTCAAATTTATCTTCACGCACATGAACTTAGAGCTTTAACAATTATTATAATGAATTATTCGTGATATTTTCGATCAACCTAAATAATCGCTATTGATAATATGGATATTACTGACATTTGAATATATCACACAACTACCGAAACAATGAATTTATTGCTAACCAAATTTCTTGATCACATAAGCAGTAATTATACAGTTTTTATACCCTCCACCACCATGAGTGACGGTATATTACGTTTGTCGTTCCGTATGAAATTATTATTTTCTTGATCTTTCTTATTATTGTTTATTTGATCTTTTTATTTATTAAGATTTCAGTAATTATTTACTGCCGTATTCATAAAAAATAAAGTAGGTTTGAAGTGTGCTTTTAGACACAATTTTTATAAAAAATTTTCTTAAAGTACATTTGAAGTCTACTTTAATTTTTTATGAATAAGCTCATTAAGCTTTAGGTATTTTTTATAAAAAATTTAAATTTAATAAACTAAAAACCAGAATTGCTGGACATAAATCAGACCAGAGTTATTATTACTTTACAAAAAACTGCGTTATCTTCTCATTGTATTAAATTAAATCACTATCCAAACTTTGAAAATGTATCGGCACTAAACAATCAAAATAAATACAAACGTCGTTATATGTATATATACTAAAAGGATCAAATTTTATAAAATTAAAATTTTTTCCAGAAGAAGCTACACAAAGAGTAGCAAAATATTGAAATAAAATTAAAATTTTTTATAAAAAAGGCTTAAAAAGCTTAAATAATTACTGAACTCTTATTTTCTTGATCCTTAAGAAATTTCAAGTCGATTGAGCTAAGACCATCTGTCCGTCCGTTTGTGTAAAACACTGTTACGTCCAAACTAACTAAACGAAATTTCCAGAAAATATCAGCAAAATTGGTTTAGGCCAACCAGAGTTATGGACCAATATGTGAGACAACCTCCATAAAAATTTGATATTTTTTGTCCATTTTATTGCATTTGAAATATATTGCAGATAATACCATGAAATTTTGTATACGTTACACATTTTTTCAAAATTTTGTATGCAGGATAGAATTTTTGTCTCTATTGTAGACAGATATTTATATTTATTAGGCATTTTTGTGGCTTTATTTGTTTTTCGGAAATGGTTCTTATATGACAACTATGACAAATTATGGGCCGATCTTCTTAAATTTTGGAACAGTTATTTTCATGCATATGAGAATATTTCACGTCAAATTTCCACATAATAATGGTATATTTAAGATATATATTAGTATTAACGTGGATTTCAAAAGTGGACCTTATATGGGGTCTATGGTCAAACATAGACCGAACTAAGAAAAATTTCGTTTTGCGATTTATTTTTGCATATATTTGCTGAATTTTTTCTTGATATTCCAATTTTATAGGCACTTATGTATAATTGAGCAATATTTCGGGAATATTTTTGTATGGGAGCTATGAGAAAACATGGACCGATTCAAACTATTTTCCGTACACTTTCTTCTTTTATCATAAAAACTACGTATACACAATTTCATGGTATTATCTGCAATATATTACAAAATATTGCAATAAAATGGACAAAAAATATCAAATTTTTATGGAGGTTGTCTCACATATTGGTCCATAACTCTGGTTGGCCTAAACCGATTTTGCTGATTTTAAATAGCAAACTTCTCGAAAGCATGTCTGACAGAATTATTGAAGATTTGGATCCCGAAGATATCTGGGGACTTCAAAAAACTGATTTCAACAGACAGACAGACTTAATGGCTTAATAGACTCCGCTATCTATAAGGATCCAGAATATATATACTTTATAGGGTCGGAAAATTATATTGTGGAAATTACAAACGGAATGACAAACTTATATATACCCTGCTCATGAAGGTGAAAGGTATAATAAAAACTAACACACAAACGCACTCTAAATGACAAAAAAAAAAAACAAATAAAAGGAAAAACGATAATTTGTTTGCTTTAGACTTGAAAAAGGAAGAGAAAATAAAAAATACATCACAAAATTAAATAGGGAAATTTCTTGGCAGTTTCCTTTTTGTTTACAGGACTTATTTTTTTTTTGACATTAAATGCGTAGAACAAATATTGAGTTTATCAATGCTGAGAAAATTCAAACAACAATGAACATTATTAGAAAGTTTCTATATGATGATTTAAACACAGGCTTGTTTGCATTACTACTATATATGTATATTAAATAGACATATTTCGTATAAGTGGAAAAGAGAGAGAATGAAAGGATTATTGTCAGTTTATTAATAAACTAAGGAATTATTTATGTGTATGTATGAGTTGTAAGCCATTTAAGTATTTGTGGTTTATTAAATAAATAATATTTACAAATACACGCGTATTAATAAACATAAATATTTACCCATCGGAAAAAGATGCTGTAAAGATACCTTCCAGAAGGCCTTATTTTGCAATCACAAGGACATGGCGTGTTATTGTTAGTCAAGGACTTGCCTACTCGCTACTGGTTAGATGTCTGATAGAAGGCCTACTTGAGAAGGGCAATTGAAAGGCTTAGCAAGTAATTCCTCATAGAAGGAGTAATTAAAGGTCTGCTAAATTAATAATTTCATTAGGGAAAGTAAAAGAAATGGTTTTAAATAAAACAAGTATTTTAAATTAACTTTAAAATAATTTAAAAAATCACATGCATCTGAAGTACCAAATTTATACAAGACGCTCTCTTGATTAATTTTTATTACTCATATAACAAAGTGAGCAAAATAATGTTTGTTCTTGTAGTGACGCTATAAACAGGAATAATTGCAAAACCATTCGATTTTGCTATTTACATTATGATTTGCAATGCAATTTTAAATGTGTTGAAATGCCTTCTAGAACACCTGCTGAGAGAAGTCATAGTGGAATGAGTATCGAATCTTTTAGAATGTAGAAACAGGTCTTCTCTAAGGCCTGCAAATTTAAGCACTTGCAATTTTTCCCGCTTGGTAATTTTATAAAGCGCATGTATGTGTGTGTGTGTCTACGTAGTACCTTTTATATTTTATATGTATATGTACACTTAATATTGATTACTTTTATTAGACGGTATTCAATGAGGGTGTTTCTTTCTTGAATTTGTTTATTTGTTTGCCATAACAGCAGGAATGCAGGGAAATGAAATTTAGATTTACATTGACTGAAAGTTAATTTAGAAATTTATGAGGATTTGTTTTGATGCTCAAGAGTATAAATAATACACAACTTAAAAAAAAATAGCTATAAAAAAATCTATTATATTTGTTAAATTCACAAGTGATGTTGTAGGAGTTGTACGTCATCTGAATTCACAATAGTTGTACAAATGTTGTTGATAATTTCTATATAATTACATACATATGTATGTATGTATGTACATAAATATTTTGTACAATACCTACGACATTTGTAAAAATGTTTTTCAAATGTTGTATGATAGTTTAAGTATTGCAAAAAAGTTAAAATATGTATTGCAACATACAAATTATTCATTTTGCTTTAAAAAATAACCAAACATTTAAATCAGAAATTGCTTAGCAAATTAAAAACAAGAAAATAAAATTAATAAACTAAAAATTTTAATAATTGATATTGCTGAGAATACTACGTTATGTTTTAATATTGGAAAATATTCATATTTTATGTTTTGTTTATTTGTTTTTAAAATATTTTTCTTTTTTCATTTTGAAGTTTTGATAATAATAAAAACTTGTCACTTTGCTCAAAACTGTGTTCATCATTAAATAGTTGTATCATACAATATACAACATACAACATCATTTGTGAAGTGAACAATTAGGTTTTTAAAAAACAGTAAAATACTATTTTTTTAAATTTTGGATAAATGAAAATATCTCAAAAATTAGTTAATATAAATATTTGTTAGTAAAATGCTGTTTTTGAAAGTAATAGCAGCAAATTGGTATATTAATACTCTTATTCATAAAACTTACAACAGGTTTATAATTTCCGTACAAAATTAGCTTTATAAACCTGTTATAAACCTGTTGTAAGTTTTTATGAATAAGGGGGTGAGTATATATATAAAGAAAGGTATTTTTTAAACTTAGTGGTTTTTTATCTTATAAAATAATATACTGTGAGTGTCAAAATTACGTCAACACCACATATTATTAAAAGCAAAGCATTATACATAGTAATTTATATACATAGTAATTTAAGTAGAATTAAATTCGCAAAATAAAAACGAAACAAAAACAAAAGCGTAAACAAATTTAATTGATTTATTGTTAAAATAGAGCAATAAAGTAAACAGTGGCATCATTCTCATGCAAAAAAGCACTGTCATTCCAAAATGACAATTATTTTAATTTTTCTTTGTTTGAAAGTATGTATAAGGGTAAAGTTGTGTTCAAAATAGTTGCAAGTTTAATAATTTATCATTAAAAGAGATTAAGTTGTCACATTAAGTAATGAAATATTTACAATGGGCAGACAAACATCAACTGATGTCAATTATTTTTTCAAAAAAAAAAAAAACGTAACCACTAGTTTTAACACAAATTTGTTTGACGTTGTTTACTCTTACAAGAGTTTTGCAAGATCAAACAGCATCAAATAAATTAAAATTAAATATTTGTTGTGATTTGACCTAAATAAGAAAAGGGTTTTTAAATAAATAAACGATTTCAAATATATGTATGTTATTTAGTGGTAACGTCTTTTTCGGCAAATATTTGCCAAATGTGACCGTACCTTTACATATACTTGTGTGAAACATATAAAATCATTGGAAGGCAACAAGAAAAATTATAGGAAAGTATAATAGTGAATTTACCCATTCGTTCTTAACAAAAATTTTGTTCGAACAATTTTTTTTGTGAAGTTTGACGTCATTTTTTTATACAAATAATGTATGTGTAAATTATTTCCATGGTCACCAGCAAAAGCAACTTTCTTTTTTCATTCATTTTGAATTTATATCTATGATTTTGAATACACAATACTTTAAAATAATTTAATATTTGTATTTTGACACTTAAAACCCAAAGGAAAATAAATCAATGGCCGCACTTGTAAAACTAGTAGATTTTGTTTACATATGGCAGCTTTGATTTTTCAGAAAAATCGTTCGAAATGGGTGGTGAATCATGCTGCAAAAAACTCTTTTTCTCTGGAAAAAATGTTTGTTAGGAACAAATGAACTTTGGTGCAAACGAACAAAGTGTCTTACAAAAACTGAAGTAAGACCAAACCCAACATCTAGTGCGTTTAAATTTCGCGAAAATTATTTAAACGAGCCACAATTAGAATAAAATTCTTTTTACCAAAGAAAGTAAGCTTGAGATATCTGAAGTTAAAAACCCTCCACAAATATGGCGAACCAAGAACGCAGTCTTTACTATGTTACCAAAAGTTAAAACATGGTGGCGGTTCAGTAATGATCTGGTATTGTATGGCGGCATCAGGGGTATTAATAGAATCTGCAATGAAAAAGGAAGATTATCTCGACATTTCAAAAAAAAAAAACAATGTAGCCCTTAGTGTAGAGAAATTGTTGTTGTTAGCCTTTTTCGATTAATAATGCTTTATAAAACTAGTAAAGAAATAATTGTGTAAAAATAAACTCAGAGTTGAAAGTTATAAAAAAATTTATAAATAGATTACACCAATACTTGGCTTTGCGTCGTTTCGTTTTGCGGTTTTCTCGAAACTGCGTCGCTGCTTAATTAGTACTAATTTTCACTGTGCGTCATTAGATTTTCGAGATTGCGTTGTTTTAATTTTTTTTTTGAAATATTTGCAAAGTCTGCAACAGCAAACGATGACCCGTACAAGAAGTGCCTTGATAATGGAGTCCTTGCTCTCTATTGAAAATCAAGTTCCGCTGAAAATTCTATTAAGTAAAATGACAAAAGCAAAATTGGTGATATAAAAAGTAAAGCATAATGCAACGATAATGCTGGTAGTAATACAGACAACTGCTACAAGGAAATTTATATTACGTTAAAAAAAGCTTTTCAGTTAATATTGAACACATTTTTTTGTGAAAGAAAGCCGACGACTTAGTATTTTCGTAATCCTAGAACCTATCTTCAATCTTTACATGGTTTGCTACAAAAAATCTTAATTCACTTTGCGGTGTTTCAATTTGCGTCGTCTTTTTTGGAACGTAACCCCAACGCAAAGTGAGGTATTGGTGTATTTAAGAAATTGTCAAGAAGATTTATAATCTATTTATATTTTTCAGAAAGCTTACTTCAAGATAAATATGCTGTATGAAAAAAAATTAGAAGCTTTGTTACCAAGGGGTCCTGAGTTATTTAAAATATAGCTATTTTTTGTGTAAAATAACAATTTATTTAAATTAAACGATTTTTGTTTCCCCCAAAAAACACATTTTTGCCTTGTTTTTCAAAAACGTCTGCCATGAATTTGGTATTTGTTGAAAGTTTTATATATTTTTCAAAAATAGACACAATTTCCAATTCATTGTTGTGTAATATGTTTTCCTTGTCTTTTCCACATTTCAAATAAATTAGGGAATATTTAACAACTCATAGTGAATTTGCAGTTTTTTACTTACATGTGGTAGGTAATTATTAATAAAGTTTAATGTAAACTTAAGAAAAAATGCACATTCATTATGAATTGTGAACTGTGCTCTCCATTGTATTCGTTTAAAAAAAGTTGTAAAATATTAACTTTACAAAAATGTCATATAAAGTATATGAAACACTTTAAATATTTTCAAAAGAAAGCTTTTTACAATTTCCTTTAAGGCCTTTATAATCGCTTAATGGGATGCGAGTGGGATATCTATCAAAAAAATTAATTTTTAACACAAGAATAAGATTTTTCAATATTTGGCACATGTATCATTTTCCCCCATTTTTTTCAAAATTAAGTTTTTTTTAATTTTCCTCAAAAGAAACTTTAGACCATTTCCGTTAAGAGCTTTGTGGTCACTTAGTAGCAAGAAGCATATCTATAAAAAAATATTTTAACTCAAAAAACAAAGTTTTTGAATTTTACCATATGCAGTATTTTTTTTCTTTTTTTAATGGCTGTTTTTTGTTTTTTTTACTCATAGAGAGCTTAGTTCTTTTCCTTTAAGAGCTTTGTATATACAAATTGACTAATAACGTAATTTATAAAGAGAACTTTATATTTTAAAGTATTTAAGACGTTTTTAACTTGTCGACCAAATGATATTTTTTAAATCTGTAAAAGCCAAATTACTGCTAGAGACCTGTGCAACAATTAAAATTTAATTTAACTTTTACAGATTTAAAAAATATCAATTAGTCGACGAGTTATAGCCAAAAAATCATATAAAGAATATGCTGAAAATCGGCATTTGACTGCAAAGTTCGAAGGTCGATTAAAAAAAAAAAAATCGAACTAACATAAGCAAACCCCGCAATACGGGTCTTCTAATTTAGCCTCTATTTTCACCCCTCACTCTTGGTATATATGAAATGTTGAACATGATTTGGATACTAACATTTTTAAGAGAGTTGTGAGGGTCTTATATGAGAGCTATGGACCGATCTGCACAAAATTGTTGGATGAGATTAGGCTTCATATACAAATTATTACTGGAGAAATTTGTTGGGATACGTGCATATTTATGACCGAAAAACCCATATTTCGGGAAGACGTTTGTATGGGGGCTAGGTGAAAAATTGGACTGATTTCAACCTGTTTCAAATATGAGAGAATGATTCTGAGTCGATCGGTATACTTTAAGGTGGCTGTTGGACTAATATTTTTTCGCGTTACAAACATCAGAACAAATCGAATATGTGTATTGTAAAAATAGCTAATTATATAAACTGCCTCACAGTGCAATAAAAAATAATGAAGCACTTATAATACATACATAATAATTTTACCATTTAATTAACCATATAATTAAATGACATGTGATACATAAATTTAACAATATTTTTATTGTTATTAATTGTTAACTTACATATAATGCCTATTTTTTTGTTATTTTATTTATACACATATATACACATATATACACATCTAGTTTGTTTGTATAATCTATTATTTATAGATATATTTTTTGGATAATGCACGTCTAATCCTAGTAATCGTAATGAAATGATTTAATAAACTGATAGTAATAATGTGGTGGGGTGTCACAATGCCATGGGACATAAAACCATAATGGCTTTATGTCTCAATACAAACGGGCATAAAGCCATAATTTGGATATGGCCTTAAGTCTTATACCAATTTTAGTGAAATGAGGCATAAAGCCATTATATTATAGTTTTGATTGCAAACATTATTTTATCGTTGAGTGTTACTTCATTTCTCTTAAAATTGCATTTTAGTGAATTTTGATGGTTTTGTAACGGTTCTTAAAACTGTCTTAATACGGGAAATATGTACTATGCGAAGCCCGTGTTCTGTACACCATGGAGGAGAAAATCCTTCCGCCCGGACTTAGGGAGAATACCGGCTTCGCATTGTACAAATTTCTTGTATTGCCGACCTATGGCCGGGCGGAAGGATTTTCTCCACCATGATATACAGAACACCGGCTGCGCATAGTACATATTTCCCGTATTAAGACAGTTTTAAGAACCGTTACAAAGCCGGCCTACGGCAATGCATTTTTTACATGAAATAGGGTGACACGCAACATTACTAAAAATATGGCTTTATGTCTAATTTTTGGAAAACAAATTATGGCGTTTAATCCCATTCCATTGAGACATGCCTTTATATGGTTTTATGTCCCATGGCATTGTGACACCCCACCTAATAATGTATTAATAACTATTTTTAAACAAATTGCGTTTTAATGATGACAAAAATCAATAAATATGTATTTAATACTGGCATGTCATAAAATATAATTTTCCGACAATTAATGGCTGTTACACTGTGAAACCCACTACGGTGCTTCAACTGTGTTTAAGGATGCGTAAAACTGATTTTTACATATGCTTATAAGTGTTAATGTTATTTTTTCACATACTTATATACAACTGAATGTAAATTATATTTATACAAGTATCATTTTGTGTAAAAACTGTTTAATATAAAAATAATTATATTGTATTAACACTTTAAACATGTAAATATTTAATGACACAGTGGTACAAAATAACCACTACAAATTTTTCATTTATACATGTAAACGTAAACTTTTTTAAATTTAAATTAAATTTTCCCATGTATTTTTAACAATTTCTAAATAGTTTAATGAAAAACTTGACCAAACCTACGGTACCTTCAACCACCGTATTATTGATTTCATAAACTTGTCTAATTAATTCATTGTGTTCACCTTAAAATCCCATAATCCCTTTAATTTTATTTAACTTTGTTAACGTTTAAAAAATCAAATATATTAAAATACTACGCTTGTAAAGATTTTAATCAAAACTATCATATACCTACATATATTTACTGGCAGTAATATTCTGTTTTGTGCCACCAAAAAGTAAAAACTTTTTCAATTTTATACCTCAGTTTATAAAAAAATATTTGCATTTGCATAAAACAAGCATTTTTGTTTGTCTTTTTGTTGCCTTCATTTCTATTTTTTTTTTGACTTAGATGAACAACTTCAGTTGAACCTTTTTTTTAAACATTAGAAAAAAAAATAAAGTGCACAAAAGTAAATGATAATGATGGGATGCTACTAAATCGCCGTTTGTTTCCTTTGGCTCCTCCAGAAACACTTTCCATTCATGTTTAATACGTAAATGTTACAAAACTCCTCTTTATATTTTAATTTTACATATTTCAAACAAAAGGCAAACAGAACAAAAAAATTAAAAACAGATAGCCTAATTTTATGCAAAATATTTTAAGGTGGGAGAATTGAGAAGTTGTTGAAATATATTTAGGAGTATGCTATTAAGAACGTATAATGAAATTCCACAGTTATATACAAGCTGGATAGTGAGAGAATCTTATCTAATTTAATTAACTTTAAATACAGACGCTATTTAAGTTTCTAATTTAGTATAATCTTTATTTCCTAGTCTTTCCCTACTTTAGTTTCCATATCCATTCATAATCGTCAATATCCATCAATATTCAACTATTTCATCCATTTGAATCCATCCATATCCATCCGTATCTATTCATATCCATCCATACCCATTCATATCCATCTATATCCATTCATATCCATCTATATCCATCAATATTCAACTATTTCATCCATTTCAATCCATCCATATCCATCCGTATCTATTCATATCCATCTATATCCATTCATATCCATCCATATCCATCAATATCCATCCATATTAATCCATATCTATTCATATCCATCCATATCCAGCCATATTAATCCATATCCATTCATATCCATCCATATTAATCCATATCCATCCATATCCATCCATTTCAATTGTTGTATTTAAGTTGAATAAAAATTAATATGTATAAATACGTCTTTTAAATACATATTTTAATATAAATTTATTGTTTTTTTATACAATTTTTTTTAATATAAATTTGCTGAATCACAAACACTATGTTCTTGGCGCCATAAACAATTGACTTGCAAAACAGCTGGTCGCAGGTGTTTTGTCAGATGAAAATAGAACATGGTATAATTAAAAATTTTACACTGTAAATGCAGACTCACATTTGCAGAAGCATTTTTTTTGCTTCCACACGACGTGCATGCATTTTGCAGTTGAAAATTTGGCAAGTACACTGCATAATACGTACCGTCTAAAACGAGCTTTAGACTTCAATCCAGCCTTTAATGATTTCTCAGACTTTTCAATTCACCTACTAAAAAGAATGTTGTTCGAAATGTAAACACACACTGAAAAAGGCAAAAGTTTCATATAAAACAAAACAAAAAAGCCTGAAAAAAATAATATAAACATTTAAACAATGAGATATAGGTCGTATTACTTCCTTGTTGGTTAAAAAAAATCTACATTGATGTACGAGTACAAATGATTTTATATTCGTAGACACACAGCAATACCTCAACCAACCTGGCAACCATCATTTGATCCTGCAATACATCCTTATACTGCTGCCACTAACATGTGATGATTATGTTGATGACTCATACTAATATTTACAATTGAAGTTCATGTGTTTACATTAACTTTTGTATTTTCCCTTACTTTCTTTTCTATTTCTATTTTAGTTTTTTTGTTTATGTTTTCCTATTGTCTTTATTTATTGTATACAACTGTCTATTTGTATAAGTAAATGTGTGTAGTAGACTTACATAAATTTATTATAGATGCTGCTGACATATTTGTGTTAGTAGTTACATACTTATATAGGTATATTCTTAAGTTTTTATTCATCATAAAATGATCTTTTATGCCACTTTATGTCGGCAAATTATTTGTCTTAACAAAAGAGTAACGTTTAAAATTGCAAGTGTTTATTCCTCTGAAAGTGTTCACTCACGCAATACGTGTACGATACACTTTACACAAATCTATGAACTACATATCTAAATACACTCATAGAAAAGTGTTTGCCAACATGCATGTGAATAAAGAAATACATTGAATACATTATACATACTTTGTAAGTACTTGTAAATAAGAGTGTGGTGCACTTCTTCAATGCTTAGAAATAGAGTTTTAGAATCTTTTTTCTCATTATAAAAGGGTGCTAAAGTGTAAATAGTAAGGGAATATTTTATCAGACGTAACACTTTTAATGTGTTCTTTATTTAGTTGAAGTTAAAAATAAAATAACCTATTTCGATTAAATTATTACAAACGTTGTGTTTCAGTTTAGATAAGAAATTAAATATAGAAATATAAAAATAGCATGATAAAAAAGAATGCCTGTAGATTTAAAATTAAACATATTTTAAGGAATATTTGACACACAAATTTTATACGTACCCATAGATTCCTTTTGTCACAAGTTTAATAGCGATAGTTTTCTCTAAGAATTAAAGAACAGATATTAAAACTACATTATCTAGATTGATAATTGTTGTGAGTTTATGGGGATGGATATCATATAGTCAGCCACATGAATGATAGTTATGTTGACAAGGAAATAGTTAGATAAGACATTGTTAAATCTTAGGATATTCTGGAATGTAAGGTGCAGAAATATTTCTATACTAGAAGATTTGTCCATTCTATCGAATCTAATCAATCTATGCAATTTTCGATCTACGCAATCTATCCAATCTATAAGTTATACCAAATCTATCCGATATATCTAATATATAAAATATATCCAATATAAATAATCTACCCAATTCAATCCATCCAATCTACCCAATTCATCCAATCCATCCAATTTATTGAATCTAACCAATCCATTCAATCCATCCGATCCATCCAATCTAACAATCACATCCAATCCATCCAATTCATCCCATCCATCCAATTCATCCAATCTAACCAATCCATATAATTCATCCAATTCATCCAATGCATCCAATCTATCTAATCCATCCAATCCAACCAATTCATCCAATCCATCCAATTTATCTAATCTATCCAATCCATTAAATCTATTCGATTCATGCAATCTAACCATTCCATCCAATTCATCCAATATATCCAATTTATCCAATTCATCCCATCCATCCAATTCAACCAATTCATCTAATCTATCCAATCCATCCAATCTATCCAATCTATCCAATCCATCTAATCCATCTAATCCATCCAATCCATCCAATTCATCCAATCCATCCATTCCATTCAATCCATCCGTTCCATCCAATCTAACCATTCCATCCACTCTATCCAATTCATCCCATCCATCCAATTCATTGAATCTAACCAATCCATTCAATCCATCCGATCCATCCAATCTAACCATCACATCCAATCCATCCAATCTATCGAATTCATCCCATCCATCCAATTCATCCAATCTAACCAATCCATATAATTCATCCACTTCATCCAATTCATTTAATGCATCCAATCCATCTAATCCATCCAATCCATCCAATTCATCTAATTCATCTAATCTATCCAATTCATCCGATCCATGCAATTCATCCAATCTATCCAATCCATCCAATCTATCCAATTCATCCCATCCATCCAATTCATCCAATTCATCTAATGCATCAAATCCATCCAATTCATCTAATCAGTCCAATCCATCCAATCTAACCAATCCATCCAATCCATTCTAATCCATCCAAGCTATTCGATCATCTAATCTGTCCAATCAAATTTATCCAATCTATCCAATCTCTCAAGCTATCCAAGTTATCCAATTTGCCGAATCTCACAAATCTTCCCAACTATCCAATCTATACAACCTATCCAATCTCTATAATCTATCCCATATATCCAATTTGTCCAAACTCTCCAATTTATCGAAGCTCAGAAATCTCCCAAACTATCGAAGCTATACAATGTCTACAATCTCTCCAATATATCCAATTTGTCCAATCTATCCCATCTGACGATATTTGGCAAGTGACATGATTGTAGAATGCAAGATGTATGGACCCACTCTATATTTCAACACATACAAAGCGAATTTGTTTCCATATTAATTAACTCATCTGTTTATTACAACATAAAAATAACATTAATGAATTAAACCTGCTATTTATACAACCTTCGTTCACACCTTAACTACTTGGTCATAATTCCCTTAAAACATTGTGCTGTCCATTTATAACTTCAAATGTCCTTGGTACAAAATCTTGTTAACTATTATGTATCAAGAGGAAATTTTTTTAATTAATTTGAGACTTTATGAAAAGTACGCATAATAAATACTTTATTATTATTATTAGCTAGATAGTTAAAATAAGAAACTTTAACATTTAGTTTTATATTTTAAGAACTTTGTAAATATTTGCACAGTCTTTGCCTTTTGTACGACCCTTCAGTAATTTTCTTATAGTAACATATACAACAAAACTTAGACAATAACTTGGAGAAGGGATTTGAAAGACTTTGACTGACTACTCTTCACTTCTATTGTTGGTTTTGTTATTTATTTTCAAATAAATAAATAGAAATACTGTTGAAATTGAAATTGAAATACAAATGAACTCGAACTGTAAGATGCTTACTTGGAAATTCATAGTTACACATAACTATGTGTGTGTGCGTATACCAATATATGTATATTGAAAAATTAAGTTCAATATTGAAATAAGTTACTTGTCTATGCAAATAGATTTTCTGTGAATAAAGGGAGACGTTAGTTATTTGAAAGAACTGTATATTTATAGGATAGATAATTAATTAATTTAAATCAAGTTCCAATTCTTTTAACTATTTGCCCTCTGAAATGACTATTCAGACATCAAAACTTTAAATTACTATTATTATTTCAAGGTAATATTACTTTTACTTTTTTGACATTTCTAAGACGTTATTTTCGGAAAACCAAAAATATCACTGGAATCAAACAGTTTAAGATCCTATGAATTCAAACAATTTAACTTTCAAAATTTTTAAAATTGGTCTTAAAACGTTAGGATTGGTTAGTTTTCTTGATTTTTTAAATTTTGAAAAAACTTTTATTTTTAAAGAAATTTAAAAAAAGAATTACTGCTTTTGCAGACCTGTCAAATATACTTTTCTAACCCACCCTCCTGAAAGAAGTTTTGCCTCAAAGTTTCTTTAACCTTTAAGAAAAACTATGCATATAATGATTATTTATGTCTGTATGTGTTAATATGTATGTAAAGGGACTTTTAACGAGAACTATGTTTTTTTTTTTTCAAAACCAAATAGAACAAAGAAATAGAAAAATTATATCGTACAGGTATTACGCTTATTTTTAATTATTAAAAGTATAAAAGCAAACATTTTTCTTATTGACGTATCCAGATAAATGATACTTGACAGAAGAACGAAAAAAGAACGATTTTTAATATTTTAAAAATATGTAATAATAAAAATAATATTTTGTTGGTTTGTTTGTATTTAAGTTGCCGCCTTAATAGGAGAATTCATTTGGCCCAAAGAAGATTCGCCCAAAGAAGACCCGTCCAGGAAGATCCAACGATCTATACCTTCGTATAGGTAACCGGACTTCCGAACTCAACTTCTGAGTTTAATGGT
Organism: Bellardia bayeri; assembly: GCA_950370525.1. Lineage (NCBI taxonomy): Eukaryota > Metazoa > Arthropoda > Insecta > Diptera > Calliphoridae > Bellardia > Bellardia bayeri. The sequence continues at coordinate 86,313,549 of OX493265.1, read as the reverse complement.
CTCCACCAAGATCCACAATTGTTTCGTACTCCACCACGACAAACTTATAGGTTATATAACAAAAAAACGACAGCATATGGTCAATGCAAACTTCAAGAAACCGTAACGCGGTACAGTTATACATTAACCAATGCGAGTGAGTCGCAAGACTCTCGAAGGCAGCGAAACAAGGACGGCCTGATTACCCTTAAAATATAATGGCAATGACGCGCGAGTTCTTTCTCCATCCAGAGCTGAATTACGACTGCAAATATTATTTTAAAAATGGATTTCGTTTAATTTATTTCGAGTGAAATTTAATTAATTGCAGCAATTGTCAAAGACAAGTAATATAGTAAAATATGTAACTTTTCATGTTATTCCTGCAAATACAGAAGAGTTCTTGTTGAAAACCTCTTTCATACAAGTAAAGTATGAATCTATAGTGGTGGGTGTCTCCTTAACTCAAATAATATTATGACATTAATGTGCTTCGTTAGTTAGTTTGTTATTTTGCCTCCTTTCTTGTACGTCTTTGTTTATTTTATTTCTTTTATGTTCTTTTTCTATCAGTTGTTTATATTGTTTTTCATGTTTCAATTCTTGTTATTTTCATGTTGTGTTGTTGTCTGTCTCCTGGTAATAATAATAAGGTACATTACACGAAAATGGGTATATGAGTTTGAGGCGCTGTGTACAGGGAGTTGAAGGTCTGTTTAAATATGTCTGTAGATTTGTTAGGTTTTCAATATTTGTGTAGTACAGAAAAGTTGCTATGATTATATCAACATGGGAAGTTTTTGTGCCTTGGAAATGTTCATACTAATAATGAACTAGCACGAAAAATTGAAAAATCCTCTATCACAAGCTATGCGAAATCGTATTACCTTTTCTATCGCTTTTGCTTCTCTATTGAGGGTGTTCATAGCCTTAATGTCTTAATGTTAAAAATTTATATTGAACGACAAATTGAAAATTCTTCATTAATATTTAAGGCAAGTTAAATGAAGAAACTTAGCTTAGTTTTTCTTTTATAAAAATCCCAGTTTTCATTTTGATGGACAACATTCCGATCTATCTGTTTTAAACCCGACACTGTCGATTTTCATGGAATTTGTGCAGAATAACAATAGATCTGTTTAAAATATAAAACACTAAACAACTTTTCACTGCTTCACTGTTCCGGTGGCCGGAACACCGCTTTATATCACTATTTATATTTACTGACACAAATAGATCCAGTTAAATTGGAGCCTTGGACATGGATGTGCGAAAAGTGCCCGAAAATCATGTTCTCGAGTCGTTCTAGAATTGAGTAGAGTCAGTTGTAAAGTAATTGGCATAACTTTCAGTTTGTAATTTTTTAGCACCATCGTAATATTTACATATCTCTGGCTGCGTATTTGCAATGGTCATAAAATATAAAAGTTAACGAGTGCGAATAACAATAATGACAGTAGTAACCGTAAAAGTTGCAACAATTCGATATTGTACATGAATATAGTTGGTAGCATGAATGTTTGAAATATACAAGGGCTAAAGGAAAAGTGTTTTTTTTCTTAGAGAAGTCAATATTTATTATGAATGATTTTATTAGATATCTAGCATCTATTTCGCTACAGCGTTCATACTGGGAAATAAATAAATTTATGCTGAGTTACTCTTTTAAAGAAAAACAAGCCAACCGCATTATAAACATTATCAGCGACTTTATGAATCCTATACCATATGAAGAATATTCAGAAAATGGGACAGAAACAGATTATCGCCGAATCTAGTTATGAATTAACAAAAAAAAAAATTCATTTCTTTCACACAAGATTCCTTGCTATTTTACTATACCGTCAATATACTCTCCTTCTCCATCATATCTATGTAGTTATACAGAATATGGAAAAGGCTAGACATTTTCATTGAGACTTTATTCAGTTGTCAATTCTCTGAGTGATTGGAATAGATACAGAAACATACTCTCTGCTCCAAATTAGATCTTTATATACGATTTTTCAAGAAGGGCAAAACTATTCCATTAGACTTAATCCAGTTCTCAATACGACTAAGAATTGTTTTAAAAATAATTGCAAAAGTTACAGAAACATCATGTCTTTGTTGACAAAAAACATGACTAGTCACTAGTAATCAGATCTGTAGACGCAGAAAAAAAAAATATAGTTGTGCATGTTTATCACAACTAATCCAACATTTAAATTTTTTTTCTTAAATATTATGGTGACTGTAATTATTTATATGATTGCGGCAATCATAATATGGTTAAGTTTACATGTTCATAGCAGTCATATATATGATTATAGTAATTATGTAATATTTATGGTGATCAGTTTTCTGATAAAAGATTATACCATATTATGTTGTTCTCTATCATAATCAAAGAGCAACATATTATGATAAACGAATTCATCATTAACATGATTCCAACAAATACATACATAGTTACTAGAATCGTATGTATGATTGTGGTAATCAACTGAACCTTAACATAATCATATTATTATTAGCACAACCATATGAATAGTTGCAGTGACCATAACACTGTTAAAACAATTATAAAAATGTTAACATTATTGTGATAAACATGTACAACTATATTTTTTCTCTATGTGTAGTAGCAAAATATACTTGTTTATAAATTATTTGGGGTTTACGGAAAGTCGATTTTAGCAGACTCAAAAACAGTTAGTCAGACGAACTGATTTAAAGCAAAATTACACAGAATATACTTAGGTTAGGTCAGCAGGCAGCCATAGTTAGTACAGCTAGCTCACTTAGATCCATTCGTTGGTCCTTTTGTGTTTAAAATATACTTAAAATGGTCCCATTAAAGAAAATGAAAAGGATTTGAATGACAAACAAATTTCACATGTGCAAACAAATCACATGGCTAAGGTGTCCTATTTTGAGCCCCCTCGGCTGTGCCTCTAGAGAGTTTGTGCGGTCCATCATAATAAATTAAACACAAATAATCCTTTGCTACTCTCATATCAGATTTTATCTTGACCGGAACAGCGATTTAGAAATATCAGATTTATTGCCAATAAATTTCGTGTCCGTCCCATTGTGTGTACATAAATTTTGTAACATACGAAAACACATTAAGCATTTGTAAAAATGGGCATGGTTTGTGGAGCTTTAGAAGAGTAAATATATGCTTTCTGTACAAGATTTTGGTATTGGTGAAAAGCTTAGGACTTAAAGACTAACCCCCTTATTCATAACAAATTAAAGTAGACTTCAAATGCTTTTATTAAAAATTTTGTATGAACATTTTGTCTAAAAGCACACTTTAAACCTACTTTATTTTTTATGAATACGGCAGTAAAAATTTAGTAAAATAAATAAATTTAAAAATTTTTTCGTTTATCAATTACCTTAAAAAATTAAAACAAAATTGTAATTTGTAGAGTTTCAACGGTTAAAGATTTCATATAAAAATTTAAAACTAATATAGACCCAAATGTTTTTAAATCATTATAACTTTTGCCAATTTTTATTCTAAAATACCGAAATTCCTAAAACGGAAAAAATGTGTTCCAAAATTTGATTTTTTTTATAAAAGTGAGAAGTAACATAACGGCCGGTATCTCAGCAATAAATACTTCAATATTAGCTAAAAAAGGGTCAGCACATGCGGGCTTGTTCCTATAGATATTAGCCTTAACATGGCTCCACAAAAAATATTCTAAAAGCGTTAAAACACGTTAAACTCTTTAACGAACTCGCCTTTCTATTGGGCCATTTTATTGGGCGTACTGTGTGTTACGCTCTTGTTGAAACCACATATCAGCCAGGTCCAAGTCTTGCATTTTTGGCAAAAAAAAAAACTTAGTATTCATTGGCAGTAACGTTCGTGCCATCATCGTCTTTGAAAAAGTAAGGTGCAATGATGCCATCGTCCCATAATCCAGACAGTGTATTTTTCGGGATGCATTGGCAGTTCTTGCAAAACTTTAACCTTAATATCTTGGTAAATACTGTGTTTTTCGAAAACAGTCTTGCCAAACAGAAAGTTGCTTAAAAATTACCCTTTATTTAACAACTTCTGGTGGAGTGTTACTGCTATTTGGAATAAGTATGCAGATCACATCGATCCATCTAGGCTGCAACAGTTAATGTGATCCAGCAACACAAAAGAACGCATTATTATAAGAGGAAATGCATTTAAGTATCTTCTTTTAGCTTTTCTTAAACACAAATAAATGAGTATTAATTTGTAATTCAAAATATTTAATACATTTTTTTCTTTTATAGATATTAACATATTTACGCCATCGTATTGTTTGTATTAACAATACTTTGCAACGACCAAACAAACAAAAAAATTATTTATTCCTTGATAAACATCTGCAATAGTTTCAAATTACTTTCTAGATTAACCTCGAGAATACACAAAGAAAAAAAAAAGGAAATACAGACAACAACTGTTATGCTGATGTTTGCAATAATAGTATTTCTCAATCTTTTATCATACGAATTATTTTCATTCCTTCTTTCAACTTAGTTACTTATAAGAAATATAAGAAAAAGAAATAATAATAGTTTTTCTTATACAGTTGCCATTCTTTTCCAACAATTTTGTTTGCTTTATGTAGCAGAAAAATTATCACAAAAACTCATTTAAAATATTTGTGTAAAAATATTTGTATAAATATAAGTTACAGTCAGTAAAAGCCATGATTTTCTCTTTTTGTTTCATGCTCTTACCAATGACACTTCCATACAGTTAAATTCGGTTTAAATTACAGTATGCGAAAAATGCAATATTTTCTGCATGAATAAACACTTTTATGACAGGTCGTTTTTTTTTGTAACGTAACGATAGTTTAATACTGCCATCGATACATATTGTCAGGGGATTACAACATTGTAAACGACAAATGTTTTATTATTGGTTTTAAAAGGGGCATTATTACTTAATACTTATTGGTATTACTTACAAAGTAATCAGTAAATTTTGCCAAATGCTTCCAAAGATATTGGCTTTTGATTTATATTGTGTGTTTTATAATTATGCCAATAATGTTTATAAGATAAATGAGGGGTTTCCTGGTTAAATAAAAATGTTGGTGATAATTTTATTTAAAAAAAAAAAACACACACAATCTATTTTTATGCAATTGTGTGTATGCTTGCGTGAATGGCACAATCATTAAACACAATATGCCTACAGGACACCAAAAGCGTGTTGCGGAATTCTCCTGTAAGTCAAAGATTTTACAATGGATGATGTAATTTCCACATGCTGTTGTTTTGAGTGGTACTGGTTACGGACTCAAAAATTAGTTGATACCATCATTACTTCGATATCCCAAACAACCCTGCTGAAGAGAGGCTTTCTATCGTTGCCACAGAAAAACCCTGCACATTATTGAAAATAGTTTGGTCATTTTGTCATTCTTAAAGAAAGGACACGGCATTCTTTCTTTAAATTAAATGAAATGTAACTTTAATATTGTTACGTTTTTACTTTTAAAAAATGGTGGCTTATTTCCTATAAATAAACCGGACTCTTATTAATTCCAAATTAAAAGCATCAAATAGTTTGAAGAGAAATATAAGGAGTTTTTATTAATTTACACAAAAGCAATTGCAAATGAACACGGTTTAAAAACACACTTAAATTACTGCTTGAGAACACTTTGATGTTTACTCAACGATGACTCAAAATAAACTGATTAGCTTGATTGGCACTGTTAGTTTATTTATATACCAATCATAATTTCTGGATGGTTCGGTGCTAAGATACTAGAATGTTCTTGACTGCAAGTCTAGAATGTTTGTGTCTAGAATATTTATCCAAAGTCGTTAAAATTTATTGTTACCATATTGCTCAGCTATTTTTATAACAGGGTGTTCTCTATAATGTTTATAAATTAAAACTTCTACAAATGCGTTAAAATTAAATTGAAATACAATTTCGTAACAATATGTTCCAAATATTTAATATAATTTCATAAAAAACTTTTGACTTAATTGTTTTGAAAATTAGCAAATAAAATATCTTTTTTTCCGGTAATCACATGTAGCACTGCAACTTTTATTCCATTTTTATTTTGTGGAATACTTTGTACATTTTACAGAGAGTGTAAAGTGTTTTAGCTTAGTGCAAAGTGAGATTTGCAGAAAATATTTTGGGGCAGAAACATTTATCACTTTGCTAAAAGATGAAATTTGATTTGGCGCAAAGTGAAGAAACTGGCAAACTGTAACCGTACCTTAACATTTTTTATATACCTTACACCATCATAGTGGGTTTTATTTGGACGTTTGTAACGCCAAATAATATTGGGTCAACACCCATCTTAAAGTATACCGATCAGAATTATATCCTGAGTCGATTAAACGATGTCCCTCCATCCGCACGTGTGGCTGGGTGAAATATGAATACGTTGATTCTCCTTTACACGGTCATGTAAAAGTCCTCTTTTAAGATGGCGGAACGTAATACTTTGGGGTATCCGATGAATCTAGGAACCCATATATAATAACCTTCATATCTTTATAATTGAAATTAACTAATTGTTATTATTAGACACATCTTTTAATTATTTGACAAAACAATTTGGACTTTCAACTTTTCTCGGGATATCAGCCGGTATACTTAATATTACATGTATGAAAATTTTAATATTACTCATGCGTCACGTGAGTTTTTTTTATTTTTTTTTTAGTATGAGAAACAAATTGTGATTTTATTTCATTGATTTTCTTTTCATTTCAATGACATATTAATGTCACGTTCTTGAACGAGGAAGTGCCCAAATATAAAATTTCTATTTGAATTTTGCCAGAAATTGTATTTAAAGAAGTTCAATTTTCAATTCCTATAACACTTTTACAGCCTCATTAAATTTCATACGCTATTAATGAAATTTAATACATTTAATATATGTAGGTACTTTTATTACCTTAACACAAAGTGACACATAAAATGGCTCATATGTACCAGTCTCAAGTGACAAATGATAGTTATTAATTATTGATGGCGAATATTGACAAACAAAATTGATTATTGGACATAATTCGGATAATTTAAAAATATCATTAACTAGTATCTCTAATACTAGTATATACGAATATAACATGTATGTGTGTTTATGATGTAGAGGGAATGCTTTTTTGGAGGTGGGTCTTCATCTATATTAATGACAGGGCATACTCACATGTGTTTATTTCTTTGTTTGTGTTTATGGAGGCGTAAACCGTTGTTTGTTGTTTAGATTGGGAGCGTAAGTAAATATTTGCTCATTAATGACACGAGCAAACCATTAGTGTGATACGCTCAAATTTGACATTTTCAATTGTAGGAATTGATGATATAAATAAAAGTAATAAGAGGGATGAGAGTGTTATTTATTTTTATGATAATGAGATTATATAAAGGCCAAGTTACTTGATGGCTTGCTGCAATTAATCTAAAAATACTGTAAGCTACTTATTATGTTTTGAATAAAGTAGTTTTAGTTTTTAACAATTTTAAGATTTCTTTTTTGGTATGAAAAATCATAGGTTATTTAAAAATTTTTAATTTTATAAAAATATTTATTTGCACAACTTTAATTCAGAAATATGTACTCGAAGTATATACAGTGAGGAACAAAAATCTATATTTGTTTGATCCTTGTGCATTTTATTGCATAAAATTAAAGCTAATAAAGAAAATTTAAAAATGTTCTTAACATTTATTTTAGGTTTAATGTTATACACAATAATTTACAATAAATAATGGAAACACTAATTTGCAAATAAATAATTAATAAACAAACAATAAAAACGTAATTACACAATTACTTTCTTAAATTAATAAAGTGGTCTTGCAAATGTTAGTTAAAAGGAAATCATCAACCATACTTCTAAACAGTTTAAACGTTTTAAAAAACTGTTTGTAATTTTTTTTTTTGTGGTAAAATAGCAAATGTTAATTGTAATTATAGTACTGCAATACGGTGTATTTAAAAAGATATTACGAATTTAAGATTTTGCGTTATTTATATGAAAAATTGATTTTTAGTCAGAAATAGGAGCGATCACTAATTAAAGAGGTTTCATAATTTATTTATTTATGTATTTATTTACAAAGTGATTAAGGATTTAAAAAATTTGGATTTTTTATATAGAAAATCGATAAGTTCGGTTTTTTTTAGGCAACTAGTTTTAAGGGAACAGTTTTTACAGAATGTTTAATTATATTAAAACTTGTATTACATTCAAAATTCCATAATCTATATATACCCCTTATAAAAGTTTCGTTTTCGAACAAATCTCAATATTGGTTTAAGAACGATTTTTGACCTGAACCGAAAACAAGTATTCAGTCGGACTCTAATAATACTGTGCTAGATGAAAAACCGGCAAGCGAGGCACGCTGCGAGTACGCTGAATACAGTGGTGCTAACCTTTTTTTAAGGTTAGCGCTTTCGGGATATAGTGTTATTTAAAAAATGGAGGAGGTTGCGCAATAAATATTCGCATAACTCGAAAACTGTTTAGTTTAAGGAAAGGTTTTCCAATGGAGCTTTAATCATGGTTATAGCTAAATTTTTCATTTTAAATATGAGAGAATATATTTGGGTTTTCTATCTTGAGTGCATTATCAATGAATACATTTTCCACAGTGTCTTCATATTTGCTGGCAAATTTTGTTTAAATTTTTCTATTAGTATTATTTTGTAAAATTCTTTTTCTCAACAAAAGTCTCTTTCGTTTAAGGAATTATTAAATATGTAGGTGCTTCATACCACAATTTCCTGCTATGCAGCTCAATTATATTATATTTATTGACAAAATTTTAAATAAAATAATATTTTATACATTTTCAAATAAAATTACTTACATAATTGTTCCAAAAGAGATTAGTTTTACTAATTATTTCTTTATATTGTTATTAAATCAAATCTGAAAATAAAATAAGTTTCTTATGTCTTTACGAAGATTTACATTTAGATTACATTTACTTTGTAAATAAAATACGCACATGTAGACAGTTTTACATAGGCACGCACACCATTAATAATTTATTTATTTAGTTGCAACGCCCTAACAGCAGTAAATAAAATGAATGTTATTTTATTACTTGAAAACAATGTTAAATTAAATTTAGTTTGAATAATGTTATCTAAACCAACACATAATATTTACATATATAACAAACACATACAATCCAATACAAACATAAAACGTACACACACGCACACAGTGCTGGAAAAAATAATAATAATGAAAGAAAAACCTAAAAACGTATAACTTTTTTAATTCCTACTATAAACTACTGATAATATTATGGTGAATCTATGAATCTCTTTAATGGTTTGAATACTTTACTTTATGAAAAATGTTAATTTGCTCGAAAAATATAATAAGAATTTGATTTCAATAGTTTCCAATTCCTTTAGTTCAGAAAATTTAATAATGTCAAAATTTAAAGTAACGTTCTTATTATTTTTACCAACACTGTATACTATAAAATTTATTCAGACGCATTTTTTTCTTGTTGTATACATACACACATTTTCCGTTTTTAGTTAAATAAAAATTAATTCTATAGTTTTTGTCTTTAGTTTTTATAAAACATGGAACAGTGGCTCATAGCTTATTTGGAGTAGTAGATATTTTTAACAGGAAAATTGGTGTTATTTAAACAAAAATGTTATAATATTAAAACAAACAAACGAAAAAAAAATAAAAGGAAAACATTTATGTAAATTTTAGTCTATTCAATTTAAAAACAAAAACTCGTTTTTTCATGTCACAGCTTATTTTATGCGGGCACGTATAGTTTTCAAAACTTAAAATTAAAACAGGAAATTGAACGATCTAGTATTTGGTGTGATAGTCTTTATTATCTGCAACATATTTAAGGCGATTTGGCATATAGGCGACCAGTTTTTGGGTAATACACACACTCCGTCAGTAACGCTTTTCTAAATTATTCTTTATTAGAAATTTTATGTTTAAAATTCACCAAACATTTTCAATAAAACTAAGATCTGGCGACTGTGGTGGCAGTGGTCAATTTTATATTAGCTACGTTTGCATAATACCCGATTTGTGCTTGGGATTGTTATTATGGTTAATTGTCTTTTAGAATCTGAAGGTTCTCGAACTTGTCCAAGGTTGTTTCGACGAATGTTAAATTTCCAGCACCAGCAGCTGACATACAGGTCCAAACCATGACACTGCCGCTACCATGCTTCACTGTTGCTTTGAGAATTTTTTTAAACTTAGATGCTTTGATGCATTCAAAATGCAGATTCCTTGCAAATATATTCTTTGGCAAAATTTAGGCTGCACAGTCTGTTTTTCTGGTTTATGAAAGGTTTCTGACTTGTAACTCGGCCATTAAAATCATATTGACGCGAGACACGACGAACAATGCAAGACAACATTATTTGCCCAGGTCAGCTTCAACTTCGGACAGTTGTGAAGCAGCAGCCTTGGATTTTCCTTTATTCTTCTTCAAATGTGTCGCTCATAATGATCATGGAAAATGTTGTTTGGTTCCTTTTCTGTCTTTGTTACGGAGCCGGTATTTTATTAATGATTTTTTTTTTTGGATTGCAGAATTTTAAATGTTAACGATTTCTATATTTTATACAAATAAATTAGAGTCTCGGAAAATTTTACTCCATCTTAGGTACTGATAACTAGCATCAACTAATAAACGCCAAAATAATTATATACAAAGACGGAAATGAGATGCCATAAATGCATCCAAAAATTCACCAAAATTTGTCTTTCTATTAACTATACAATACCAGAAACCCTTCTTTAATTCATATTTTATGAAAAATATAGGCTGATTCATTTAGTATTTTTTTACTTAGAGGTTATGTCAATTCAAAAGGTGTTATTTGCAGATATCGGTAATAATGCTGAAAAGCGTACATTATAATTCGCGAGTTACTTATTGCAATGTTCGAATAAGTAGTCGATAGAGCATTCTGCATTGATCGAAACAAATTGTAGTCGGACGGGTTAAGGTCTGGACTATAGGGAGGGTAAGGCAAAACTTTCTAACAACTTCTTTTCAAATAGTTTTGAATGGGTATTTTAACAGGCATTGCAATATGTGGCCGAGCATTGTCGTGATGTTATATTACACCTTCATGCATGACCTTATATTCTGGGTATTTTTGCCTTCAATCAAATCAGTTGCATTTAGAACAGGTTACCTGTAATAGGCTGGCAAGATTTCAGCAGCTTATAATATATAGGTCCCTCTGAGATCCACCTAATACAGAGTGTTACCTTAGTGCTATTAATATTTAGCTATTGTGTCGTTTCGGCTGTTTGGCCGCGCATTGTCTCTCATCTTCGATCTCTCATACTTCCGTTTATCGTAATGGATCCAGTTTTCATCGAAAGTAATGATTTATTTATTTTATTTATTTATTGAATTTTTTCATTTCCTGTACAACAAGACTAAGTCTTATATTTATAGTACAGGAACGCATTACGTTATAAACAATTTTATCATGATTTGGTGCAGAAATGATTTCTTTTTATAGCGTATAAGCAGCATTTCGGAAAATGCAAAATCGTCTTTCAAGGTCCCTTTGCTTCAATTCGTATGATAAGCTATTTCCTGGTATTTGAAAAAATTTTGAAATTGCTGCTTGTGTAGCTCCTATTGGTTTTATAAACTCTTGTTGAGTTTAACAACAATATTCATGGAAATAATGCCACCATTTTTTCGGTCTTCAAACTTTTTTGTGTGGCCTGGGCAATCTTTGTCTTCCGTGTCAAAATTACCATTTTGAAACCGCAGTAACTACTCTTGCAGGTTAAAATACATTACAATAATACATTCACCATAAGCTTCTATGAGCAATCAGTGTGCGTCAGCGGCATTTTTTTCAAATTAGTCCGCTTTCACACTCTTCAATTCTGACTCCTCAAGGCAAATATTTTTCAATGAGAAGGAAAAAGAGAATGAAAGGGGAACAAACTTGACGGTACTAATTTCCTTTCATGCATGTTGATTTGCATTAAAAAGTACGATAATTGAATTGACGTGTGTGAATGCAATGGCAAATTCAAAAGAGAATTGAACAAAAATTGGTCAACCAAAACTGAAGAGTGTGAAACAGGACTTAAAAAGTAAAGCAAAACTTCCGGCATATGAGGTTTTGTTTGTACAAATTTTCATATTTTGGAAGTGAACTATAATGATCAATAACTAAATGAGAATAAAATATGTTAGAAAGATACGCCATCTGCTCTATCTTAGTGAGCCTGTACCAGATGCAACTGATTTCTTTAGAGCTCTTAGACTATAATAATAATATTACAGCAAGACAACTTTCGGCCAAATGATGCAATACTTGTTAAAAAACTGTTTAAAATAAAGTGGTTGGGAAGATTTGCCTCATCCGCCTTATAGTGCAGACCTGGCTCCATCTGACTACTATTTGTTGCAATCGATGCAGAAAACTATGTCGCATACGCTTCACTTCAGTACAGGGTATACTATATTATATTAATACGTTTTAGGTCTCAGAAGATGAGAGGTTTTCTTCGGCGTGGAATCCATAAGTTGGCCGTAAAGATGGGAAAAGGTCATGACTAACAATAGCCAGTACTTTGAATACATTTTTATTCTGCAAATATTTGAAAATAGAGGCAAAAAAATTAAAAATTTTCCGTATTTGATTATCAAGTTTAAAAGTTTTAATTTGAAAAGTGTGGACGAACTTACTTCTATGCTCAAAAATAAGTTTTTCTTAGAAAAACATAAATTTTAAGACTGCGTTTTAATTGCATGCAACTTTGAGATCGGTAACTGAATGTGCAAAAGTTGTTTTGTTTTAAATTACAAAACCTTTGTTTCTCGAAAAACCCCTCATGCATATTTATCAAGTTAATATTTAACAAATTGAATTAAGTAGTTCTTTGTTTGTTGCCAAAGCTTGTTGTCATCTTAACAACCAACCGTATCTGTTAGGCAACTAAACTAAATTATGAAAAATATTTAACAAAAGCAGCACAAAGACTATTTGTTGGTGGTATCTGTATAGCATAACAACAATTTTGTATTTAAACTATGTGCATAAGAATATTATATTTGTTATACAAAATAAGTTTGTAAGGGTATTAAAGAAAATCATAAAGAATGTTCAAATACTTTGTAACATTCTTACCTTTATTTTCAATTTGTCTTATTTCTTTCTATGTTAAATTTCAAATCAAATCATGATAAAAACGCACACAGTCACGTAAATTTGTAAACATCATCAGTCTTGTACAAAAACGCACGCCTCTCTAGTTCCAGAAATTGTTAATGGAATTTATCATTTCAAAATCTATACGAGTGTGAATTGTTTGTATTCAATGAGTAAATATGTAGAAGAGACTCCCCCTTGTTTCCACTCTTTTTGTATTGGTTGTGTCAGATGGTGTTGATCAGTTTTTTTGTTGGGATGCTGTTATTGTGTTGTGATTATTGTTGTTGAAAGTTTGCAGTTTTTGACGACACATATAATTTAATTATGTTTTTTGCTCGTTTTTTTTTGTGTTGTTATTATTAGAAATTGTATTTTAAGTTTGCCTCATGGTAATAATGGCAAAAAAGGGGTTTAACATTGTTTCATTTTTTTGTGGCACGTACAAAGTTGTTCTTGTTTGGCTTTCAAATATTTCTGCGTTTTTATTGAATTATTCAAATATGATTTTAAATTTAAAAATTTGTTTTTGTAGTTCATTATCAGAATCAGAATTTTAGGTTATTTTGCCATTATTCTCTGAAAAAAATAGAATTTTTTTTTAGTTTTTGGCAAAAGACATAATTAGAAAAAAATATAGCTTCTTTTCTAAGAACATAAAAAAAGGATTTTCTTGTGCTTAGAAGCTGTAATGTAGGGTAGTAAGCGATTGTAAGTAAGAAAACAAAAATATTAATTTGAACAGAACAAAATACATACAAATCTGCTTCCAATTAGGAATTCACCATATACAAATCACGTCATCTGTAAGAAGAGCAGATGTATGATTTTCACTTAAAACAAGTGGTTTTTACTTCATACATCCGCATCTAAGAAGCGAGGTTTTATATAAGTTGTTGGTGTCCTTTTTTCTTAACTGCCTGGCAAAAAGCGAAAATGTAAGAAATTGCATTACAATGTAATGACTTAAAAGCCAATATTGGGTGTGTAAAGTAATACGGTATTTAGAATAGATGGCTAATCTTTTGAAGGCGCTGTTTCTCTTTCTTTGCTTCGAAAATGCCAACAAAGTCTTATATGCGATTAGTTTCGATTTAATTCTTTAAAAAGATTGCCCAGGACAGGACAAACATATTTCAATTGAATACATTGAGGCCATGAATATTGATGTGAAACTCAACAAAGGTTTTTCAAATTATTGGGAGCTGCTAAGACAGCACTTTCAAAATGTCTGCAAGCTGCAGGATTCATTCAATAGCAGTGATATTAGGTACCAAATGAATTGAAGTAGATAGAACTTGAACAACGTTTTTACACATCCAAAATGATGTTTAAACGCTATAAAAGGGAGTAGTTTTTGAACCGAATCATCACTTGCAATGAAAAATGGATCCTTTACAATAACCCAAAGCGTTAGATTTCGACACTTAAGGCGCTAAGGTAATGCTCCGTACTTGGTTGAATTCTCTATTATTAGCTGCTAAAATCTGAAAAGACCAACACAGGGATCATGTATTGAATGCAACTGATCTGTTTAAAACTAGTATTTGCCGAAAAATGCCCACAATATGAAAGCGTATTATTCCAACATAACAATGCTCGGCTACATGTTTTAATATCTATTAAAAACTATTTTGCTAGAAGTGGTTAAGAAGATTCCCCACCTAATATTTCAATGGATTGATCAAATGCCAATACAATATAGAAATATACAAAAATAGATACATTTCGTTAAAGGAGAACGATTTGGCAAGCAATTTGATTTTATGGTCAGAACCTCTCTTCAACTTACCCGCCCAATAAGAAACAACCATCTCTTATTGGACGTAACCAATTTTTTGTAAAGAAGCGATTTGCATTTCATTAAAATTTTTATAAGAGGAAGTATGTTTTAATATATTCTTTGCATAACTATAATTACACTTAATGTCTGCTATTTGTTATAAAGTTACATACAGTTTGTCAAAACGTGTAACATTTTTAAGAATCTCTTTAAATCCGAAATTTTGGAGACCAATTTAATAATTTGGTAGAGAAATTGTGCAATATGCATTTTGTACGTGTTTCATGACTATAATTACATATTACGATAAACAAAGAGGAATACTCATATACTGATACAGATCAGATTAAGTACATTTGGGGAATATTAAGCATATACCAATTATAAGAAGCTCTTTTAGATAGTTGAAGATCTACATATAAAGATATAAGAATAAATCTGCTGAATTATATGCCTGATCACATTTGTGCGTTGATTAAAAAAAGGAGGACAAACACAATGCTATTTTATGTTGTTTTTAGATCAGTGTTTTTATACCCTACACCACCATAGTGGGAACGGTATATTGGATGTGTGCTGATGTATGTAACGCCCAGAAATATTGGTCTAACACCCGCCTTAAAGTATGCCGATCGACTCAGAATCACTTCCTGAGCCGATTTAATGATGTCCGTCCATCAGTTTGTCTGTCTTGCTGGCTGGCTGGCTGTCCATGTAAAGCTTGTGCGCAGAGTACAGTTCGCAATTTTGAAGATATTTCTATAAAATTTGGTGCATGATATTTTTTTGGCACAAGAGTGGATGAGATTGAAACTGGGGTCTACCGATCATAAATATTTGAATTATGCAAGTATCCAAACAAATTTCATCACAAATGAGTGGCAAATGAAGCCAAACCACACATACAAATTTTGTGCAGATCGGTCCATAATTAGTCGTAGCTCCCATATAAGGCCCACTTCTGAAATTCAGGCCCAATTCAAATTCACAACGATCATAAATTTCTTAAAAATTTTGGTATCCAAATAAAATTTGACACAAATAAGTTTCTTATAATACAGAAATAATGACACCTAATTTTATAATGGTCGGTCCATAATTAGTCAAAACTCCCATATAAGACCCTCTCCGTAATTCAATTTAAGCTCCATAAATCATTTAAAAGTATTTATATTGAAATAAAGTTTAACATACATAATATTTATGTATATTCATAGAAGTCAGGGCACTAAATTTTTGGATGATCGTTCCACAATAGATTATATCTCCCATATAATGCCCATTTCTGAAAAACTGCTTTATACATACATATACTGGGTGTAGGGTATTATATGTTTGGGCTTGACCGACTATACTTTCTTACTTGCTATAGTTATTAATTTCTTTAGATATTTTTAAGATGCAAAATAAAAATGTTTTACTTTTTCTTTAACTGACAAAATTGAGAAAAGTTTTCGCAGTGTATCAATACGTGCACGCGAACAGATTTGCTTTAATTTTTGTGCGTAGCAGACATTCTCCTAAAAAAAGTAGTCGAATTTTCAGGTTAATACATTGCAATTTATTTTGAAATTTAGTAACACATAAAAATTCTAGTATTTATGTAAATAAATTAACAAATTGTGAAATCACACATTTTTATGTACATATACTGTAGAATGTGCAAAAGAAAATACAATGGGGCGCATGAGTAATTTGTAACTTCTCAGGCATTCAATATTAAGTATACGTGCTGGTATTCAATAGAAAAGCTCAATATCAATTATACGTTGAGTGGGTCGTAGTGAATGGAAGTCATGCAACTAAATTGATTTTTAAATAATGTGTTGTACAAAAGAAATCCTCAAAATTTCTCAAAATTCCTCAAACGTTACCCTTTTAGGGAAATTAAATAAAATCAAGTCAAGTATAAATGTTTTAATTATTATGTAACAAAAAAAAGCGCTTGTATTTATATGCACCATAAAGTGAAACTACAATTAACTTCCGCTTTTATAAGGCCCTGTTTTAATTTTGGTAAAGATTTTAATTTGCTGATGCTGAAGATATTTATAGGAATTCATATATTTGTCTATTATGCACTTTATCAGGCAAAAACTTTACTTAGGATTTCAAATGTCTAATAATAGGCTTTATTTTAAAAAAATATCCAAAATTATAGTTAAAGATGCTATGAAAAGGTTGCTTTCTACAACAAATCTACAAAATGCTTGCAAAACCAATATATTTTATGAAATTTATTCATTTATTCATTCATGTATATTTATATTTTGAGTTTCGTGCTTAAGTGACCAAGTTTGAGGTCAATTTTTACACATGCTTCATCTCCCATAACAGGACAGTTGAAGAATTTTATGACAGAACTCGTCTCAACTATGTCCAAGTGACGCTGAGACCAACTTAAAATTGTTGTTAACTAAAATTTGAATAAATATATTATATATAAAAAAAAAAAAAATTGCGTGCCTGATTTATAGCAACATTATTCTGCCTTTCACTATAATTTGTATACTTAATTGCACTGGCTTGAAAACCAGGCATTCACACGTATTTTTCGTGTGGTATTCTATACGCTGTTAATTCCTGCATTATATTAATTACAGTTTTGATTTCTTTTTCCAACATCACTGTACTGTAATATTTTAAAAGCGTTTTGCTTTTTTATCAGATAATTAATTTTCCAGGAATTGGTGCATGATTTTCTTTCCGTTTTTAATTTCCATTGCTAAGTGATTAAATTTGCTGGCAGAATAAGAGTAGCTTGGCTTGAAAAGGTTTTGAAGAAAGGTTTAAGTGAGCTACGCTTCAACTTTATTTAGATTTGAAAGAAGACAAACGTAATCATTCAAAAGTTAAATAAAATTGCAAGTACATACGAGGGCGGTTCGGAAACTTCTTTGCCTAGAACAAAAAGAGCCGTTTAAAGAATAAAAAGTTAAGTGTGTTGCAAACTTTTATCTGTGCTATGAACACATGTTAAATTTCTTTTTGATCTGGCAAATCCTAGAAACAGGTGTTTAACAAAGACGTATCCGCGATTTTTTTACAATTGGAAAAATTAGAAATTCGTGGCGTCATTAAATAGTTTAATAAAAAATGTTTCTCGGGACAAGAAATTCATAATGATGTGGTGTATATGTTAGGTGAAAGTGCTCCTTTATATCCAAAAGTAAAAAATTGGGTTGCTGAATTTAAACGTGGTCGTACAATCATTGACGATGAACCACGTAGTGGACGTCCAAAAACAGCAACAACAACAGAAATTGTAGCCAAAATGCATGATATGGTATTATATGATCGATGAATAAAAGTGCGTGAAATAGCCAATATCATGGGCATCTCAACTGATCGAGTACATTTAATTTTGCATGAAGAACTACAGATGAAAAAGCTTTCTGCGAGATTTGTGCCGCATTTGTTAACAGTCGACCAAAAACGCATAAGAATGAACATTTCTTATGCTTGTTTGGATCGTTTTAAGACAAATAAAATAGATTTTAAGCAACGTTTCATAACTGTGGATAAGACATGGATCCACCACTATACTCCAGAGATAAAAGAAAAATCCAAGCAATCAACTGAAACTGGAGGAAGTGTCCCAAAGAAGGCAAAAACAATTCAATCGGCTGGTAAAGTTATGGTAACTTTTTTTGGAACTTCAAAGAAATTTTATGGATTGACTATCTGCAAAAGGGTAAAACAATAAATTCAGAAAACTATTGCCACATTTGAGTTCAATTAAATGTAAAAATGTGAGAAAAACCTCCTCGCTTACAACAAAAAAAAAAAAAAATTTTCATCAAGAAAATGCACCAGCGCACAAGAGTGTTTTAACAATGGCTAAAATCAACGAATTAAAGTACGAGTTGCTTGAACACCCACCTTATTCTCCTGATTTAGCTCTAAGGACTTTTAACTGTTCCCAAATCTAAAAAAATTCCTAGCTGGCAAGCGTTTTATATCAAATGAGGATAAAATTACAGTTGTAACCTGTATTTTGAAGGCCTTGAGAAAAACTTTTTGAATCATGGCATAGAATTGCTAGATAAGCGTTGTATTAAGTGTATTAAAGTTTTAGGAGATTATATTGAAAAATGAAAAGTTTTTTGAAAAACTAACTATTCTTTTTCTAATGCGCCCTCGTATGTCGCATTATAAGTCAGCCATTATCAAACTACTTATAAGTAAACTAGATGGTATGAAGTAGTTATTGGAAAGTAAGTTGTCTGGAGCTATAATTTATATATTAATGCCCTTATTCATACAACTTACAACAGGTTTATAAGAGGTTTATACAGCAAAATTTTGTATGGAAATTTGATTTATAAACCTGTTGTAAGTTTTTAAGAAATAAGGAGGTAAATATATTAAATATATTAAATTTTTCATCTTAAAATACTTCAGAGAAGTTTAGCAAAATTAAAAATATTTTACAAAAATTAGCACTACAACTTAATTTATTCTTTTGATCTCAAACTAAATCCTTAATACCCGAAATTAAATGCATTAGAATTATTCTAAAAGTCTTTTTTTACACATTTCCTAATGTTGTAATTTCTAGGCATAATGTGTTTCCTTATTATTTAGCATACGTACACCATTAAGGAGCATATAAATTGTCCTGGTGGATGGTTGGTTAGTTCAGTTGGTTTGGTCTGGTTTGTTTGCCACGTTTATTCTGTTGTTTGGTTAAATTCAGCCGGAATATGTTGAAAAAATGTGCTGGTTGTATAACAAAGAAACAACCACTTTTATATTGTTGTTTTATATGATTTCTCTTTATGTCCAATTCATTAAAACTCTGGCCTGCTAAAATGTAAATTGTAATATGAAATACAAGCTTCCTTGTACAATCATCTGGCTCTGCAGCTTTATTGCCGCCATCATTAAAATCATTCTCGTAATCAACCGCATCTACTTTTTTTGTTTTTGTGGCCCAAGGTGTGAATAGAAATTACATTTGTTTCACAAACACACTCTAACTCACACTTGAGACAGAAACCGGCAAAATATGAAAATAGAAAACAAAAAAAAAAAAATGAATTTAAGCTACAAATATACCAACCTTACAAGCCTTTAATTAACTTGCCACAACTGCTGTACATAGACATAGACTCCACTCGAAAATACTCCCAAGTATTATAAAGAAACATTTGCATTCAAATATAAACAAGAAGGGGAACATTTTAGTCTTTACAAAAAAATAATGCAAACACATAAAGAAGAAAATATATGTAGCTATAATTTAAAATAGAAAAACTAAATAAAGAAAAAAAAAAGATCCCAGCGTTGAAAGTCTATTATGATTAAATGATATTGATAAAACACTGGAACAAAAGAGAAAAAAATAAAAAAGTAAACGTATTGTTAAATTACATTTTTTTCTAATTTTAAATTTCTTATTCCTTGCAACACATACATATTTGGCCCAGGGCCGTATAAAAGAAAATCTCAAGATTTTATTTCACAAGAAGACATTTACAGCCACCTAATTTTAAGAAAAACCTTAATTTAAACTTAATTTAGAGCAAGTGTTGCTGCATATCTTACAAATTACCTTCGCTGTTATGTGCCAACGAGTATAAATACTTCTTAAAGAAAATAAATTTGTTGCCTTAAAGGTGCCGTTTATATGTTTAATAATATGCTAAAACTAGTTTCTTTTTATATTTTCATTTTATTAAACATATAGGTTGGGTTTTGCCCTATATTTAACTAAAGTAGAGCTTGTTTATTTAAGCAAAATAAAAGCTGAACTAAAAAGATAGCAATTAATAGCCTACAGCTAAAAAGGAAAATGCCTAGAATACATATATGGCTATATGGCTCTAAATAAATTAGGCTATTAGTTAAACTTTAGAAATTCTAACAAAATTCAGCATCATATCATCAAAAGCACTCTTTGTTAAAATTTGTTTTCATTTCAGTATTTTGCTTAAGAACAACCGTATTAAAGCAAAAGTGTATAAAAACAATATTAATAAAAAGAATTTTTATTTCAGTTTAAGCAATTTTTGTTTTTGCAAAAAACTTAAAATGACATATTTTTAACTTGTTTTCAAAAAATATCTTCTATGGATTTCTTATTTGTGAAAAGTTTTATACATTTTTTTTAAAAAATAGACATACACCTGGGTTCTACATTTGAAAAATGAAGTGGAAGTGAAAATTTCATTAATTTTGTGTTCTAAATTTTGTGAAAATAATTTGAAAAGTAAAATATCACTTTTAGTTTCGTTCATCGTTGTTAAAAGTTTTACCTCGTTTTCTAGAACGCCGTGAATTTGTCCCTGTGGAATTGAAAACGATTTAGTTTCACTTCACACGTGCCAAATTAATTAGGGAATAGTAAATAACTGATATTGAATTTGCTCCTTAAAACTTTCTTGTGATAGGTAATTATTAGTAAAGTTTAAGACATACGTAAAAAATAAAATAATTAAAGGCACATTCTTCCTAAACGAAACGAAACAAAATAAAACAAAAGTAATTTTTCTTTATACAAGTACATCGAAAATGTGATGGCGTATGATTAATATTCAATGCCATAACTGTATGCGTATGATTGATATAAAACTAAGTTATTGTTAAACCCCCTTAGTCATAACCCAATAAGCATTTTGGCTGGAATTCAAGTGGAATTACATTTGAAATCCAGTCACAATTTCCAATTTCCAGTGTTGAATTACAGTTGAAACACAGTTGAATTCAATAGCGAATCCAGCAAAATTAACCATTGAATTACAGTCGAACAAAACAGTACTTTTACAGTGTAATTCCAGCCATGAATAACAGTGTGATCCAAACAAATTTGTTGTTGTTTTTTTTAACAAACTTCAAACAGACTGGAAATAGGATGGATTTCAAATGCAATTCAAGCTTGGATTCACACTGGAATTCCAACATTGGAATTCACAAAAATTTGTGCTTATTGGGGGAAAAACAGGTTATAAACCTATTGTAAGTTGTATGAATAAGGACAAAAGTATTTAACAACAGAATTTAATAATTGAATTTAGAAATTGAAAAATTAAAAAAGGACTATTTGTAAATAATTAAAAAAAAATGTAACAGTTAACACACTTGGCGCAACCGTCCTTTTAAAAGGACGTCATGCACGTGGATTTTTATGCATATATTTTTGTCTTATTATTATTGTTTATGCTTTGTTATGTAGCTTCGCCGCTCGAAAAAATTAGTTGATGGAACCAGGTCCGCGTGTTTTAACTTTTTATTAAGCACAATGGGAAAAAACATGTAAGTAAATCATTTACATCTAGATAATTGTTATTATTTGTTTAACAAATAATAATAGTAACATTTTCGTTAAATAACAAATAAATGAAAAGCGTGCCTAATGCTTCATTGCAGCGCAAAGTGCGCTATCCTTTCAAAAGGACAGTGGCTAAACATACTACCTACATATTTTTTTAATTTTTATTACATATTATTTATGTGTTTTTGCACTAAGTCAAACCGAAAGGCATTAAAGCTTGATTAAATCTATGTAGAGATGAAGAAGTTTTTGGCACCATTTACATAGCACCCACCGTCAACGCTAACGGTGATATAACGAATGAAGACAGCCGCGATGAAGATAATGTATGTACAATTTGCCGCTCAGCTACGTGCAGACGCAGAAATTAGGCATAGCAATGTACCTGACTATGAGGTAGCGGAAATACTCAAGCGCAAAAGGGTTGCAGAGCCAAGACCAACTAAAAAGAAATGTGTAAATAAATGGCAGCAAAGGGATATGGTTCCTAGCCTACCACCATGGGAGATACTTTCAGAATACCATCAAATCCAGATCCTATTGCAATTTTTATAAAACTGTTTCACAATGGTATATTTAACTCGCTTGTTGAATTCAAAAATATGTATACAGATAGTCATAACTCTGGTGATGTGACACAAAATTAAGTGCGTTGTTTCGTTGAAGTTTTGCTGATAAGCTCATCTGTCGTTGTGTAGAAATTGCCGAACAAAATAGCTAGTTATTATATCGTTCGTATAGCGGAAATATGGACCATTTAGCCTTTAGAAGAGTGATTGCAAACGGATTATTGGAATATTTTTAAAAGATTCTCGTAGAGGGGTTCAAGGAAGTCCAGCGCCAACCTTCATATGTTCTCGCGATTTGATGTACAAGGCCACTTAGTACAACACAAAGAACATCAAACCCGTTGCACATATTGCCATAAGAAGGCTGCACCCAAAGGAATGCTTCTTGCAGTAGCATACTCCAATTTAAAACATAATCGTTTTTGCAAAAATTAAAAAAAGTTAAGTAGTGTATTTAGCTACCGTCCTTTTAAAAGGACACCCGATTTTAAGAAACACGTGAAAATTATAGTTCAGAAATAAAGATTGAAGTTTAAAAAAAATTTCCGCGCGCTATCTGGGTTAAGAAGGTTAAGGTAAACAAAATAAGTTGTTTTAAAGCTAGGAACTCAACTGGGACCAACGACGAATTAGTTGGTAACAATTCGCTGTGTAAATTTATCATATGACGCACAATAACGATGAAATAAATACAGCTGTTATAATTGGCAGCCATGTAAAGCTGGAGGTCCATACCAAGTGTTTTACGCGTTCTAAGCAACTGTCAAAAAAGTAGAATCAATAGTCGTATGTTTTAAGTTACACACTTAAAAGCGTAGGACGCGTTGACGCTTGGAACGCGAAAAGTTCGTTTACTTTCCACTGACATTGACAAATTCAAAGCAAATATATTTTAAAGGTGATGTTACTAAAAAAATGACAATTGAAAAAACATTTTTTATATGAAATTGACAAACAAACCAATAAAAAACTTCATATAAAAACAAAATTAGCTGGACTTACGGCATCACCTCCGAAAGTGAAAACTATATTTTTCTTGGCAGGGCAGAAAATGCATTTCAGTGTGCCATTTGTCTAGAAAAATATAGTTTTCTTAATGGTATTCTTCGAGTTATTAATTATAAGAAATGAACTCAAGCCTAATTAAAGAAATTTTCTCTAATGTACAAATATCTTATTAATATTTCGTTGCATGGCTTTTGTTGGCTATAACGACGGCGATGCTCTTTTGATTTTCGGTATTTTCTACCTAAACTACAGTTTATTGTTAGTCGGTTTTATTTGAGATAAACTTTTTTTTATGTCAGCCCAAAGATTCTTTATTGGGTTCAAGTCAGGTGATTACGCTGGTCAGTCTATGACCTCAATATTGTTGACGTGCTTTTCTGCTTGTATATTTTTGGTACGATGTCTTGTTGGTATTTCGTCCATGGCATAGGGAAGCATAAGACTATTTAGTATATCAACGTAAAAATGTTGATACATTGTTGATTTTATGCACTGTATTGGCCACACTGCGTAATATGAAAAGCATCCCCATACCATAATGCTAAAGCCGCTATGCTTTGCTGTCTTAAGCATGTTCAAATTTGCGAAATTTGTTGAGCAACATCAATTATTTCGTTTGAAAATTTTGACAAGTAGCAAGTGGTGACAATGCCGCGATTTAGAAGAAATTTGTCGTTTTTATTGCCCTTAGGTATGCAACATTGTTTCTTTTATGTAAACAAAAACCATATGTTTTTGGCTGTTTTTTCAATTTCATGCGAAATAAGTGCCGCTTACATTATTTCACAGTTGGAAAAAAATGTTGCCATATACATTTTTTTGTTGAAAAACATGCTGCCAGAAACATTTCGTAACTTTTCACAATAAGAACAGAGTACAATTTCAGCAGCATTAGTTCGCATTTATTTCGCATACATTTTTTTTATATGGGCTTTTGATGGTATTTCACACGAAATGAGTACCATGCTTTAGATGTGAATTGTTTATTGTATTCTGCATTTGAGGGACGTCTATCATATGAACAAGAACCTTTTCCATATAGTGCACAAAATACTAAAAAGGCGGTATTTGTAGGTGTGGCAAAAAAATAAAAAAATTCTTTCTAGAATTGTTTTTACATTATCTTTAATCCTAGGTGGTGACTAGCACATTCTTTTTTTTGATCCATTCTAATATATTTATCAAAGAAATTAGTGAAGAAAATATCACATTTAGGTTTTAAAAACAGGTTTATGTGGAATCATTAATTATGACACGCATAATCCTTTTACCATTATTCTCTTCAAAGTTTTTATATAAAATATTCTTGTTTATTGAAAAAAAACTAATACTTACTCCCGGTTATCAAAAGACTACGAAGAGAACTAATAATTACAAAAGCCTGCTATAAGATTTCTAATAAAGCCATAATGAAAATTCCTTTTCTTTAATAACTTTCTACAACAAAAGCCAACAGCCAACAGCCGACAGCGTTTTTCCCCCCATACATGTTAATTAGAAAATGAAAACGAGTTAAAATATTTTTTTTTTCATAATCTTGTAATACAATGCTGTCTATAACTATTAGTAACTACGAGTAGTACACTAAAAGTTTCCTGCAACGTGTATTTAATTAATAAGTATTAACAAAATTTTACCAGGTTTGTTGTTAGAAATCTTAAAAAACTTTATTTTCCATGTAAATTAACAACAAGGTTGACCCTTTTTTCAACTTACATAAAAAGGTTGGCTGTTGATTGTGAGAATGTGCGTAACAGTAAATGAGATACCCAGCATTTCTGGGTGAATGTCCCAAACAAGGAATTTTCGCCTATCATTTTGCAACACTACTGGTGCCTAAATTAGTTACTATATATTAAAATATACATGTCTTAGGTTTATTGATCCTACGTAGATTACAAAGATACAGTCTGGTAGTCAATACATGGGATACACATAACGATTACATGGAGAAAGTTAACAAACTAGCTGTTTATGTGGATATTTCTTTATCTATTTTAACATGTACGTGTTTTAGATGGAGCCAAATTATCCTAAAATACATCTGGTACTCAATCTAACCACACACAGAGAAAAAATATAGTTGTACATGTTTACCACAACAATGTCAACATTTTTAAAAATTTTACGGTCACTGTAATTATTTATGAATATTGTTAAGTTACAATTTAGATAATGATATATATATATATATATATATATATATATATATATATATATATACATATATATGTATATATGATTGTAGTAAATATGTACATATTTGTTGCAATCATGTTTATGATGAATCCATTTATCGTAATTTGTTGCTCTTTGACTATGATAGATGACAACATAATATGGTATAATTTCTCATCATAAAACTGTTTAACATAAATATTACATATGTAATTGCTATAATCATATATATGATAGCTATAATCATGTGCATGGTAACCTAACCATATCATTATTGCAAAAATCGTATAAATAAATCGTAATATATTTGAAAAAAAAAATATTAAAAATTTTGAAATAGTTGTGGTAAACATGCACAACCATATACATTTTTTCATGCGTGCATATACTAGCTACAAATAGACAGTACAGGTTATTAGCTGTAACTGGCTTATTCTTAGGTAACTTATGTATTATGTGCGAAGATTAGAAGCACGGAACACCTTCCAGATAAATCCAGCGTTTTCAGCAAGAAATATTCGCGGCAGTACTGCCATTTTTCAGACAGCTTGGTGGCACTCATGTCACTTAAGTCCAATACTACAACATCTATTCTAGTCAGACAGCGCAAGAAAGAACTGTTTAGGCAATGTCGTCTAACTGACATTACTCTACTTTGGTTCCCTGCTATGCGCACTACTACTACTAATTAACAGACAGACAGACGAACTAGTCAGAGAAGTATCTGATTTAAATGTCTGAACAGCCGTTTCAGTCGCAATAGCTCTTGGGACCATTAAAAGTGAAATCTTCAGGCACTACGTTTAAAAGGCTGAAAATATGTCGCGTGTCCAAGTTAGTTGACTAAGCTATGGATGGCAGGGATTAGACAGTGATGTGTGCAATTGCTGTATGAGCAGCTGTGAATTGTGTGTCTTGCGAGACATGCAATATTGTATGTCCTTGCAAGGCCTGCAATGCGTTGGTTGACCGTTCGACAATCCGGTGTAAAGAATACCATGTGCTTAGGTTAAAGATACTGGATGTAAAACCCATGAACTCTGTTCACTGGACGATAATTAAGTATGCAACCAGACTCGAACTTCCCTTCAACACTCACTACTGCAGTTGCCAGGATCGGCAGAAAGAAGAAACAGTATTTCATATATTTCATCGAATACCTGAACGCGACAGGTTAAATTTAGTACTCTCTACTTACTAGCATCTAGATATAATGCTAGTCCTATGACCAATCTCATTAAGTGGTGTGATGCTTTTCAAAATTAAAGATTCTGCTGATTGTGTAGCGGGCTACCACGTAAACCATCCAAAGAAGAACAGAATTCTTGTAAACGAACCCTCCTCTGGCAACTACCCCAACATTTTCAACTAGTGATTTTACCCATCATTGAGGTAAGCTATACGGACCGTATAAAAACTGATAAAAAACAATATGCATAGAATGATTTATCTCTAAAGTGAAATGAAAAGCAAATAATTTGTTTAAGTGTCAAATGTATCTACAATAGACTACTTCTGGTGGGTAAAATAACTACTTTCTACAGCACAGTACAAAATAAAAGATTAGGTATTTTAGAACTAGCTTACTTACTCAAAAAAGCGCAACCACTGGTTTTAGAACAAATTTGTTTGACGTTGTTTACTCTAACAAGAGTTTTGCAATAAAATATGACTGAATATTTGTTGTGTCGTGTCCTAAATAAACAATTTGTTTTTTAAATAAAATAGTTCGAAAATATTTTATTTAGTAGTTCCATCTTTTTCGGCAAATATTTGCCAAGTGCGACCGTACCTTTAGAGATACTATAGTGAAAATTGACATGACGCTAGATTACTAAGTGATCGAAGATATTACAGAAAATTACTGTCTATAAGGTATACACTGACTACTTGCAAAACTGCATGGTGGTTTGTTGGTACTTTTTTCTAGTACTTTTATGCTGAGGGTTATTAACATAATTAAACATTTTATGTTGCTTGTGGTATTAGCGATGATGACTCTTACTAAATTACGGTTAATTGCGTTCATTTGTATTTAGTTAGATGGCTTTATTTTTTGGTATATTTGAGATTAGCAGCTAGTTTGTATGTCAGATTGGTTATAAAGGGAGTCGGTGTATGTTTCTATAATGGGTATTATTTAGTCAGTTTTTTGGCCAGGCTTAAGGTTGTTGAGTGGTTTTGTTTTTGTAAAAAAAGGATTTGTAAGTTGTATTTTGTTGCTTTCAGAGGTACATGTGCGCTTTTAATTGATGCTATACTGGTGGTGGTTAAAATTACTTGACTTTGATGTAGAATTACACAATATTAATTTCTGTTTATTTTCATTAATAAAAGAGTTTAGAAAAAACGATTTAATTTCGAAGTGTACACTGCGTTGCATAGCTATAAATACATTAAGCTTTTCTTAATTTTTCAAATTAAAAAAAAAAAATTTTTTAATTATTGTTTCATAACCATAAGATAACTTGAAATACCAATATTCACAAAAAATTTAGGCTTTTGTTTTTGTCCTCCTTTTTTTGAATGAACTCAAAAATTCTTCTATAATAGTTTCTCTTAGCTGATATATGATTTCAGATTGTCGGAATTCAGCATAAATTCGACGGCTTAATATTCCTTAAATGCTAAAAAAGAGGTTCTGAATTGGAGAACATGCGGCCCATTCATGCCCTACATTAATATTTTTTGAAGACAGTCACCCATATGTTTAACGTCTTATGTCACATGAATAGGTGCGCTGTGTGGTTGGAAAATAAATTGTTTTTCATTACTATTTTGTAAAAAATGGTATTAATGTCTCATCTAGTAATTTGGAGTACTTAGAAGAATTCAGTT
The DNA here is from genome assembly GCA_950370525.1 of Bellardia bayeri. Lineage (NCBI taxonomy): Eukaryota > Metazoa > Arthropoda > Insecta > Diptera > Calliphoridae > Bellardia > Bellardia bayeri. Next base: position 86,284,743 of record OX493265.1, on the reverse strand, counting down.
TGGTGCTCAAGCATATTTATAATTCTGCAAGTACCTCGTTCAGAAAGTTTTTTTTGAGTCGCCACTTGTGCAGCTCTGTGCAGTATCGAATGAGAGAAGCCTTTAAAGCTCCACTGTGGTCTTAATAAGTCATTGTTTAACTTTGTGCAGCTGTTAGTCCCTTTAATAGAAACACGTTTTTATTAAATAAAAAAGCAAACTTTTTATATAAATAAAATTAGTAATATGTAATAATGTTTGCCATAAAGCGATTGGTGTTTTATTGATAAAAATTTAACATAATGGAAGATTTCTTCTTGTAAACATTTTTGAATGTCCTATATTACTTTTCAATCAAATGGTACATAATTTACAACTCTCCTGTAGTCTTAATAAAACATTCTTTAACTTTGTGTAACTGTTAACCCATTATAGAAACATGAAGTAGCAAATTTTTTCTTATGAACAATCAAAAAACACTAAATTCCCCGAAAATCTGATGGCGTATGATTAATATTTAATGTCTGCCCTGAAACCGCATGTTATATAATGACAGAATATAACTGGGCATAAAACCATGACCGCATAAGAATTTTCAATAAAAAAGCAAACCGGTATATAAAACTTCTCACAGAAACTCGAACAGTTAATAACAATTGCTGGCTTGCTCGTTAAAAAAAAGAAACAAGGAAAAGAAAATTTGTTATAGCCTCTTAATATATTTTCTTTTTATATCCACCACCAATAAGATGGTGGGGGGTACATTAAATTTGTCATTCTGTTTCTAACACAATGAAATAGTGGTTGTAGAATCAAAAAGTTTAATATTCCTTACATGACTCTAAGACGATCCGTCTGTCCGTCTGTTGAAGGCACGGTAGAGCTTCGAAAAAATGATATAGAACAATGAAATTTTTCGTTTTTGCTATATATAGGGTGTATGTTACGTTTGTCATTCCGTTTATAATACATCGAAATAATGGCCATAGAGCCGAAAAGTCCATATATATTTTGGGTCCTCATAAGATTCTAAGATGATCTAGTCATGTCCATCCATCTGTCGGTCTGTTGAAATCACGATAGAGCTTCGATAAAAAGACATAGAACGATGAAATTTTGCACCAAACATCTATTGAGTTGAAATTCAACACAAATAGTCCATACATATATAAAAATCATCCATCTCAAATTTGACATTCATAAACAGAATATACATTTAAATTGTTGTATGAAATTTCATGAGGAGCGGGTCATATTTGACCATAGTCACCATATAAAGTCGAGTTCCGCAAATCACTTAAATGTGCATAGATCCCTTATAAAAACCATTATCAAGTTTAAATTCAACACAAAGAGTCCGTCTTACTATGATAATGATCGGTCCATATATCAATAAAATTCACATAAATCTCTTTT